>VZQC01008895.1:402832-778131 GCA_009823505.1 Rhizomys pruinosus
TGGCTTAGAAGTCACTATGTAGTAACTGGCTTAGAAGTCACTATGTAGTAAGTGGCTTAGAAGCCACTATGTAGTAACTGGCTTAGAAGTCACTATGTAATAACTGGCTTAGAAGTCACTATGTAGTAAATGGCTTAGAAGCCACTATGTACTAACTGGCTTAGAAGTCACTATGTAGTAAGTGGCTTAGAAGTCACTATGTAATAACTGGCTTAGAAGTCACTATGTAGTAAGTGGCTTAGAAGCCACTATATAGTAACCACGGCTCTCCTTGAGCTCCTGGCAATCCTCCAGCCTTAGCTTCCCAAGTACTGGGATTATAAGTGGTCCATTTCATGTCACCTGCAGTTGAACTTCTGCAAAGTGTACTGGTAAGTTCTTGTCTATCCAGGGCTGCAAGGGCCACTGGAGATTGATTTCCAACAAAGTTCCTGAGGAAACTTGCACCTTCCTTGGGAAACCCAGAATCTTCAGGAACATGTTACACATGAATATGGAAATTCTATCTTCTAATTTAAGACAAATCATAACAAAGAAAGAAAGACATTATTCTCTAAGGAATATGGAGGTGTGTACTGTCAAGACTTCTTTATACAAGCACAGGGTCACATACTAACACACATAAGGGGCTGAGTGAAAAATTCACCAGAAATACTCAACGAATGTGGTCTCTTTGCTGGCTGCTGGGTCCAGGCCTATGTGACATGAACTCCAAGTGAAAAAGTTGAAATACACAATGTCCTGCTGAGGTCCACTCTTACCCAAAGCCTTGACTCTAAGAGAACAGATATGTACTGTGAATAGCAAATGCTTTCTTTTCTTTTTTTTTTTGGTCTTTTTGAGACAGGGTTTCCCTGTAGCCCCAACTCTCCTGGAACTCACATTGTAGACAAGGCTGGCCTTGAACTCACAAAGATCCAACTGCCTCTGCCTCCCAAGTGCTAGGATTAAAGGCGTGCACCACCACGCCCGGCCAATAGCAAATGCTTTCTGTTAAAGCCAATGAGAGACTAGCTATTTAACTGAAGGTGAATGAAATTAGAGGGCACACACACATAATTTGCCCAGTATTTACATGTCTTTTACAGTCTCAATGTAGATCTCTCTACATAGCTACTGCTTTAAGAACTATTAATCAAATTCTTTCAATCATTATTAACTATTACAAATAATGTTCTGATTTATTATCTAAACCAGTAAGACCTTATTTTTATTTCTAAGTTTGTCATCTAAAATAGTCAGAGTCTCTGTATGTCATTTTCCTTGGGAGGAAAACTGCTTCTCTCACAGGTTTCTGTTTAGTAAAGAAGGACTTGACTTCTCCTTGAACTAGGTGTGGGCCCTGGTTGACTGGATGGAGTTTATTTCCATCAAGATCCAACAAAGCACAAGTAGTTTACAAATCTATGAGAACTTGTTGGAAACAAAAGAAAATAAGCGATGACAAACTCCCCCTGAGACCTGGTTCACAAAGATCTCCCCTTTAAAGTGTACATGAATACATACAGTTGTCTCTTGGTAGTCACTGGGAAAGGTCCCCTTCCTTGTGAACAGTAATGTCCTCCAATGTTTGGATCTGTTAAAATAGTGCAGTATTTGTATAGGTCCTATGTACCTCCTACCAGATACTCTAAATAATCTCTTGCTGACTTACAAGGATTTACAATATGCAAATGGTAGTTAAATAGTTATAATACTATAGTGCTTGGGCAATAAAGACAAAGGGAAATTATGTATGTATTCAGAGAAAGAGAAAAAGAGAAAAAATAGATGATAAATAGATGATAGATAGATAGATAGATAGATAGATAGATGATAGATAGATAGATAGGGAATCAGGGTCTAGAAACAACAGTTTGTTATTTGGCACCTTATAGAAACACTGCCTCTGTTTCTTTCAATACAGCATATAAGAACTCATACAAAAAACAAAATCAGATAGTGAGAAAAACTCTTGATATTTGTTTTCCTGTACCAGTGATGCTTGGCTAGTCCCACTACATACATAATCATAAACCAAACAGTTGGTTTAAAATGCCCCAAGTGCAGATAGAGGGCTCAGGAGGAATAAATATCGACTGTATACAACTCCTATCTATAAAGTACTAGCAAATGGCCCAACATTAAATGGAGCTTTCTTATCTGCAGAAACAAAACAAACTTTCCAACATAACTGGCAGAGTCCTACCAGTACAAGTACCCAGGAATGAACAACTGCAATAGACTAAATCTTGAGAAAGCAAGAATCAATATAATGTTCACACACAGCATTTACTTTGTGTCAAGTGCTATGCTGTATTATCAACTTTGACTTTGATCATTAACCCATTAGGAATAATTATCATCTACAAAATGCAGATAAGCACACTGAGGTGAAGACCGTGAAGTTAGCAGCATGCACAGTTAGTACAAAGCCAAGCAGTTCCTAATCTGGTTTGCACGTGAATAAGAGCCATTTTTAATTGTCACAATTATCTTCCAATCATTTGAAAAACCAATCAACCACCCTTTGCGTTCTCATATGTAAAACATCAATACTGTAGTTAACAATCTGCTTCCAGCTGACAACACTGTTTTTCGAAATGCACTTAAGTAACTTTGGATGCTCAAGAAGGCGACATGGCTATTAGAACTCACCTACTTGACATGAACTCTTACTATAGATACTCTGACATATACTAAGTAATGAACAGAGATGACACATAAGTCAAGTGAATTACTAAAATGTATGCTAATCCTATGCTATATATATATATATATATATATATATATATATAACTTAATCTTCATATCATGAAGATTATCTCAATTATGCCATTTTTATAAATGCAAAACTTTAGAAAGACTGATTTAGAGAAAGGACTTTGTTTTAGTTTCTCTTCCATTGCTGTGACAAAACACTCTGACTGATACCAACTTGGGGAAGAAAGGGTTTATTCAGTTCACATCTCCTGAGTCACAGTTCATCACTCAGGGAGCCCAAGGGAGGAACTCAGGGCAGGAATCTGGAGGCAGGAGCTGAGGCACAGGCCATGGAGGAATGCTTCTTACTGGCTTGCTCCTCTGGCCCATGCCCAGCCTGCTTTCTTATATCATACACAACAACCTGCCCAGGGGTGGCACCACCCATACTGGGCTGGGCCCTCCCCACATTGCTCAACAATCAAGACAATACTCCACAGATCTGGCCACAGGCCAGTCCAATGGAGCCAATTCCCCAGCTGAGGCTCCCTCAACCCAGGTGTGTCAAGTTGACACTAAAGCTATCTAGCACAGACTTCCTTAACAGGTATACAGTAAGATGTAGATAGAGCTGAGAGGCTGAGCATTTACCCATGTGTGAAGCTGGGGGTTCAATTCCCAGTAACCCAAGAGGTTCTTAATGAACACACTTCCACATGGGGGCTTGAAAATTAGAACATTAGATATTGACTGAAAATACGTGCCTCTGATTACATACAGTTTCAAATTAGTCAAATGGTTAGTATTATACTGTTTAATTTTTATATTTAAGCCATGAACTAATAAGAGAGGCAAGACAGACTCCAGGAAACTATGATTCGGAAACCTATAAAGCTTCATGGAGCCCTTCATTAACTCTCTCTTTTCTGTTCATTTTATTTCATATTAAGAAAATACAAACTTTAATATTGGGCATGCATGTGCCTTTGATTGCACACCTATGGAGATCAGAGGACAGCTTTCAGGAGTCTGCTCTTTCCTTCTACCATGTGGATCCTGGAGGCTGAACTCAGGTCATCAAGATTGGCAGCACACGCCCTTACCCACCGAGCCATCTCACCAGTCCCTTGTTTCTCTTCTTGATCTCCAAAGTGGGAATAGATTAGCCACTTGCAGGTAGGTAATAAAGTTTAATATAAGTAAGAAAGTTAAAGGTCAATGCAGACATAGAAGGCATTGGAGAATGAAACGCAGGAACACTAGAGGCGTTGATTTTTAAACATTTAGAACGCTTCCTCTTTCTGGCCAGATGCCAGATGACAGACATTAAAGATTTTGCACATATTCAAGCAGGCCATTGTTTAAAACTGAATGTGAATGCACTCCCTTGCCAGGGAGTGGACCTAGTTACTTTCTGAAGCGATCCCGCTGGTGGTCTTTGATGCAGGTATACTACTCACTGCTCTACAAAGTTGGGTAGACTGCTGCATTGAGAATGGAGTTTACAAGTCGGAGCCCTTCAGGCTGGGACCATGGTTTCCCTGGATTCCTCAGGGTTTCTGAGTTTTTACAATCTTCATTGTAGATCCTCAGAATGCTTGAATTCATTCTACCATGTAAATACTAGATGGATTTTTAAAATTAGCATAATCTTTGAGGTCTCCTTTGTATTTTATGCCAATTTGTAAAATGTGGGCTAGATCTCCAAGCCCTACATTCCGTGACAAAATACAGTTTTAAATAATTCCTAAACTATGAATATATTTATTACTTTGAATATGGTGATCACAAAACAAATATATATGTGTATGGAATATAAATATTTCAAACTCAAATGTTTAAACTTGCTATGCTCAGTTTCTATTTTATTTTATGTATATGAGTGTATTGCCTGCATGCATCTAAGATCACCCTATGTCATGCAATGCCCCCAGAGGTCAGAAGCTGGCATCAAGATTGTCCAGGAACTGGAGTTACAGACGGTTGTTAGCTGCCATGTGGTTGTTGGGAATCAAATCCATTTTCTCTGTAAGAGCAGCCAATGCTCTCAACCACTGAACCATCTGTCCAACATAGGTTCAGTTTCTTGATTGTCATTTACACTTCAATGAATCTTATCAAAACAGTTTGAATTATAATATTTACTAGGACAGTCTCTGACATCTATTAAAAGGCTACTTGCCATGTGTGAGGATGAGAGGAACTATGATGATCCGATTGATTGTTTTAAATCTGCATTGTTCTTGAGCCCGGTGTTAGCTTCGTGTATCATCATAAAAAGCACCTGTGGTCACTAGAAAGAGGAAAGGTTTATTTGGCTCAAGGCCTGAAAGATTTCAGTCCATAGTCACTTGTCTCCAATGCTGCAGAAGCAAAGCTGCTCACGTCATGGTAGCCAGGAGGCAGAGAGAGGAGGGAGGAGACTCAGGCTCTCTTCTCAAGGGCGTTTCTCCAGTGACTATTGCAAATAAGCCCCACATCCTGAGGTTTGTACCACCTGCTAGGCGTTACATCAATTGTGGGCCAGTCCTTCAACACACAGACTTTGGGGGACATATGAGTCCAATAAATAACATCTTCTGTTTTGTGGTGCCTTTCTTAAATTGACATAAGAAATGAGATGTTAAGTTTCTAAATGTAACAACAAACAAAACCATACTTGTCCATTTCTTTCTTTGTTAATTTTATTAGAATCTCTATGTGAACTCACAATATAGCCTAAGTCAATGATTATGCCTTCTGGAAATTTCTCTAAGTACTTTGTGCAACAAAGAGACAGATATATATTTGTAAATAAGTAATTTTTGATTATATTCCCTCTTTGGCAATTCCATGTGTGTGTGGAATGCACTCTGGTATTCCCCCAGCTCTTCTTTGTTCCACCTCTACAGACACCCCTGCTCCCTACTTGTGCCATTCCTTTATTCCTGAAGTTTGGTTTCTTGAGTGACTCCTTTAGTTTAAGTAGGACCATGTGTATGACCATTGGATTGTAACTATCAATTGGAGCCTGGTGGGGTCACCGGTGTGTACCCAACTGAAGGCAACTCCACTCTCTGTAAACTTCTCAGCACCAAATAGTTCCGCGGTGAGTAGGGCCTTCCTCCATCCTTATAGCCATCACTTTTTGTTTCGGTCTTTTTGAGGCAGGGTCTCCCTTTAGTCCCAGCTGGCCTGGAGTTCACTATGTAGACCAGACTGGCCTTGAACTCACGGAGATCTGCCTGCCTCTGCAGCATTATGCCCAGCCTGCCATCAATTTTTTAAGATGTTAGGGAAAGTCAAATTAGTAAAAAATAACCACATAGTTGTACTTAAGTTTTAAAATACTTTTATGTGTATAACTATTTTGCCTGCATGTATGTAGGTACACCATGTGTGTAGTGCCCATGCAAGCCAGAATAGGGCATTGGGTTCCTGAAGCTATAGATAGTTGTTAGCTGCCATCTGCATGCTAGGAACTGAACCCCTGTCCTCTGCAAGTGTTCTTAACCACTGAGCCATCTCTCCAGCCCCAATTAATCATATACATTATAAAGAAACATAATTAGAAGTTGAATCATGCTCTCTTTTTCCTTGCCAGGATCTTTTAAAAAATAATTTTAATTTAATTAATAGGTCATCATTCTTTCCACCTTCCATGTGAACTGTCTGAAAGTGAGATTTTGCAAAGCTATCAACTATCAAAGTTAAGGTTTAACTTCACTCCTCTTCTTTATAAAGTATATCGTAGGTTTATAACTAATTATGATCCAGGGGAAAATGTCTAAACAGGAAATTACATGCAGCAAAGAACATTTTTAAATCACTCAGATTTATTTTTCTTGTGGTTTCTAATCTACAGCAGGCTTCTGAAATACCATCTCCAGCACATGGGAAGAAACACATTCTTGTAGGGTGGAAGTGTTAATTAATCTGCATGCCACAGAGAGAAGAAGGAAAAGGTTAGAGCTGCTGCTGCTGCTAATAGCATTTCTAAAAATAGAGGATTTTTGAAACAATGGTTTTTCATGTTAGTGAAAATTCTCAAAGCCCTAGGATTAATTCTAAGATACACTGACTGTATAAAATAAAATCACCTGTGGCACAGAAATTATTTACAAGAATTTATCATATTTACAAAGATTCAGAATATAATGAGTTCTATCATTCATATTTCATCAAAATTAACTCCCAGAGGTGGGGGGGGGACCATGATGAGTTTTCTCTTTGACATTATTTCCAGTATAGCCTTCCTGGGGTTATGAACAGAACCAGGTTCTACCTGATGTTATGATCAGAAAGTCCATCAGCCTACCAGGCATCTACAGTTCCTTCTAATATGCCACTCCCCAGAGTCACAGTAAACTTTTTTTTTTTTAATTCTGTTCTTCAAGTGCATGGAGCTTTCCTACCTAATGTCCTTGTTAGCTACTCTAGAATATTCTTCCCATGAAAATTCCAGCAAGTCTTTTCCTGACTCTCTCATGGAGGGATATGCTTGCAGCTGTCTACTCCATGGCCATTTCCAATCTCTTCCTTCCTTCTTGGCTTGGCTCCTGTTTTAGAGGCTGTATATTTAAGATAGTCAACTTCCAGCTTCCTCCAGTAATTAGGAGAGCCTCGTGACCCACTAAGACAAGAGAGATGTCTGAGAATGATATCTTTCCCACCCCTGGTCACCTCTCTTCTAAAGCTACCTCACAGCTATCATTTTTCTTAACTCCAGCAGCTGTGCTGACACTGGAAAGATGGCTGATAGTAAGTAAAGAGAAAGCTCATGTTTATATCATATCCTATCACACCAACTTTAGACTGCCTATCAAAAAATTCCAAATTGTTTAACTATCACTGGCTTGCTGCTTCTAAAAGTGTCGAATGGAAGCCATGCACTGCTGGGGCCCCTAGAAAATTCTACTCAACAAGGGTTTTATTCACACGATGTGTAATTATCTTTCCATATGTAGACCACATCTAAATGACTATGAATGCCTTGCTGTGTAGCATGGGACACAACATAGAAAACAGGATCTGTTGGGTGAGTAAATGAATTAAAAAATATAAAGGTACAGAATAAATCCTGGGATGGTCTTCCTACTAGGGTTAACAGATTCTTTGATATTTTTCATAATTGTTATTAAATAACAAAATTTTCCAAGGTGTTCTTTGCCTTGTTCTAAACTCTACCCATATCTACCCAGGACAGAAGGACAATTTATGCACCAGGCAACTGTTCTAAATTATCCCTGGAACAAATTTCTCAAAAGTTACCACCTAGAAAAAAAGGAAAAAGAAAAAGAAGATGAAAAGATTCTTTAATGAAAAGGCTCCTGAGCTGAATTTCATAGTCAAAATCCACACTATCCATCTGAGCTTCACACATCCATCCATCCATCCATCCATCCATCCATCCATCCATCCATCCATTCATCCATCCATCCAAACTTACTGAGTTCCTGCTTTGTGCTGTGTTATGTTCTATGTCAGCAATTCAGCAAGATTCAGACAGATGTAATTCTCATTCCCCCAACATTTATAGTATAAGAAGAACAAGTCATCACAAAGGCTTGTACAGCCCTTAAAATAACACCTTCTCCCTTTCCCGGGTAGATGGACTTGATTGCAAAAATGACCTTGAAACTTCAGCATTCCCAGGAGGATTAATTCCCCAGTATTCCACTCCATTTTTCCCAATGAAATTTAAATACACTCCATACAGTCTGATTTGTTTAAGACTTTTATTTTGTTTTTATTCAGATGTATATGTGGGTATTGATGAGGGAACATGTATGTGAAGATACCAGAAGAGACCAGAAGAGGGCATTGGATGCTCTGGAACTAGAGTTTCAGTTGGCTGTGAGTTACCCAGGATGGGTGTTCACTACTTCCTGAGAAATGCATCTAATATTATCTATGGTTTGCTATATTCCATAGCTGAAAACCAATATGAAGTTTTGCTAAAATTGTGTTTATGATGAAGCAAAAACCTATAACAGGCTATTGACTCCAAAGGAAATCTTCATAGATTGTCAGAGATTGATTCTCAAATTTTAGTGTGGCCATCCTATCTGAAACACAAATTTGCATGATAAGTATGTGAAGAAGTCTTAGCTCCTGAGTTAGCAAACTCCTCAGTGAGCATAAAGACATCTCTTAAGAGCTCTGGGATTCAAGAGAGCCCAAGCTGACAATGACACATTCTATTCCCTTGTTTCTAACAGTGGCTTCTTGTTAAGGTCTAGAGCTCTAAACAGATCAAGTTAACACTCCTATGTTGATTTCCTCCCTATTGTGAGGTTCCCACCTCCCAGGTCACCAGTCTCAGGGCCCTAGGTATGGCAGTCATGCCCAGTCATGGCACGACTGCTGGGCCACAAAGAAAGAATATGGAGGGAGCAGAGGATAGTCCCCAGAAAGGCAAATGAACCTGAAGGGATCTGAAGAAAGATCTGGAAGTTGCAACAGTAAAGAAAACTCATTTATTGCAGGGGTTTTAAGCACTTATATAGTTTTTTTGGGGGCTCTTTGATCAGGAGGTGGGCAGGACAGAAGAGAAGCCTATGTGCATTCTTCAACTGCTAAGTTTTATGGCAGGAAATCACAGCACCCCCCCCTCTCCTGCCAAGAACAGCTTATGGCTTACACCATTTGCCTCCAGAGGGTAGGGCAGACATGCCTCAGGATAAGCTTTAGGAATGCTAATCTTCAAGCTACACTTCTCTTGGGGTTGGGCTGCAGGTACTGGATGTCCAGTATGATGAGTGGGAGTGGCTCCAATCTCCTGTTGGCCTTCTAGGTTTTCAGGGTGAAACCAACCTTCTAGGTTATTGGGGAAGGAAGCCAGCTCTCTTCTAGTCAGCCCTAATGGACTTATCCAGCCCTCCATTCCTAGCTGGTTAAGAGAGCTGGAAGCAGAATTCAGATTCGGTATCTATCCCAGGCTCCTTTCCTCTATTCTGGGATCAACTGACTTACTCAAACTAGAAGTCAAGTTGTGATGTTAAAAAAAAAAAAGTACAAAATTGAGAACCTGCTACAGATGTTAAAATATCAGAGTCTGGGGGCTGGAGAGATGCTCTACCTTTTAGAGTGCTTGCTGCCATTTCTAAGGACCACAGTTTGGTTCCCGGCACCCACAATGGGTAACTTACAACCAACTGTAACTCCAGCTTGGGGGTTGCAGTGCCCTCTCCTGCCTTCTTCAGGCATCCACACACAATTTCCCTCTCTCAACACACACACCTATAATACGAATAAAATCAAAATAAATACCGCACAAATGAGAGTCTGTGGAATGTATTTATAATTCATAGGGGAAAATGGACTGAAATACTGGGAAATTAATCCACCTAGGAATGTTGAGGAGACATGGATAGCTTTCAAAACAAGCTCATCCCCCTGCGAAGGGTAGAAGATGTTGTGTTAAAGGCAGTACAACTGTGATGCAGCAGCAGATCAGTTCTCCAGAGACAACAGAGACATCTGACTAAAATGAGTCAGTGTTTTTATTTGCTGGATTCTAAGAAGTGCCACTCTGCCTGTTCCTATGATTCCATTCTCCCTCACTTTCTTACCATGAGCATTGTTGAGTAAAAGCTGAAAAGGAAAGTAATCTCTAAGTGGATCTGGACCCATTAGAGAATTTACTTAGATGACATTCAATCAGATGACATTCAAATCTTTTTGTAGTGTGTGTGTTGTATGTGGGTGGGTGGGGTGTGTGTGTGTATCATAAAAAGAATTAATACAGTTATTATGCTCCAAATTTGATAGCTCTTTCACAGCTTGAAAGGCAGAAATTAGGTCCAAATGTATTAATTTAAATGGAAGGTTTCACTTAAGACCAGGCCATTAATGAAGACAAAGGCCAGAGGAGTGCCAGGTCCCACACTATTGTTATTTATGAACCCCTAATTGTGGAGTGCCACATTCAAACATTTCAATTTCAAATAAACCCACTAAAGAGAAATTTCAGTTTTGATCTTTCTTCCCACTTCTTCAAAAGAACTCCATTTAGTTCACTAAGCAATTGTGTTTAAGAATGAAAAAGAAACCTTTCTTATGATCAGGTTATGAAATATATTAGAAGATAAAGAATTAAATCAGATAGCACTTAATCTAGTCTCATACTTCCAACCCAAATATTTCCAATAGAAGAACAAAACCTTACCTGTCAGTCTTACTTAGACACACTCTTGAGGACACATGCTCTGACTGGTGACTGTTCTATGACATATGAAGGGTCCTAAAGCCTTGCATCTGGTACTGCACGGACAGTGATCAGGATGGAATCTATGGAATTCCATAAGGTTTAGTTTCTTCCACCTGTCTGATGAACTTTGGTGACCGTCCACTGGAAGCTGATGTTAACACCATATACCCCAACATCTGGAACCCTGAGTTTTCCCATTCTTTTAAGCCATACCTTAGGGTTCCCTTTTAATGGAATGTGTGAAAGGTGAAGTCCGAACTCTCAATGTGTATTATTTGACTTGCAGAGTTTCTCTTTTAAGTAAGCTCATTGCCAGCATTTAAAATTCAGAAGAATTCACACAAAATATCAAACTCTAGTTTCTCTTGAAAAATAAAATCCAACGAGGAAATACAATATCTGCATTCTTTTTTAAAAAGTCTTATTGTTGGAAATATTTTTACTTAAATGTTAATGGTTACCTGAGTCTCTGACTAACCTCCCAGTACTTACCCTAAGAGGTAAGGACTGGGGCCATGGCTTTGAACACACTGCACAACTGCTCTACTATCGAACAACACTGCCAACCTTGAACATTCTCAGATATAGGATATGTGTCTTCCAGAGACTCTGCCACCCTCTGCTACACCAATTTCAATGTTTCATTTCCTACTTGACCTTGTAAGTCCTGGAGCTTGCATTTCTTCTGTTGACACAGGTTGGGTTAGTTGTCAACCTCAGTGTTTCAAACAATCCAGAAGAAAACATAAAACTACCCGTGATGATTTTAAATAAACTATCTGTCTAGCATTCTAATCCGTTGGTAAATGTAGTGCCCAGAGGGGCAATAATAAACCTCCTTTCTTTTTTTTTCTTTTTTTTTTTTTTTGGTCTTTTTGAGACAGAGTCTCCTTGTAGCCCCAGCTGGCCTGGAACTCTCTCTGTAGACCAGGCTGGCCTTGAACTCACAAAGATCCACCTGCCTTTGCCTCCTGAGTGCTAGGATTAAAGGCGTGCACCACCATGCCCGGCTCAGTATTTTATTTTCAAAGACCACTTGGGTCATTATCAGAAATTCAAGAACCAAATGTTAGTTACTATTATGTTTACAAGTAATAAAAATGAGAGAAAACATACTTGGGATTTTTTATCTTGTGTGCTGGATAACTTTAGTGTCAACTTGACACACCTGGGTTGAGGGAACCTCAACTGGGGAATTTGCTCCATTGGATTGGCCTGTGGCCAGGTCTGTGGAGTATTGTCTTGATTGTCAGGCAATGTGGGAGGGCCCAGCCCACAATGAGTGGTGCCACCCTGGGCAGGTGGCTGTGTACTATATAAGAAGGCAGGCTGGGCATGAGCCAGGGGAGCAAGCCAATGAACAGCATTCCTCCATGGCCTGTGCTTCAGCTCCTGCCTCCAGGTTCCTGCCCTGAGTTCCTGCCTTGGGCTGCCTGAGTGATGAACTGTGACCCAGGAGATGTAAGCTGAGTAAACCCTTTCCTCCCCATGTTGGTGTCGGTCAGAGTGTTTTGTCACAGCAATGGAAGACAGACTAGGACATCTTGTTAAATAGAGAAACAGGTTGGCCCTTGCATAAAGCTGATTCTACCTTCCCTCCATGGGCCTAATGGGTGTTAGAGCTCCTAGGGTTTCTCCAATCAGGGTACTCTGTGGGCACTAGAGTCCAACCTGGATGTCATTTACTTGCCAGACGTCATGAGTGCAGACCACAGAACCCAAGCCTTGGCTGGGAGCTCTGCCACATTGTTTTCATTTCTTTGTTGTAGGACAAATTGAGACTTGGACCAAGTAAGAGCAGGCATGCTTAGCAAGTACACATTACAGACAACAAACAAAAAGATTTTAAAAATTATTTTATCACTGGAATGTGCCAACTCCTTTTATATGCTTGATGTAGGAAAAGTAGGAGATGGATAGACAAGAAGCATCATTGCAGATACTGGGGGGGGGGAATAAAAACCTTAATAAGTCTAATCTCATATTGTAAATGTATAAAATCAAGGACAAGAACATGGATATTTGTGTTCACAGATCACTCTGCTCCATAAGAAGAGCTCAAATTTCTACTTGAGAGATTCACTTGGACTGAGGAAGAGGTGACCAGAATAAAACATGACATATGTAAGAGAAGTAGGGAATCAATTGGGACTCCAGAGGAGACAGCCCCAGAAGGTGGATCTACATGTTCAGATATCAGGAATAGGAGATGGGAGGTTTCAGCTCTTTAGCCTGACCCTCCAACCTAAGAGTCCTTCTTCTCTCATCCTTCAGGTGCCATGATCTTCCATAGAATACTTTTTAAAAATGATTGTGTGTGTGTGTGTGTGTGTGTGTGTGTGTGTGTGTGTGTGTGCAGATGCCCTTAGGAACCAAAAGATGGTGTAAGATCCCCTGAAACTGGAGCTACAGATGGTTGCGAGCCACCTGACATGGATGCTAGGAACCAAACTCAGTTCTCTGGAAGACAGCATCAAGAGTTCTTAACTGCTGTGCCATCTCTTCAGCTCCTTCCATAGGATATTCAGAGGGTAATTAGCATCCTTTCCTAACACTTGTGTTAAGTGTTATCTTTGGGGAATTCCTTTCCAGAATGTCAGCCAGTCACAATGAGGCACCTGGTCAAATAGTGTCTCTTCATGATAGCAGATAAACACATGTTGTAAGCCATACAGACAGCTTTCTCATCCTTCCTCTCCTACCATCAGGTGAAGACTCTTGTGCTAAACAGTGTTGAGATGGTATAGAGGTCAGGGATCACTTCTGTCAACACTGAATAGTTCTAGTGCAATCTCTGGTCCTGCAACCCTTCTGGCACTCTGCAGTATCCCTGGGGCCTTCCTTTTATCTAGCTCTGAATCTTTATCATTTAGTATGCTGTGGGCTGTTTTCTATTTGTTTTGAGATAATCCCTTAAAATTTGTAACTGTAGTTCAGGATCCCTCAGATTATTTATGCTTCATCCCAGTTTTTGTCAACTTGACACAAACCTAGACAGAGGGAAGCACAGCTAAACAGGCTGCCCTATGGGGATGTTGGGAGGGGCATTTTCTTACTGCTAACTGAAGTCAAACAACCCATCCCAGCAGGGGAACACTGTTCCTAGGCAGAGGGGTCTGGGCTCTGTAAGAAAGGCAGCTGAGGGGCTGGAGAGATGGCCTAGAGGTTAAGAGCGCCGACCGCTCTTACAGAGGACCCGGGTTCGTTCCCCAGCACCCACATGGCGGCCGAGAACCGTCTGAAACTCCAATTCCAGGAGAACTCCAGTTCCAGGGGAATCCGAGACCCTCTTGAAGGACCTCCGCGGCGTTGCACGATACAGGTGCACAAACTTGCATGCATACAGTACATTCATACACATACAGAAATTAATAAAAAAAATTTTTTTAAAAGAAAGGCAGCTGAGCAACCCAGATCCGGTGAGCCAGGAAGCAGATTCCCCCACGGGAATCAGTTCCTACTTCCGGGTTCCTTCCTTGAGCTCTTGTCCTGGCTTTCTCCTCAATGGCAGATTCCAACCTGTAAGCAGAAGTGAACTCTCCTCCCTCACCTGATTCTGCTCAGTGGCTTATACAGCAAAGCGCATAGAACACTCCTAGTTTCCTGACTGCTTGCTTGTCTCACTATTTTTAAAATCTTCATTTTTATTTTATATGCATGAGTGCTCCATCTGCATGTATAGAAGTGCAAATTTTGTTCAATGTCCGTGGAACCAGAAAAAGGGCATTAGTTCCCCCTAGAAATAGAATTACAGGGCTGGAGAGATGGCCTAGCGGTTAAGAGCACCGACCGCTCTTGCAGAGGACCCGGGTTCGATCACCAGCACCCACATGGCGGCTGAGAACCGTCTGTAACTCCAATTCCAGGAGGACTCCAGTTCCAGGGGAATCTGACAACCTCTTCTGACCTCCGAGGCATTGCACGACACGGGTGCACAAACTTGCATGCAGGCAGTACATTCATACACATACAGAAATAAATAAAATAAAATAAATTAAAAAAAAAAAGAAATAGGATTACAATTGTTAGCCACCATGTGGGTGCTGGGAACAGAATCTGGACCCTCTGAAAGAGCCACTGATGCTCTTAACCAGAGTTGTCTCTCCAGACCCCTCAGTGTATCTATCTATTTATTTATTTATCTATCTATCTATCTATCTATCTATCTATCTATCTATCTATTTATCTATCAACCAATCAATCAATCTATCATCTCTCTATCTATCATCTATCAATCTATCATCTATCTATATATTATCAATCATCTCTATCATCTATCTATCATCTATCATCTATCTATTGTGGAGAAGAATGCATTGTGCCTTGGCACATATTTGATGTCAGAGGACAGCTTGCAGGAGTCAATAATACCCTTCTACCATGTGGATCCTGAGCACTGAAATCAGGTTGTCAAGCTTAGTGGCAAGTTCTTTTACCCACTGAGGCATCCTGCTGGCCCTTGTCTCAGTATTTCTTAGTTTATGTTTCTGAGACAGGAAGTCAACTTGGTCCCAGTGTTCTTCATAGGCTCAGCCCAATCAGCTTTATGTCAGGTGCCAACTATAGGTCCAACTCACCAAGAGATGTGACAGAGTCATTAAATCCACATCAAACTCTTCCATAAGAGGGTCTGTGTTGTGGTTCATTCCATGGGCTGAACAGCATGCAATACACATGGGGCTACAAGATCCATATGTGAGCAGCTCCTGACTACTTTCTCAGTAATCCTTCCCCCCTTCTCCTTCCACTGAGAAAGGCTCCTTTCTTGATGTATTCTTTGAAAGTAAGATTCAAGATATAATGAAATGTGCTTAAATTAATGATTCCCCTATCTAGGAGGTACAGACCTCTAATGAATAATTGGTAGGCAGATTACTTAAACATCCGTATTCTCTTGTTAATCACTTTAATTACCACCTTCTGAATCTTCTAGGCAGTGAAAACTTAAAGAACCTTGCCTCTCTGGAGAATGATAAAGCTTTTATGTACAGCTCCAAACTTCTTTACAGAAACATTGGCTCTTGGGCTCAAACAGGTCCCACTTTAAGAAAGCCATATAACAAAAACAATTTAAATATACAAAGACTACAAAGGAAAAAGGAAATATTTTCATTTAAAATAATGTTTAGAAAGTACCATAGGAGTTAACATGTGTAAATTAACTTGTTTCTAAACCAAGATTTTATTTTAGTATTTTATTTTTATTTTATGTGTATGAGTATTTTGCCTGAATGCATGTAAGTGCACCCATGTTGTTACAATGCCTACAGAGGTCAGAAGAGGGTGTCAGATCCTCTGGAACTGGAGTTATGGATGGTTTTTAGCTACCATGTGGGTGCTGGGAATGGGTCTTCTGCAAAACCAGTGCTCTTAACTGCTGAGCCATCTCTGTAGCCCCCCCCCCATAGAATGGTACTATTTATAGGGACTGATTATCCAGACAGTTGACTAGGGTAGCAAAACAACTGAGAAATATCCTTTGCCTTCAAAGAGCTCACATTCCGTGGTAGAGACAGATAGGCACAAAACATACAAAATAGTATGCTATTGAAAACTATATATAAATAACTGAATGTAGTGTCATCAAAATAGTCACTTTGAATACCAAAGTTGGAAAGTGTGAGGAAAGATACTTGGTCTTGATCTGAGAGGACCAGCAACTTAAACAAGTGAGAAAAGTTGAAGCCCGTGATGGTAGGTTCAATAGTTGGCAAAGTTACAGACATGAAGAGGAAAGTGGACACAGGAAGAATTAATAACAACCTAGTAGAATTGGAGGAGATGTTGGGTAGACCAGCTATGAGGAACTAATGCATCTTAGAAGGGATGACAATTATGAGTTGACCGTGTGAGGACGATAACTCTGCCAGCTTAGAGAACAGACTGTAAGAGCAAGCTGAAGGTTGGGGGACCACAGAGAGAACTACTTATAAACTGTGGGTCTGAAATTCCCTATCACATGCCAGTGTGACCTCATCTCTCTAAACTGCATATTTCTCATCTTCAAAATGGAGATGTTATTAAGAGAATCAAATCCATATAAAGCATTGAGTGTAAATGGAAAGAGCATACAGGCAATTTTCAATTCCATACAAAGTATTTAGCGTAAATGGAAATTTAGCATGTAATCGATGTACAACAAATGTCACCTATCATCATCTTTAGTGGTATTAAAATAAGTAACTGGTTGAGAGACAGGAATAAGAAATAACCATTGAGCTTGAACGACTGCTAAATGATACTGTTGTTTGTGGCGACAGGCAATAACTATAATAGCAAGCACTTATTGAGAGCTTACCATATGCCAAGAGGTGCTCTACAAGGTTCACATACAACATCCTTTCCTCATATGAATTCCTGATATTGTTATACAGTTTACACAGGCAAGAAAGGAAACTATACAAAGTCAAGTAGCTTGGGTTGCACACCAAGGAATAAAGGAACTAGGGTACTCTGGTCTAGGAGCCTGCAACATATGGATGCAAAAAAAACCCCCACTTGTGGAGTGGGGTGAACGGCCTGGGTAAGAGAAGAGAGCAACCATTAGGTAGTTTGTGTTGAACATGAGAATGAACACCTCTTGGGGCTGGAGAGATAGCCTAGCGGTTAAGAGCACCGATGCTCTTGCAGAGGACCCGGGTTCGATCCCCAGCACCCACATGGCGGCTAAGGACCGTCTGTAACTCCAATTCCAGGAGAACTCCAGTTCCAGGGGAATCCGAGACCCTCTTCTGACCTCCGCGGCATTGCACGACACGGGTGCACAGACCTGCATGCAGACAATACATTCATACACATACAAAAATAAAAAAAAAATAAAAAAAAAAAAAGAGAATGAACACCTCCATAAAGTAGAGTGGTAGTGAAGTGGGATCCACAGGTTTGTCCATAAATCATTTTTCTGCTCAAAGAAAGACCATGGAACAGAACATGAGGCAGTAAGGCCTTAAGAGTTATTGTTAAGGATTAATCGGAAATGCAGCGGTGTCTCAAAACCCACTGAGCAGAGCAGGAAGAAAGCAGGACTGGAATGAACCTTGCTTTTCTTTTCCTGTGGCTTTTCCAGAAGCAATCTGTGTATGAAGGGGAGGGGCATGTGCATTATTTCCTTCTCCAGTTATTTCCATCCTCAAGGTCAGCCATGACATGCAGAGCTGAGGCCTGGCATAACTTTTTGTGCAGCACTCTCTCAATCAAGTAAAAGGAACCAAGGCATTTTTATTGGGAAGGCCAAGCAGGGGTGTCTGATGGCAAAGAAAGGAAGAATGTGTGTTCCTGCTAAGTGCTTCCCCAGGGGCAACTGGATAGGATGCAGCTAGCATGCCCAGGATGGTTCTGAATGAAACTTCACTCAGTAGCTACTTCTGTGGGGAGCATCTGTCGTCAATGTACTTGGCTCCTAGTGAACTCAGTTCTGTGTGTCATCCCTGACAGCACTCACCGAGGGATCAGGGAAGCTATAGTCTCAACTACTCCTCACAAACACTGACCTTAGGAACTTCCCTCCATCCTAAGCTTGGTGATCTAGGCCTTTGATGCTCAAGAACTTCCACCAGTCTTTAGTCCAGGAACTTCTTTTTGAAATTATTTCCTGTATATGGACGATTTACTTTTATAGCAGATATCTGCATGATCCATCACTTTTGCTAAGACCACACACACACACACACACACACACACACACAGCTCTGTAGCCAAAGTTGTACCAAATGAACCCATGTCTCTGGCTCTTCCTGGACCTGTGTGGACACATGACTTGAGGACCATCGATTTGACTTTTTCATCTGGCTTATTAAAAGCTTCGAAAGCTTTTGTTGATGTGAGTCTGAAGATACAAGAATCTACTCTAGAGTGTCTCCTTGGGGATGTGGGGTCAGATGAATCCATTATGGCTGAGTATAAAAGAGCTGACTTCTCACCCAGATAACCTAGAAGGTTGGCAGGAGATGGGAACCACTCCCACTAGTCATATTGGACATCAGGCACTTGCACCCCCCCCCCCAGGAGAGTGTAGCTTGAAGTTCAGCATTCCTAAGCTTATCTCTCCTGAGGCATGTCCACCCTGTCCACCCTGTCCTCAGGAGACAAATGGCCCAAGCCATAAGCTTATCTGGGGTGGGGGAGCTATGGTACTCCTGCTGAAAAACTTAGCCATTGCAGAATGCATAGGCTTCCCCTCTGTTCTGCCCACCTCCTGGTCAAAGAGCCCACCAAAACTACTATATAAGTGCTTAAAACCCTGGCAGTAAATGAGTTTGCTCACTGACGCTGCTCCGGGATCTTTCTTTGGTCCATTTCCGTTTTATCTCCTTCTTGGAGACCATCATCTGCTCCCCCCTGCTTCCCTCCTTATGACCTCGGAAGTGGCACCAAGGTGGGGAACAGCTGCCATACCTAGGGCCATGAGGCTGGTGACCTGGGATGCAGGAATCTCATGACACAGCGGAAGCCAACATGGTGATAGAAAGATAAGTACAGAACTTCATTCTAGTCACATTGAAGACTTAAACTATACTTCCTGCTTTTAAATTCTATGGAAAATACTTCTGTATTTTTTCCAAGAAATGATTTCTGTTTGGATGAAATTCATCAGAATTGGTACCTGTTACTTGTAATCTTAATAGCCTTCACTATGCAGCAAGAGGATTTTATATAAATGCAAATATTGCTGAAAATTTCTCCCTCCAGAAAGCCATGATAAGGCAAAGGTGAGCACTTCCTGACTGCAATAAATATTCAGGCAAAACTAATATTAACGGCAATAAAGAGAGTTCATACTTTTTACTTCCAAGTGTGCCTACTAGTTTACCTTGTTCAGTCAAGGAAGGTGATTGTGCATTAAGGACTTTTGTGTGTGAATTGTGAAATTGAATTAGAAGAGTCCCCCCGATCCACTAGGGGAAGTCCATCTTCTCTGCACTGTGGATATCTCTAGGGTAACATTTGATATGAGGTTTGAAGACTTCTGGGGCTGTTCTTACTGATTTTGAAAACCTAATAATCATTTGATCCTTCTGTTCTCAAAGTAAAAATCTCAACTTCTCTGAATCAATTTACAATGAAAATAATATCTGTATTAGTCACTTTTCTGTTGCTGTGATAAAGCACCATGAGGAAGGAACTTATAAAAGGAAGAGTTTATTTGAGCTTACGATTGACAGTTCCAGGGAATTAGAGTCCATTGTAGTGGGAGGCATGGCGGCTGGATCTGGAGCAGGAAGCTGAGGGTCACATCTTGCAAAGAGCACAGGAAGCAGAGAGAACAACTGTAGACCACGAGGCTTGTTAAAACTCACTAAGCCTGTCCCCAACAATGCACTTCCTCCAGCATGGCCACACCTTCTAAGACCTCCCAAAACAGTGCCACCAACTGGAGACAAATGTCTGAATACTTAGAGCCTATGGGGGACACTCATTCAAACCACCACAATATCCATTCAAGTTTTCTTTTTATTAAAGCCAAAGACCAGAGATGTTGTTAATATGCAAGATAACTGACCATAAAACCCAAAGCAGGGGCTTAGGGAAATAGCACAGTCAGTATTTGTCTTGTAAGCAAGCAAGGTCCTCACAAGGACCCGAGTTTGTTCTCCAGAACCCATGTGAAGTTCAAAGTGTGATGGAGTATTTTTCACCCGGTGAAGGAGAGGAGACAGGTGAATCCTTGGGGCACACTGGTCGGCCAGTCTAGCCTAATTGATGAGTTTCAGATCAGGGACAACCTGTATCAAAGGAAGTGATGGCATTCCTAAAGACAGCAGCTAAGATCATCCTTTGGCCTTCACACACACACACACACACACACACACACACATGCAACTATACACATATACATAATACATTCAATGTATGGAAAAAAATCTATGTATCACATATTTTCAGGGACACAAGGTGGTGCATACTTTATTGTCATGATTACTTTTTACTTTGATTACACACAGATATACTGTTGTATCCTCTAAACCAATAATCTGTTTTTCAAGTGGTGTCTCTATTCACCTACATCTCCTTTGTTCTCTGGGTTCTCACAATATCAGATCAGATTTTTATAATGTAGTAGTTTTTATTTCATTTTTGAAAAGTTCAAACACATATAAAATGTATTTGATCAGATGCATACAACTTTAGGACCTCTCTTTTTTTAAATGTATAAACTACCGAATCTGAGTCCAGTTGGTGATGCCAATATATGCCTGGGGTGGAGCCATCCCGGGGAGCATACTAAGCACACTAAGCTGTGAATTTGAAGGCAAGAACTCTGTTTGATGATTTTGTATTTTCCATACTTAGTACAACATCTAGGGCATAAGTAATTATTGATCCCCTGATGACAAAAAAATAAGTATATTTCATCTGCTTTTTGAGACTATAAGGATCTTAGGGACAAAGTCACTTTAGGTTCTATAGGTATCAATTTATATCTACAAAGTACATTTTGTTTCAGTAATTATATGTATTGTGCCCAAGGCTTTACGGAGAGACAGCTAGAAAGAAGCAGCAGATGGTATTCTGACTTTGACGAGGGCTATATACATAAAACATACATGACTATTATCATTGTTACCATCATCTTCACCACTGGCCTATCCATTGATCATGTGTTTAATTCTGAAGATGTTCTTCCCCTTTCATTTAATCATCACAAGCTTAGGTACTGCCCCACTTCACAACTGAAGAAACTAAGGGGCACAAAGCTTGAAGTATTGTATTCACAGTCACATAGCTGATCAGAGTTTCCAACTCAATTCAGCCCACCACTGAGTTCACAGCTACCCAGATACCACAAAGTGGTATACTAACTCTAAGGATGCCACAGTTCCTAGAAAGGAGACAAGGAGATAAAAAGAAAATTCTCCCTAACTCTCAAGCATTTGAAGCTGAACAACTTCACTTAGACTGAAGCTATAGATGGTAAAGGTATAGCAATGATAAAGTAATTTTTCATGAAGAAAGCCCTTAAGCAATAGTACAACACTGTTCCTGTGGTTGCCAAAAGCTCGAAGATGAAGATGAAGCAAATTTACTGCCAAAGGGTGAATTGGAAGGTTCCCAGGCATCACAACAGAAAATGGGGCAGCCTGGGCTGGATTTATTGTTTCTGTGGAGAGCAGGGGCCCAGCTCTACTAAGCAGACCATCCATCAGGAGACTGATGACTACTGACTCTTCCAGACACACAAAAAGACAAACAAGTGGCTGGAAAGTAAACAGAAGCACCTCAGAAGATCCCTCGTCTTGCACTCGAGAGCTATGAATCACCTTGGCAAAGGAATCATCTTTAGACTTCACCTGGATTGTAGCCCAGATGTTTAGTGCTGTACATGATAGCGTATATCACAGATACACGAAGAAGAAGCCAGGAAGAACAGGGGCAATAATATCTGACAAAAACATCACTGAGAATGAATTCCCTTTATGAGCATGCTTGTACAGTGATGTGAATTACAGAGATGGCATGAATTCCAATTCTAGAATTCCACTCACTAGACCCCAGCCTTCATTCCTCTTTTTATAAAATAAGGGCTTTGCCCATGAACCTTGACTTTTATGTTTAAAAAATTTTATTTATTATTATTATTATTTACACACATGTATGATATGTGTGCATGTGTATGTGTGTATGTATGTGTGTGTGTGTGTGTGTGTGTGTGTAGGAATGCATGTTCCATGATACATGTATAGAGGTCAGAAAACTGTTGAGAGTTGATTCCCTCCTTTCGCCACGGGTCACAGGAGTTAAACTCAGGTCACCATGTTTGAGAAGCCAGACCTTGATCCTCTGAACCATCTGACTGGCCTTCATCATTTACAAAAAAAGAATATCTAGGATAAATTCTGAGGATTTAGTTCAAGGTACTTTGATCAGATTCATTGTCTTCTCCCATCTCACAGATCTACACCTACTTCCCTACCCACCCACTTCATGTCTTCTTTTCTTTAAGGCCTACTGAGTCCAACTTGTGTCACCCACATATTCTTGGGTCATACCCTGGACTGTGGTTGACCTACCAGTTTTCACATCCTTAAAGAAAACTGACCCTCCCTCTGTCAGAAGCCATCAATCGCCAATAGCTCCTCAGCTATCAGAGGGATTTCCTGCCTACCTCCCCCCTCCCCTCTCTGAGCTGGATATTGTCTGGCTTGAGCCTGCATAGATCTTATAGATGCCATCACTGAATCTGTGAGTTTGTGCATGCCACTGCCCTGTTGTGCCCTAAGAACACTGTAGTCCTCCACAGCGTCGGGGTCTCACAGTCTTTTCTACCACCTCTTCTGCAACAACCCCCGAGCCTTAGAGAGGTTGGTATAGACAGGCCATTTAGGGCTGTAGACTTTGAAGTTTCTTTTTTTTAAGGGATTCACAATATAAGAGCACAGTTGTTTTCAGATCACATTGATGTTTCTCAGTTTGCCATACAATTATGTAATTGGTATTAGCGTCCACAGATGAGGGATACCATTCGTCGTTTGTTTTTCTGGGACTGTGTTACTTCACTCAGCATGATATGACTTTGAAGTTTCTTATTCTATGAACCTCAACCAACTGGGGATCTCTGTATTTTTTTTTTAAAGCTTTTTTTTTTATTAATTTTATTTATTTCCGTATGTGTATGAATGTACTGTCTGCATGTAGGTTTGTGCACCCGTGTCGTGCAACGCCGCGGAGGTCAGAAGAGGGTCTCGGACTCCCCCGGAACTGGAGTTCTCCTGGAATTGGAGTTTCAGACGGTTCTCGGCCGCCATGTGGGCGCTGGGGATTGAACCCGGGTCCTCTGCAAGAGCGGTCGGCGCTCTTAACCGCTAGGCCATCTCTCCAGCCTCTGTATTAATACCATCTACTGCAAAAAGAAGCTCCTCTGATGAGGGTTGGGAGATCCATTAATCTGTGATTATAAGGATAAGTCACCAGGAGTCAATTTAATACTATGTTCATTTAGCAGATTAAACACAAGTAGGTTTTCCCCTTTGACATATCTAGCCCCAACTTCTTGACCCTGAGTGGTGCCAGGTATGGGTACCATTTTGTGGAACATGTCTTAAATCCCATCAGACAGGCTTTGGTCAATGGTCCTTATGCTTACTTTTAAAATTGTTATTGATTATGGTGGAAGTGTATTACCTACAAAAGGGTTGAAAGTCAGTACAAAGGGCTTCAAGGATAGATTGCCCCTTGGGAGGAAAAAGCTTTTCTCCTTCTGAGACTCAGTTTCCCCATTTCTAAAATAAAAGACATTTGATCAGATGCCTCCAAAGCCTCTTGCAAATACAGAAGTTTTGAGTCCACATATCTTACAACTCACAAAATCCATTTGCAGGAAAATGACATAGGTGGTAATTTGTCTTTAAGAGGGGATATTTTCTGCTCACCTAGAAGTCAAATGCAAGACAATTCTGAAATAAAAACAGCAGAAGGATCTGTCTGGTTGTGACAATACTAACAAATGCATGTCCTTATCCACAGGGGAAATGTCCAGGCTGGAGTTTCACAGGCAGAAACAGAAATAACATTTCCAGAACTTTGCTGGTGAGAATACAAATGCAAATACAGGTTTGCTGGCTCTAATTCAGCTGAGAAGAGTCATGGAGGTCAGAACAAGAGGCTCGTCAAACCACGTAGTCACATACCAGGACATGGTGACACCATTTCTTTGCATGCATTTAAAGCATCTCCTTGTAAGCATTGAAAGCATCTCCTTGCATGCATTGAAAGCATACCTAGGTGTGTCTGAAGGATGGGTAAGCAGTGCTCTGGGACAGACATAAAAGGACATGTGTGTCACAGTATCAAAGTGAATTTCCAAACAGCTTCTTAAGTAGGAAAGAAAAAACAATCAAGATTTATGAACATTCCACCATCTTCTGGTTGGAGGAAACGACATCCCCAACAGTTAAGTCAGATCATCAGGTAATGCTCAGGGCATTCTGGTTTCAACAATATTCTTTTCAAATATTAACCAACAGTATCAGAAACTCCTAAGGTACCTAGTGTTTATGAATAGCCCCATGGGGCATGGAGTACACTAAGCATGTGTGGGGCATATTTTCATTAGTCTTATATGATTATCTAGAGAGTGTATATAGATGTATGCTCATTTTAAGCATTGAAAAACAAAACAACTGCAGATAGCCATCATACGCACAGCAAGAGGGGCTGGCATGAGATCTGTGTTGTGCTCAAACCTGGGGTTCTTAGGTCTTGCATGCCCAATGTCATGCTTATTAATCACTATAATGGCATGGAAGAGTCCCCACAGCACCCCAGTCCATCCTTTTCAGTTAAATGAAATAGCAATAAAATCTCTTTATCTTATTGTAAAGAACACTATAAAATATAAACATTTATGTTAAATCTATCTATACAATCCTAAGAGAATGGCGGCAAGCCAATCTCCCTCCACTCCTGGTGTGTGTGTGTGTGTGTGTGTGTGTGTGTGTGTGTGTGTGGTGTGTAAAATAAAGTCTCACACTGTAATCCAGAGTGGCCTAATTTCTATGTACTCCAAGCTGGCCCCAACTCATTTCTTAAATGCTTAAGTTTTGGCATTACAAACAACCTTTTACCCCTCTTGACCAATTTTCATTTTCATGCTCAAAATGAGTGCCTTACTTCCTGGAGTTGGATTGAAACAGACGTTTTTAAAAACTTCTAAAACTCTACTCATTATTTTTATTATTGATGGAAAATGAAAATCTGTAGTTTAGTAGTTACAAAATAAAAAAAAAGTCATACTTTCCTTCCCATATGTTACTTTCAAATTCATCTTCTTCCCACTGGATCACTTATAATAATGAACTTGGAAAGCCGACAAAATAATTTTTGTTTTATTTATTTCTTTATTTTGGTCTTTTTGAGACAGGGTCTCCCTGCAGCTCCAGCTGTCCTAGAACTCACTATGTAGACCAGGCTGGCCTTGAGCTAACAAAGATCTACCTGCCTCTGCCTCCCAAGTGCTGAGATTAAAGTGTTTTATTTTTTGTTTGTTTGTTTGATTTCATTTTATGTGAGACAGAGTCTCACTATACAGCCTTAGCTGGCCTTGAACTCACATAGATCTGCTTGTCTCTGCTTCCCAAGTACTGAGATTAAAGGCATCTAGCACCATGCCTGGAGATGTTTTTTGCAAAGAGGAATATTTCCACCAAAGAGAATTCTATGAAACTCATTTTCAGTCACCCATCTTTGTGGAGTAGACACAGAGGGCAGGACACTATGAAAGCAAGTTGTGAAGAATAATTTTAGTTAGATCTGCTCAACTTTGAGGGTGGTGCACCCAATGCTTCCCGGTGCACACAGAGGGAATCCAGTAGACTCTGCAGGTGGGAAGCACGAAAAATCCATCTCTCAATCAAGGGGGATGCGTTGTGGTCTTAGCTACATTTTTGCTGTTCTATATATGTAATTAAAATGTGCCTCATCCATGGGTTTTAGCTTTGAAGCTAACGTATATTAGGACAATTGATGTCTAGAGTTTAAAGTGTATAGATTTGGGCTAAAAGCCAGGTTATTTTAATATCATGGAGAAAATAAAGACTTATTGACTGAATTTGGCTCTATGCTGAAAAATGCAAAAACTTAAAAATCTTAAGTTATAAAGTGCTTATAAAACATGCAGTTATTTTAGTTAAACTAGCTAAAAAAGTAGCAGAAGTTAAAGCAATGTGTTTAGTCTCATAGTCAGACTCAGCATTGAATTTGCCTTCTTGTCTCCCCAAATATGAAAAAGTCCAGTGTTATGTATACACCTGTGATCATTACAATTCTGCTTGAAAGAGAAATGGCATCAGCAGGTGGAAGGAGCTCTGAGTCCTGAGCAATAAGCACAGTTTAGTCAATCTAACAACAACCGCCTCTCCCTTTCCTCTTTGCTAAGAGCATCTCAATATATTCAGCCTCCTTTGAATGGTCACATACAGAAGTCAGGGCATTCCCCAGAAGGTCTTGATCATTCTAAGCTAGTGAAGGTGGGTTTGTTCTCCTTGTAAACTATTTGGAGCATGAACTTGTGGCCAACTTCAGGAAGCTATAATATACAGCAGTCTGATTAGGGACTTCTTCAAATGACTTCTTATTCTGAATAAAGGAAAACTACTGGGTGGTTAATATTTAATTATTACTCTACTTTAGATACTTCAACTTTTCTAATAGATCACTCGTAGTCCACAGTGATGGTTTCAATTGCTTTGAACCCGAGAGCTCACAGCAGAGACATCAACATGCTCAGGAAATAAAAGATGGGGAGGACAGAGGCCAAAGACATCTGTCCTGCTGCCTTAGTCTACTTTAAAACCCACTGGCAGACTTCTTGAAGGATGAGCTAATAATCATTTTCTGGTTTCTATATTGCTTGATTTGTTTTGCTTTCTCTAACTTGAAATCAAGAATGCTTGAACTGCTGTAAAGTTTTACTCCCCACGAGGAAATGCAACTCTGTCACAAGTCTTCTACTTGAACAGGTACAACTGTAAAATAATGCAGGTACTTTACTAATGTCTGCATCTCCCTGTGTTATAAGAAAAACTGGTTACATGGGCAGTACAGTACTATTTTCCACTATGCTTCAGGTATTAAACAAAAGGTAATGCTTTCTTTATTAGTGCATTGAGAAAGACAAAGTTTATTAGGAAAAGTTTGACTTTATCTTGTTGTTTTTTCTTTTTTAATTTTATTTATTTATGTGTATGAATGTACCATCTGCATGTAGGTTTGTGCACCCGTGTCATGCAATGCCAAGGTCAGAAGAGGGTGTCGCTACCTAATGTGGATCCTGGGAATCAAACTCAAATTCTCTGCAAGAATAGTATGTACTCTTTTTTATTTACTATTTTTATGTGTATGAGTGTACTGTCTGCATGTAGGTCGATGCGCCATGTCATGCAATGCTGTGGAGATCAGAAGAGGGCGTCAGATTCCCCTGGAACTGGAGTTAAAGACAGTTCTTAGTTGCCATGTGGGTGCTGGGAATCAAAGCCAGGTCCTCTGCAAGAGTAGTCGGTGCTCTTAACCACTGAGCCATCTCTCTAGCCCCAAGAATTTGTTTCTTTTTTAAATTTTTTTAAATTTAATTTTTATTTTTGTATGTATATGAATGTACTGTCTGCTTGTAGGTTTGTGTACCTGTGTCGTGCAATGTCAGAAGAGGGTCTTGGATTCCCCTGGAACTGGAGTTCTCCTGGAATTGGAGTTACAGACGGTTCTTAGCCGCCATGTGGATGCTGGGTATCGAACCCGGGTCCTCTGCAAGAGCAGTCAGCGCTCTTAACCGCTAGGCTATCTCTCCAGCCCCAAGAATTTGTTTCTTAACACACTTAAGCATAGAATCCTTATTCTTTCCAAATAAAATATTTAAAATAATCTAGGAGATGAGTATTCCTTAATATGCAATGAGAAGTATTAACTTAAAAGAATGTTTACTACAGTATATTGGGATTAAATGTACTAAAATGTCACTATTTAAGCATGTCTATTTGTAGAGTAATGATGTAAAGTAAAAGTAAGTGACAATTGTTGAATGGATGATTTGGAAAGGGTACTGCCGTTATCTCTTTAATTTATCAAGTGAAGACATATTTTGAATATCGTTCAATAGAAGAAAGTGAGGTACGGAAAGAAAAATCTGTATTGCCCCAGAATTAGATGACTCATACTTCTTTATATTTTGAAAAGGGGAGTTTTATCTGACACTTCAAACTAAGAGCCAAATCCTGTGCCACAAGTGGAGTATCTGTCAGAACACGATGCAGGGGAATACATCGTCACCCATGGCCTTAAACTCAGGCCAGGTGGGTTGTATCAGGTTGTGACAATGCTGCTAGGATACGGCCTCATTTTTCATTAAAGACACAGAAGAACTTATTTTAACTCTGGCACAAACAGCTATAGCCTTCCTCTTAACACCATTTGTATTTATAGAAACCCATTGGCGTTTTCTAGGTCTTATTATTTTAAAGCCCATAAGACCTTGGCAGAGATTTTATTTATTTATTTATTTATTTATTTATTTATTTATTTATTTATTTTATGTGTATGAATGTACTGTCTGCTTGTAGGTTTGTGCACCCCTGTTGTGCAATGCCGCAGAGGTCAGAAGAGGGTCTCGGATTCCCCTGGAACTGGAGTTCTCCTGTAATTGGAGTTAAGGATGGTTCTCAACTGCCATGTGGGTGCTGGGGATCGAACCCGGGTCCTTTCTAAGAGCAGTCGGCGCTCTTAACCCCTAGGCCATCTCTCCAGCCCGGCAGAGATTTTATAAATAAAAGATAGGCAAAGTTTAAAAGGTTTCTGAGCATTTCAACACCACCCACAAGTTCCTTAAAGATACAATGTATTCCAAAATTAGGAGTACATGGTAGTCATAAGAATAAATACATTATCGGGGCTGGAGAGATAGCCTAGCAGTTAAGAGCACTGACTGCTCTTGCAGAGGACCTGGGTTTGATCCCCAGCACCCACATGGCGGCCGAGAGCCGTCTGTAACGCCAATTCCAGGAAAACTCCAGTTCCAGGGGATTCCGACACCCTCTTCTGACCTCCGCGGCATTGCACGACACGTGTCCACAAACCTACATGCAGACAGTACATTCATACACATACAAAAATAAATAAAATTAAAAAAAGAATAAATACATTATCATCAGTTTGTTGTGTCCCACATTATTATTATTGTTATTTATTGATTATAATAATTGGTATATCCTTCATCTAATATTCGCACACAATTTTTATGTAGAAACACGCTTCTCATTTAGGATCACTGGAGATCATCAAATAAAAGTAGAACATTGTTGCCCACAAAGCCTTGAAATATTTTTAGTATTATCTTGTCATTTGGCTTATAATCAAGGGGTAAAATGCCATTTAGCTAAAATAAGCCTACATAGACAAACAATATGAAAGAAAGGAATGTTTGCATGTGAGCTTATAATCACCGACAGAAGACATTAAGGGCGAAAAGCCAGCGAATCTCATTTAACTGAGACCACAATTATAACTCCTGAAGACAAATATATAAATTTTCTTTTAAGGTTAAAAGGTTTGGCATAAGAAACTCAGCTTTTCAAATTAAATCCTCCTTCACATGAAGCAGTAGATGGAGGCTCTTAGGAAAGAAGATATGTTATAAATAAATGTAGCACAACCACCTTCATTCACGTGATGCTTTGCAGTGTGTTTTGCATTTCCTTTTTATTTTTGGAAAGTGTGATAGAGTTTCTAAAATGGAAAAATATACAGATGTTTGTTTACTGATGTGACTCTAAACACAGATGGTGACAGAGGGCTCCTTTATCCACTTAAGCCTTGAAGAGACTTTGAAAATGGAGTTGAAAGCTGGGGGTGGAAAGAGGTCATGAGATACCCAATATATAGATGGTATACGGTTTACTTTCACACTCTAGTTCTATTTGCTCAGCAATTCTCATAATGGTAAAATTCTGTGTGTTCCTTGATAACTACATTGCTAAAACTCTAAAGGCCCCCAAAATGTTATCAACATAGAGAAGAGCCACTCATTGCAGCGGGGACAGTAAATGTAGCCTATTCCCACAAAAGCTTGATAGAATTTGCAAAAGAGGACCTCGTGCTCTTGACTCTGTCCTGCGCAGTAGCTATTGTGACTATCCAAAGGAAGTAAAAGAGTCATTAACTTTTTTGAGAAGTTGAGCTTTCTTGAAAAATCTGAGTTATTATTTAAAGTAATATTGTGGTTTCTAAGAATACATAGACATTGCCTTTAAATTGTCACAGATTGGGAGCAGGCAGACAGACCTTGGTCATCATCAGCAATTTTGCCAGAATCCTCATGAACAAAAACTCTAGGCTGGTGAGTATAACATAAGTTTGTTAAACTTAAATGCTCTGGAAAGAGCTCCATATTACCTATTTATGTTATGATTTTAAAAGTTGTTGAGAGGGTGGGAGAGATGGGCCAGTGGTTAAGGATGCTTGCTGTTCTCACAGATCAGTATCAGTTTGGTTCCAAGGACCCAGCTGGAATGGCTTATGACATTCTGTAGCTCCAGCTGGAGGGGATCTGATACTTGCAGGCTTCTGAAGGCACAATCCCACACACATGCATATGCAAACAGACGAGATAAAAATAACTGACCTCAGGGCAATAAAATGCTTATGCACATCATTCAAGTGACAACAAAGCCTACGGAATGGGAACAAACAATCAGCTAAACATCTGACAGAGAATTAGTAACTAGAATATACAAAGAGTTAGCAAAGCTTAACATAAAAAAACAAACAACCAATTAAAAAGTGGGGCAGGGAACTAAATAGCAAGTTCTCAAAAAGATGAAATGTAAATCCCTGAGAAATATATTTTTTTTTAATGTTCAACATGTGGGGCTTGAGAATTGGCTCTGTGATTAAGAGCACTGGGCTTAAAGAATTGGCTCTGTGGTTAAGAACACTCTTGCTAAGGCCCAGGATTGGTTTCCATCACACAAATGATGGCTATCACCCATCAGTAACCCCAGTTCCAGATGATCTTATGCTCTCTTCCGGCTTTCAGATGTACTGCATGCATATGGTGGACTTAAAAACAAGCAAGAAAAAACTCTTCCAGATGTACTGCATGCACATGGCGCACTTAAAAACAAGCAAGAAAAAACTCTTACACATATAAAATACAAAAATATATCAAAAATTATTTTAAAACTGTTGAACTTTAGCCAACAAAGAAATGTAAGTTAAACTACTTTGAGATTTTTATCTTACCCTGGTCAGAATGTCTAAGATCCAAAAAATAAACAGCACCACATGCTGGTGAAGATGTGGGGAAAGGAGACCTCCTAGTCACTGCTGGAAGGAGTGCAAACTTGTACAGACACTATGGAAACCAGTGTGGAGATTCCTCAGAAAACTAGAAACAGGTCTACTACATGATCTAGCCACTGTTTGGCATATAACCAAAGAACACTTTACTATAGAGAAACTTATTCATCAGTGTGGCTCTATTCACTGTACCCAGGAAAAATAACAACCTAAATGTCCACCAATTAATGTAGGATAATGAAAGTATGGTACATTCACAAAGCAATATTATTCAGCTAAGAAAAATGAAATCTTGAAATCTGCAGTTGAATGGATAGAACTAAAAAGAAAAATAGCCCTGAATGAGGTAACCCAGTCATAGAAAGATAGAAATAGCATATTCTCTCTCATAACTGGATGCTAGCTTTCAATCCTTGGATATGTATGTTTCAGTTGGAAATTCCATAGAGGTCAGGAAACTAGTAAAGGGCTGTGGAAAGGAGGACAGTTTGGGAGGAGAGACAGAAGGCAGTGATATAAAGGGGGGGAAGGGAGTGATGGAACAGGTTAAGTGGGGTGGGGAATGAGCATGCAGAGCAGAGGAGTGCGGAGGGGCTAACAAACACTAAAAGCCTTTGGAAAAAGTCATATGGAAGCCTACTACAAAACAGGTTTCTTAACTACGATACATATACAAAATAAAAAGTTTAAACCGAGTTACTCTTTAATAGGGGAGGGCCAATGCTCCTACCAGGCACAACAGTCTAGCAAATAAAAATCCCAGTTCAAGGAATGAACTCATTCTTTTGAAGCTGTTGACAAAGGTCCCACAGACCCACAAACAATATTGCTATTGCCCTGTGCTAGATTACCTGACAGAACCTGGCAGTAAGATTTATTGCTAAAGAAACTACATAGAACAAGAAGAAGAAAAAAAAAATCAACCTGGTATTGATCTTGAATCCCACACAACTGGCTTATTTTCATAGTGCTACAAAGTGCTGTGCATGCTACTGGAAGGGGAAATACTCAACACTAGCCTGCCATAAATACAGTGAGCTACAATAATGACTGTCCTGGTAAGATATGCCCATCAGTGCAATAATGGCTTGGATTGTATGGTAGTAACCAACCACTCTCTGATTGGAGTTAAGGCCCACTTCACAAGATGGAGCCTGTATCTGACACTGTAATCAGGGACTAGAACCTGTAGAACCTGTAGCTAGACAGACCATAGGTGAGAACCTACCAGTATCATTCTGCTAAATAGCATTAAACAGATTCCTAATGTATTATTATACACATTGATTAGTGCCTCTCTCAACACTCACATGAGAAGCTTCTTGTAGCAGATGGAGAGTAACATGGAGGCCCACAATTTGTCAAGGTGCAGGCAATATGAGACTACAGGGTGCTGAGCCCTAAATGGGACACCTGTACCACACCCAGTCCCCCACAAAGCTTAGGGGCAGAAAGATTGTAAGAGCCAGAGGTAGTAGATGAATACAAGGAAAAGTATTTTTCAGACACAATAGGCCATACAAGCCCACAATACTTGTGATGACAACATGTACAAGTCTTGTGACAGTCCAAGCTACACTAAACTCAATATGGGTGAGGGAGATGGGCAAGAAGCCCCAGCTCTACCATTTGACAACTGCAGGGAGAGTAGGAGTCTGTTTGTGTAAGGGTGTGCTGCTGGGTAGGTAAACCAGCCCCCAAAGAATGAGCATTTGGGGAATATAAATTAGACTTGATAAGCTGTTAAAAAATAATGGAGGACAAGAAGTCTGGGGAGGGGGCACTAAGATGAGGATACAGATGGTAGAAGGGGTTTGAATATGGTCAAAATACATTGCAAGATATCCTCGAAGAGATCACAATAAAATAAAGCTTAAAAATAAAAATTGCTGAGTTACAACTGACATGCAATAAGTTGCACATTTTTCATGGTACAGTTTGATAACTTTTTACCTCTGAGGAACTCTCTCTACCTTGAAGCCATCCAACACTTCCATCACACCCAATAGCTTCAGGGTATCTTACTTTAACCTCTTTCTCTCCCTCTTAAATCACCCATTTCCAACACGGGTAGCTTCCATTTTATATAAAAGAAATTGTACCATGAGTATTTTTTCAAGGCAGTGTCTCATACACACCAAGTTCCCCTTGAACTCCATATGCAGTTGATGACATTGAACTGATTCTACTTTCTCCAGCAGCCTCACACTTGGTTATGGGGTGCACCACCATACCTCCATCATGCAGTGCTGGGTATTAAAGGAAGGGCCTTGCTGGGCATGGTGGCGTGCACCTTTTTTATTTTAATTTATTTTATTTATTTTTTATGTGCATGAATGTACTGTCTGCACATAGGTTGGTGCACCCATGTGGTCCAATGCTGTGGTGGTCAGAAGAGGGTGTTGGACTCCCCTGGAACTGGAATTAAAGATGGTTCTCAGCCGCCATGTGGGTGCTAGGGATCGAACCCCATCCTCTGTAAGAGCACTGGGTGTGCTCTTAACCACTGGGTCATCTCCCCAGCCCCAGTGGTGTGCACCTTTAATCCTTGCCATGGGAGGCAGAGGCAGGCAGATCCCTGAGAGACGGAGGTCAACCTGGGCTATGACTAGTGAGACCCTGTCGAAAAACAAATATAAAAATGAATTAAAAAAATTAGGGGGCTAGAGAGATGACTCAGCTGTTAAGAGCACCAACTGCTCTTGCAGAGGGGCCAGGTTTGATTCCCAGCACCCACGTGGTGGCTAAGAACCATCTTTAACTCCAGTTCCAGAAGAATCTGACACCCTCTTCTGACCTCCGCAGCACTGCTTGACACCCATGCACCAACCTACATGCAGACAGTACACTCATATGCATAAAAAATAAAAAATTTAATAAAAAGGAAGGGCTTCATTTATTTAAGACAAGTATTCTACCAACTGAGCTAAATCACCAGGTCCACTACTCATTTCTGTTTCCATAATTATTTTGGGTTCACCCATGTTGTTTCCTCTATTGATTGTTTATTGCCAAGTAATTTCCCATTGGGTGGAATAGGTTATTCACTCATCTGTTGTTAGTTATTTTTTGTTGTCTCCAGCTTTTTGCTATCAGAAAGGAAACTGCAGCAAAGTTTCATGGACAGTGTTTTCCTAAATCCCTAGGAGAAAAATAAGAGGATCATATTCAGATGGATTTGAAGTTTAACTTGGCAGTGAATTGTTCAGTTGTTCCCCAGAGGAGTGGTGCGACTTTGCATTTCTGCCAGCAGCATACGGAAATCCTAGGTATGCCTCGGACTGATGCGTGCTGAATTTTCAGGTTCTTTGTCTCGCTCTGACTCTGTGGATATGTAGCGGCATCTCCACTGAGCATGTTTTCACACACTCATTTCCCATTTGCGTATGTTCCTGGGTGAGCTGTCTTTTCAAAACAAGGTATGGGGTGTGATGGAAGAATTGAACTGCTTCATAGTACAGCAGGTTCCTCAGAGGTGAATATAGGTAAAAAGTTATCAAACCGTACCACTTATATGTGCAACTTATTGCATGTCAGTCATAACTGAGTGATTATTATTTTAAGCTTTATTTTCTTCTTTTTAAATACTGTGATCGACACTTTGAGGATATCATACAATGTTTTTCCCGCCCCAACTTCTTGTCCTCCAAAACCTTTTCGATGAGATTTTTCTAAAAATTCTCCTTAAAGCCTAAATACAAATATTTTATATGTAGCTGCTTTGCACATGGATTTTCCATATATATATACATATATATATATATATATATGCCCTGTCTTTTTATTTTTTAAAATAAATTCTATCATACTAGAAGAGAAAAATGAGGTTTTAACTTTTTATAGTTTTATTCTTTGTGCCACTTCAAAAAACATCATCAAGGAACTCAAAGTCAACAATATTTCTCTCCTAAATTTTTCTTCAAGAAGTTTTCAGGAATCTAATGTTATTTCATGGTTTTTCTTTTCAATATAAATTTGTACTTGCACCATGGCAAATTGTAAAAAGTGTTTTTTTTTCTTCTGTCTTTCAATCACCATGAAAAGCTGTTCTCTACAGTCTGAGTATGCCAGAAAGCAATGTTCACCTTTTGTAAGATGAGGTGTGGTCTAAGGCCTTTCTTTAGATAAATACATATCAGGATAAAAATATGCAAAAGTGGGCATAATAATTTTGGTCATAAAAATCCCTGTAGAATTCCAACATGTCAACATCTGACAACTATAGCAGCCATGTTGGAAACTGAATGCTCTGTCGGGAAGACCAAGAACAGGCCAAAGGCAAACTGATGGGTGACCACTTGTATTTGACATTGCTACAAGGGTGCCAGCAAGTTCTGGAGGTTAAGAAAACCAACCTGAAATCAGTGCCTTGTCACAGTCATTTCCCCAGAGTATTCTATGGAATATAAAGCAAAAATTCCTGATAAGAATATCCAGCCGGGTGTGGTGGTGCGCGCCTTTAATCCTAGCACTTGGGAGACAGAGGCAGGTGGATCTTTTTGAGTTTAAGGCCAGCCTGGTCTACAGAGTGAGTTCCAGGACAGCTGGGACTACAAGGAGACCCTGTCTCAAACAGACAAAAAAAAAAAAAAAAAAAAGGAATATGCTAAGATTAAAAAAATATATCTTTCTCAGACTTCTGTGCTTCAGGTTTTAAGAAATATCTGTTTTTATTCCATGCCTTGTTTTTTATAATTTTTTTTTTTGGCTATTTTGAGACTGGGTCTCCCTGTAGCTCTGGCTGTCCTGGAACTCGCTATGTAGATCAGGCTTGCCTTGAACTCACAAAGATCCGCCTGCCTCTGCCTCCCAAGTGCTAGGATTAAAGGTGTGCGCCACCATGCCCAGCTCCATGCCCTATCATTTTTTTAATTTCTTTTTAAATTTAATTTATTTATTTATGTGTATGAATGTACTGTCTGCATGTAGGTTTGTGCACCTGTGTCGTGCAATGCCTTGGAGGTCAGAAGAAGGTCTCAGATTCCCCTGGAACTGGAGTTCTCCTGGAATTGGAGTTACAGATGGTTCTCAGCCCCCATGTGGGTGCTGGGGATCGAACCCAGGACCTCTGGAAGAGCAGTCGGTGCTCTTACCTGCTAGGCCATCTCTCCAGCCCTCCATGCCCTATCTTTTAATTGAGCTGTTTGTTTTTGTGATGTTTATTTTTTTTTTCTTTGAATATTCTATATACTGATCCTCTGTCAGATATATAGATGGTAAGGATTTCTTGCCATTCTGTAGGTTACCTCTTCACTTGAACAATAGTGTCCTTTGCTAATCAAAAGCTTTTTAGTTTCATGAGGTCCCATTTGTCATTTGTTAGGTTTGATGTCTCTATTATCTGGGTCTGTTCAGAAAGTCTTTTCCTGTGTCCATAAGTTCTAGAGTATTTCCTCTTTCTTCTCTAACAGATTCCAGGTATCAGGTTTTAACACTGAGGTCCTTGTTCCATTTGAAGTTGAGGTCTGTGCAAGGTGAGAAATACCTAATTTCATTCTTCTACATGTAACCATCCAGTTTGACAGCACCTATTTGTTGAACATGCTGTCTTTTCTCCAATGTGCTTTTGCCCCTTTTGTCAAAAATCAAGTGCATGGACTTATAACAGCATGCACAAGACCTGTGTAAAACCAAGCCAGACAAAATCCAGCGTGGATAGGGGTGGTAGGCAAGTAGCCCCAACTCAGGAACTACTGGCAATTGATGGGAGAGGGAGACTCAGTTTATCTTACTGGTCTGATACCCTGGTGGTTGACCAGATTCCAAGTGATAGACCCATACTCAAGAGCATTTGGGGAACACAGACCTTTTATTAAAAAAGACAAGCCGGGTGTGGTGGCACACGCCTTTAATCCTAGCACTCGGAAGGCAGAGGCAGGCAAATCTTTGTGAGTTCAAGGCCAGCCTGGTCTACAGAGCGAGTTCCAGGTCAGCTGGGGCTACAGGGAGACCCTGTCTCGAAAAGACAAAAAAATAAATAAATAAAATAAAATAAAATTAAATTAAATTAAAAAAGACAAACAAGGGGCTGGAGGGATGGCCTAGCGGTTAAGAGCGCCGACCGCTCTTGCAGAGGACCCGGGTTCGATCCCCAGCACCCACATGGCGGCTGAGAACCGTCTGTAACTCCAATTCCAGGAGAACTCCAGTTCCAGGGGAATCCGAGACCCTCTTCTGAACTCCGCGGCATTGCACGACACGGGTGCACAGACCTACATGCAGACAGTACATTCGATACAATACAGAGATAATTAAAAAATAAAAAAAAAACAAACAAGTGGAGAGAACATGGAAGATGGTTGGGCTGCAGTAAGTTGAAGTGGAGATGGAAAGCCTGAATGTAATCAAAATACACTGTATGGGATCTTCTAGTCCATAAAATTCAGGTTTTTAAAAATTTTATTATTTTTTAAATAGTTATTTAAAATTTTTTTTATTAATTTTATTTATTTCTGTATGTGTGTGAATGTAGTGTCTGCATGCAAGTTTGTACACCCGTGTCGTGCAATGCCTCAGAGGTCAGAAGACGGTCTCGGATTCCCCTGGAACTGGAGTTCTCCTGGAATTGGAGTTTCAGACAGTTCTCTGCCGCCATGTGGGTGCTGGGGATCGAACCCGGGTCCTCTGCAAGAGCGGTCGGCGCTCTTAACCGCTAGGCCATCTCTCCAGCCCTAAAAATGAATATCTAGGAATCATGGCTGGCTGAGATGAGCAGGGAGAAGATGGGTAAGAGCTGCCTGAGGGGCAAGAAGGACTTTGAAGGTCAACAGTCATCTGTTACCACGATCATGGTAATGGCTTTATTCATGCATATGTAAAACATCAAATTATGTACACATTTTGGATATGTATATCCTATCCTAGTTTTCAATAAAGCCTTAAAACATCATTACATCAATGAAGGTCTTAAATGCCTTAAACTGCCATATAATATCATAAACACCAAGTCCAACAGAAAATCTACATAGCCTTTCCTGCCTGAGGAAACCCAGAGTCTTGTGATGCAGCAGTGACTGGTGAACTAGAAGTACAAGATTCTGGAGGAATGTTTATTTTCCTAGGACAAGTCTTCACTCTGCCCCTTTCGACCATTCTGAAACCCAATAGAATATCCAGGTATTCAGGTCTGACACCACCACAGCAGAGGACACATACATTGGGTGATTTTAGAAAAGGGGTTTTGCTTTAGTCTCAGTACAACATTAAAAATGAGGGTCACTGGTCCCAAGCAGTAGTGAAATCAAGACCAGCCACTGCTCCCCTCTCTAGATTATGTTTCTAGTAAGAAAAACTAAAGCTCAGCTGTTCATACTGTTTGTCAAATTTTCTTTTATCTGAAGCTAAATGAATTCTTAATGATGCAATTCCCACATCCTAAAGGTAACAGCTTTTCCCTCACCTTCTTTGCATGCTACTCTGCCCATATTTTCTTTTATTTGTCTCCCAGAATCTGACCACCCACATTCTCCTCCTTAGTGCATTTGATGTGATTTCCTGGGTGCTATCTTTCTTGATTACTCAGGTGGTTTTGAAGGCATAGGATCAGGTAATCCTTCCACTCCAGCATTCTTCTGAGTAGATGGGATTACAGCCACACAATGGTTATACCTTGCTAATGTTTAACATGCTTTTGTAGGAAAATTTCAACTCAAAAGATATTTCTAACAAATTTGGGTATTATTTTACCTGGATCTAAAAGTTTAGAAATAATTTAAGGGGACTGGTGATATGGCTCAGCAGGTAAAGACACTTTCCATGAAGCCTGGTGACTTGAGTTCTGTTCTCAGAACCCACATAAAGGTAAAAAGAAAGAAATGACTCCACAAGGTTGCCCTCTGACCTCCACATGTGCTCCATGACATGAACATACCCACACACCTCATGGACAAAACATACCAGTAATAATTAACTAATAAAAATAACAACTCAAGGATTTATAGTTTTCATTATAGAGATTTTCAGTGTCTTTGCTCAGGTTTGTTCCTAGATATTTTTGGAAGCTATTGTGAATGGGAAAGTCTCCTTGATTTCCTTCTCTAGTTGCTTATTCTTAGTATAAAGAAAGGCTACTGATTTTTCTATGTTAATTTTGTATCCTGCCAATTTACTGAAATTGTTAATCATGTCTAAAAGTTTTCTGGTGGGATTTCTGGTATCCCTTATTTAAACTATCATGTCATCTGCAAAGAGAGATCTCTACAATGAAAACTTTAAATCCCTGAAGAAGGAGATTGAAGAAGATAGCAGAAGATGGAAGGACCTCCCATGATCATGGATTGGAATAATTAATATACTAAAAATGACCATCCTGCCCAAAGTGATATACAGATTTAATGCAATCCCAATTAAAATCTCCATGAGCTTCTTCACAGACCTAGAAAAAACATCCTAAAGTTCATATGGAAAAACAAGAGAAACAGATAGCCAAAGCAACCCTGAACAAAAAGAGCAATGCAGAGGGGATTACCATATCAGACTTCAAACTATATTACAGGGCTATAGACATAAAAACAGCTTGGTATTGACACAAAAACAGACCTATAGGTCAATGGAACAAAACTGAAGATACAATCCTGAGCACGGGCAATTTCAGCTACTTCATATTTGACAAAGGGGCCAAGAAGACTCAATGGAGGAAAGACAGCATCTTCAGCAAATGGAGTTGACAAAACAGGATCACCACTTGTAGAAGAATAAAACTAAACCCCTACATCTCACCCTGTACAAAAACAACTCCAAATGGATTAAACACCTCAGCGTGAAACCCAAAACTCTGAAAATGATAGAAGAAAACATTGGCAGTAACCTACAAGACATAGGTGTAGGAAAAGACTTTCTAAATCAGATAGCAGCTGCACAGGAAATAAGGTCAGCAATTGACAAGTGAGACTTTATTAAATACAAGAGCTTCTGTACAGTGAAAGAAACAATCAAAGAAGAGAAGAGAAAACTCACAAATTGAGAGGAATCATTCACCAGTGATATATCTGATAGAACATTAACATCTAGAGAATATAAACTACTAAAAAAAAAATAGAAGAGGAAGAAAACAAATGACTTAAAAGATGGAGTAAAGATCTGAACAGAGACTTCACAAATGAAGATGTAAAGATGGCTGAGAAACATCTTAAAAAGTGTTCAACATCACTAATAATTAAGGAAATACAAATTAAAACAGACCTTAAGATTTGATCTTAAGATTTGATCTCTGTTAAGACTAGCTATGATCAAGAAAACAAAGGATAAAGAATGCTAGAGAGGTTTTGGGGAAAGGGAAGACTCATCCACTGCTGGTGGCAATGTAAACTCATACAATCCCTATGGAAAGCAGTGTGGAAAACTCTTAAAAAACTGAAAATGAGTCTACCACCTGACCCAGTCACAGAGCCATCCTACTGCGGAGATACATGCACATCCATGTTTATTACAGCTCTCTTCTCAATATCTAAGAGCTGGAAGCAACCCATGTATGCCGCAAACGATGAGTGGATAAGAAAATGTGATACATTTACACAATGGAATTTTATGAAGCATCGGGAAAGAAAGATGACATCATGAACTTTGCAGGTAAATGGATGGCACTAGAAGCCATTATGCTAAGTGAAGTAACACAGTATCAGAAAAAATGATGTATAGCATCCCTCATTTGTGGATGGTATCGCCAAATCTCTCTTTATAAGGCAAACTGAATAATTCCTTTTTATTTGTTTTTTAGTCAATATAATACCTGATGTTACTTATCAACTTGCTATGTAATGTAGGAATGTAAAGTAACATTGTTTCCTTACTTGCACACAACCCTACTATCAAAATGTGAATCCCTAAACATGTTTCAGAATTAACCTACAGTTTATTTTCAGAGATAATAATTTTGGTACATCTCTGGCATCCATGTATGCATGTCTTGGAGTGATACAAATTGGAAGGAACAGCAACAAAAAAGACTGGGTCAAAGAACTAACTGAAACACTACACTTCTGCCTGAAACAGTAAACTTTGGCATCAAAAAATTTTAAAAAGACTGAGAAAAAGATGAAAGATATATATGGCAGAACACATGAGCTCTGGAGGGGTGGATAGCAAGGAAAGGGAATTGGATCTAAACTTGATTAAGAAATGTTGTGCCGGGCATGGTGGCACATGCCTTTAATCCTAGCACTTGGGAGGCAGAGGCAGGCAGATCTTTGTGAGTTCAAGGCCAGCCTGGTCTACAGAGTGAGTTCCAGGACAGCTGGGGCTACAGGGAGACCCTGACTTGAAAAAAACAAAAAAAATTGTTCTATTTATTTACTATTATTTTTATTTTTTAAATGTTTTGTTTTTATCTTATGTGTATTAATGTTCTGCCTTCATGTATGCAAGTGCATTATGTATGCATCATGTGTCCGAAGAGGGCATCAGATCCTCTGGAACTGGAATTACCGACAGTTGTTAGCCACCATGTGGATGCCGGGAACCAAACCCAGGTCTTCTGCAAGAGCAGCCAGTGCTTTTTTNGAAAACAGGATATTCTGCAAAGCTGGTGGGCATTGAAAATGAAGCAGTCTGTTCAGATCTGGCAGTGCCTACAGAATTAAATATACGGTTACCACCCAACCCAACAGAAACATCCCCAGTATAAATCCAAGAAAAATGAAAACATATTTTCAAATAAACCTGCACATAAATATTCATAAACTAATTATTAATAAGAGCTCAGTTAATATGCTAAACAGCTGTAGTGTCAGCTTGACACACAGGTTGAGGGAGCCTCAGTTGGGGAATTGCTTCCATTTGGACTAGACCGTGGCCATGTCTATTAGCTATTTTCTTGACTCTTGAGTAATGTAGGAGGGCTCAGCCCACTGTGGACGGTGCCACCCATGGGCAGATCATTCTCTATTGTGAAAGAAATCAGGCTGAGCATGGACCAGGAGAGCGAGCCAGTGAGCAAGGTTCTTCAATGGTCTGTGCTTCAGCTCCTGCCTCCAGATTCTGGTCCTGATTTCCTACCTTGGGCTCCCTTAGTGATAAACTGTGACCTAGAAAATATAAGCCAAATAAACTCTTTCCTTCCCAAGTTGGTATTGGTCAGAGAGGTTTGTCACAGCAATTAAATGCAAACTAGAACAATTAGGAACAATCAAAATGTGAATCAACTTACAATGACACAAAAATGTAATATATCCAGATGATGGAATATTATTAAGCTGTGAAATGGAAAGACGTATTCATGCATTAAATTGCATAGCAATCATGACAACATTATGCAAAGTAAAGGAGGCTAGTCATCTAAGAGAGTATATTATATGATTCCATTTACATGAAATGCTACAAGAGGCAAAATTAGGAACATAAAGTACATTTGTCTTTATCAGGGACTAGAATGTGGAGAGAAATAGGGAGTCTTGTTAGAGGACACGAGCTGTTTCCTTGAAAGTAATGAAAATGTTCTAAAATTGCAGGGCATGGTGGCTCACACTTAATTCCAGCAAAGGCAGGCAGATCTCTGTGAGTTTGAGGCTTGCCTGGTCCACATAGAAAGTTCCAGAGCCTGTCAGGGCCACACAGTCTGTATTACACAAAATAGTCCTAAATCCAATTGTGGTTATGGTTAGACACCTGTGAACCTACTCTTAAAACGAGTGAATTGTATGACAGTTGCATTTATAACAATAAATGTTATTTCTTCATGTGTGCATGTATGGTATATGTGGGGGGCTCATGTGTAGTATATGTAGATGCAGATGTGTGAGCATGTTTGTATGCAGGTGTGTGGAGGTCAGAAGTTGACCTTGGGTATCTTCCTCTATCAGTCTACACCTTATTTTTCTGAGATGGGGTCTCTCACTGAACCTGAAGCTCACCAAGACTAATAGGCCAATGAGTCTCAGATATACCCCTGTCTCTACCCTCTCTGCACTGAGATTGCAAAGTATGCCACCATACCTAGCTCTTTAAGTGGCTTTGGAGATCCAGGTTCAGGCTCTCACAGTTACATTTTACCTCCTGATCAGCTTTGGAACACAGGCCCTAATTGTTATCTTTAAGAAGTAATTTCACAGCGGGGCATGGTGGCGCACGCCTTTAATCCTAGCACTTGGAAGGCAGAGGCAGGCGGATCTTTGTGAGTTCAAGGCCAGCCTGGTCCACAGAGCGAGTTCCAGGCCAGCTGGGGCTACAGGGAGACCCTGTCTCGAAAAGACCAAAAAAAAAAAAAAAAGAAGTAATTTCACATTTATAGCAGCAAGCGTGTATTTGTATGTCCCCACTGGAGCCTGTATTGTTTGGTGGATTTGTCTGCTTTCAATCATCTTCCAGAAGATTTCCGGTTGAACTTCTGCCAGGAAATGTCAATAATAATAATAACAATAATAATAACAACGACAATAATAAATAAAAAATCAGAATTCAGTTCAGAACCAAGTGCACATTTCTGCATGTTTTGGTGAGTCTGCACCTAGCAAAAAGCCACCCACCACTCTCTAATTGGGTATGCTGATAGAGAAATTATGGACATGTCAAAGGAATGAAAATAAACAAGGTTACCTCATTTGTACCATGTTAATTACATAGGATTTGAAAACAGTGATCTAAAGAATATCTGCTCTAAAATTTTCAGTGTATGCTGTCAATTATCTCAGGATAAACTTAAGTACAAAGCTGCCCTTTTGTATTACGTGATTATTGTCACCAATAATTATATACAGCCAATGAATATAAAATGTATGCTACACTTATCCTGGAAATTGTTTTGTGGATAATCGTGTCCCTAAAGTATTTACATCAGAGGGCCAGTACAAGAGGCCAAACAGTCAAAGATAACATATATATATAATATATAATATAATATATATATATACTATATATATACTATATAAAGAGATCACACGTGCATACATGTTTGTGTATACAGAAGGTTACTGACTTATGAATGGCTCAACTTGGGAGTTTTCAACTTGACACTGCAAGAGGATAATGCATCTGCAGAATTCGTACTCTAGATGTGAACTGTGACCTTTCCCTAGATTAGCAATGCATGAAGCATGCTCACTGCTTGCCAGGCCACAGCAACGACAGCAAGGGGCAGTTCCCAGCCAGCCATGCAGTCGCGGGGGTCGTCAATACAGCAGCACCTGGCGTTGCTAAGCTGTGACACTCAGGTGTGCCCAAATCACTTCTGGCATACAATATTTTCAATTTTCAATGGAGTTATCAGGCCATAACAGCATAATAAGCCAAGGATCATTTGTGAATATGTATTCTGGATAGAAATAGAGATGTGCTGAGTTAATGATCAAGAATGTTTGCTTATGAATTGATTTCCGAGAGCAGAAAATGACTCACGTGCTAGTTATTTTTATCTGGGATTAAGGGCAGACACGAATTCACTCTTGTCTAAGCAGTTTTTTTTTATTTCTAGGCCCCTGACTCACATTCCCTAAACCGCAGCCCAACCACCTCACAGATTCAAACACATTTTTTCCCCTGATAATTCAGTAATGTCACAGGTAAGGTAGTCTTAATCTTCTTCTATTGTCTCTATCTGTTTCCTTCTCTCTTACCCTATTATAAATTCACAGCACCTTAGGCCTGACCCACTTTATAGGCTGTCAAATGCTTCTCTCCCAAAGAATAGAAAGGCATTGCCAAGCATCTGGCAGGAGGCAATACCTTATACAACTCCAGTATACAGCAGAAAAAAATACATTCCTTTAAAGTTTAATGATTTTCCCCTCTACAAAAGATATTCAGAAGAAAAAATAAAGGTCCTTTAAAATGCTTGCCCATCTTTTCATTACTCTTTACAGTCCCTCTTCAGCTGGTACTGGCTGCCTGGATGTCTACCCAGGCTTCCATCATGAGGCATCTCTTCCTAGCTTTTTTCCCATGTGCTTTTCAAACAGTACATCAATACAGACTTAGTGGGGTGTTGGTTCTACCTAATCACCTTTGATTTTCCTCTCCCTAATATTTTGTTATACTGGAGCCTTCCTTTGAACTCTACTCACAAAGAAACAGGTCTGTGTTTTCCTGACAGCATTTCCCCTGGATGATTGCAGTTTCTTTGTGCTGATGGAGTATTATTATGATGGGAAAATGAGCTAATCCCACATTGCTGTCGGGCTAGGCCACTAGGTGCTGTTTGAGCAAATGAGAACTTAGTGCCCTTCCTTATGCCACCTACATACCCATAGGTACCCAGCCTTGGGAGCAGAGTGAGAGTGGTCAACTCCTCTACTAGGCAACTGGGCAGAGAACACTCACAATCTTACACGTCATTACTGGATCACTATCCGGCACTATCTTCCACTCAGTTTCATTCAGTCATGCTACTGTTGCCCTGGACTGCATCATCCATGAAACTCCTCTCCTCTCCACCTCTCTCTGTATAATCCCCAAGCACATAGCTTTACCTACAAAGCACATGACAGTCCTCTTTGCCTGAGCCTGAATCGTCAGAGCTCTGAGCAAGCAAGCAGTAGCTCAACCAACAGGAAAGGCCCACTTATGCTGAGATCAAACATCCATCTCTTCAGCTTTCACATCTGGTATCAGCATTAAAGTGAAGAATTTACTAAACTTCTTTGACCTAGGGCTCATTATCTGGAAAACCAGCGGAAGAGCAGTTATCTCACAGATACACACTGAATTCAGCGAGGTGCCCAGCATATAAAGATCTCTCAGAAATCACAGCTGTTTTAACTCTCTTATTAATAAACCGCCAAAAATCAGCAAAGTATTTCCAGCAACGAATCTGTTGCCATAAGAAGCCGCTCTGCTGTAGTAGCATGCAATTTTGCAAGGCTACAATTCTTGAAGTCCAAAGGACGACTGTGAGTGAATACTGACAAGTCTCCAACTTGACTCATCCATAAACCCCAACTTCAGCTTTCTATCCACAGAAATCTGATGATTAGAATATAAAAGCCTCACAAACAATTTTCGCCTTGGTTCTCTGCACATGAAGATCCAAAGAATGATTCTTTTCCCTGAGTCGAGGTCTCCTCATGTACGCCTGGCTATTCTTGAACCTGCTATGTGGCCAAAGTTGACCATGAACTCCTGATCCTTCTAACTCTGCCCTCCAGTGCTAGGCTTATGTGACCATGCCTGGTTTTATGCGGTGCTTGAGCTAGAGCCCAGGCTTTTATAAATGCTATGAATCACTTGAGTAACTGAGTTATATACATCCTTAGTCCCTTAGAAGGATTTAAAAAATCATGTTTTGAGAATCAACATTTTTGAGCAATTACCGTATTGCTGTAGGAGCTATAATGTACATGGTATCTATGTGATTCCCCAACAGCCTTGAGTGCAGACATGATGATCCATACAGCAGAGATAATGAAACTGAGACACAGTGAGGCTTGCCTTGCCCATAAGTCTCATCAAAAGTGAGATTTCATGACCCTCAAAGAATTTCTTAGCATTACACCATTCCATTTTTCATTTCCATTAAATTCTGATCACCCAAGCAATACAGAGTGCTTAAGAGAGCAACCTCAAGGGACGCAAGTTAGCAGGGCTGCTAATGGAAATCTTGGCTAACTAAGAGGAGCTGGAATGGTGGTAACTGGCTTGGACCTCTCCCAAGAGAGGCTGCAAAGAGAGGCTCACTACAGCAAGGCTGAGACCACAGAAGATGCATTGCAGCTTTAAGGACTGCAGGGGGCACTGTCATTGTTGGACAACTGTCCAGGGTAAGGGCAGGCTGTCATGAAGCAGCCAGTCTTAGAGTTCTTCCCAGAGACTGGCATCGGTGAAATAACACTGAGTTTGCTTACAAAAGGTATACAAGCCCTTTTCATATCATACGTATAACATTTATTTTATTATTTTTAATGCTATATATCACAACTTTGTGCAAATGAGTGATGGTGATCACAGAATCCAGAAGAGGATGTCAGCTCCTCCGGAGCTGGAGTTATAAGGAGTTGTGAACTACCCAGTATGTAAGCTAGGAGCTGAACTCAGATCCTCTGCAAAGGCAGCATGTGTTCTTAGTCACTGAGCCATCTCTCTATCCCACCACCACCTCAATTTTTTATCACATAAAGATTCAACGTATACTTGTATAGTGATTTATTATGTTTTAAATAACAACTAATTCTGGATCTCAACATTTTCTTGGACTACATTATAAAATGTTATAAATCTTTGCTTGCATGGCCAGCCATGTTTTCAGCGAATGGCAGCCGTTCACTAACAGACGAGGAAGAGAATTTTGCAGATTTGTTGAAGTAGCTGGCATTTGTACAGAGCTCAGAGAAATACTTAATGAAAAATTTAGGGCCAACAGGAGGATAGCCATGCTACCCAATAGCTGGAAAAAAGTAAAAATAAAAATGTACATGGTGTACATTACACCAATGTCTCCTTATAAAAGCTGAGCATCGTCTAGTTATCATGCCCAGATCTGGGAAAAAAAGTATTCAAAATTCCTCATCTGTTGGTATGGCTGTCATTCTCTTTTAAAAGAGATGTTATTGGACTTTTGAAATTTATGTCCTTGGCATTAAGAATATGAATTAAATCATATAAAATATGATTTATTATCAGGTTAGGATTTGAAAGATGTCCATAGGTCATAGAATATTGTGATTTATTTGTGACAATTGGAAAAGAAGACAATATCATTGGGGACAAGACAATACATTGTGTCTTTAGCATAGTGTGTCTGATGAATGGACAGTCAACCCACTGCGACAGCCACACACTGGTTTCTCCCAGTCCCACTCTGCACCCCTGCTTCTCTGGCCTGATCCTCCTCTTACTACTCCTGGTTCAACTTAGACCATCGGCAACCTATGGGCATACCTCTGCGTTTAAAACTTGGATAGTTCCTTCCTGAGGGCACAATAATGACCACAGTCTATTCAGCTTGACTTCATTCTGTGCCTGGTGCCCCTTCCTCCACACGTGCTCTGACAGACTTTCCTTAAGAATCTTCACTTCCAGGCATGACTGATATCATGACATTTCTGTCATGTATTCATTTCCCAAGCTTCCCTTTCTGCCCTCTCCACAATGCTCAATGAACCAATACCAATTCCTCTTCTTTAGACATTTCTGCAGCATGCTGTTCCTGACACTAACCCAGCTTTCATTCAATCATAAATGTTTGTTCCCCTAGACTCCCCCAAAAGATAAAACTCTGCATTGGGGCACTTCTTATCATCCCTCTACCAGTCTTGCTATCGAACAAAAAGTCTGGTATATAGCTATACCCTAAGAAAGATTCTCTCAATGAAGAAAGGATTCTGACAGATAGGGAACAAGATTTGAAGATTAAGAAACAAGACCCGGATTTTTAGTGTCACCTTCTGAAATGGTTTCTGGAAGCCTGAAAGGATATTTTCCAGGAGCCTTCTCTTCAACACAAGAGAGGCAACTGAGCCAAGTTTTTTTTTTCTCCAAAATGATATGATTCTAAGTAGAAGGTGCATAAGAAAGAGGAAGTGGTATCCTTATTATCAGGGTGCTCCCTCATAACATATAGCATGACATTATTTGAAAGAACAGTTTTTTCTTTGGGGTTCCCTCCCTGACCTTAGATGTTTCATTTCCATCCCAAATACTCCAGAGCCCAGTTCCCACACAGAACAACCAGCAGAGTGCCCCACTTATCCTTCCCCATGCTATTCCCACTGAGAATATTTATCTATTTTCTGATTCTGTAAAGATCTTCATCCTGAGTAATTCTCTTTGAAAGCAACAATTGTGAAAATGGACTCTATTCACTCTGTTGATACTGATAAGCTAAAAGAATAATTGAGGCCCATGACCTGTGTGATTCAAGCCAGCAGAGCGGGAACAAGGGTGACCCACAAAAACACCACGGGCTAACATTGCAGCGGAAGCTCTTGCAAGTCTACCCTGAAAACACTTTAAAAAACTGGAAACAGGTTTCTTAGCATTAATAAGTGGGGGTTGGGGAGGCAGTAGAAGACTCATCCAGAAAAGTGCGATTTAGGAGAAATTCATTTGGGGTTACACAGCAAAGAGAAGGACCAGCATATCTAAATCTTTATTTTTTTCTCCTTTCCTGCCCCAGAATGTATATTTTTGTAGCTTTCCTTGGGAAATAAATAGCAAGATACAAAGGGTCATGAAATCCATGTTTATTAACTGGCACATGGCTTAAAATATGTAAAGGGGGCTGGAGAGATGGCCTAGTGGTTAAGAGCGCCAACCGCTCTTGCAGAGGACCCGGGTTCGATCCCCAGCACCCACGTGGCGGCCGAGAGCCGTCTGAAACTCCAATTCCAGGAGAACTCCAGTTCCAGGGGAATCCGAGACCCTCGTCTGACCACCGCGGCGTTGCACGACACGTGTGCACAGACTTGCATGCAGGCAGTACATTCCTACACATACAGAAATAAATAAAATTAATAAAAAAATTTAAAAAAATATGTAAAGAAGGATGAGGCAAAAGCAAGGAAGATCTGAGCCATTATCTGGTGATTCACTACTAATGGACAAGAAAAATTTAAGGGACCATTCATCACAGATACTGTGTTCCTAAAGACAACAGTAGATACCCCCTGTCAATAAGCACACATGCACTTACTATGTATCAGGCTCTGTTTGAAACTCTTTATAACTATCAACTTATTTAATTTAAAAATAATTCTGGGAGCTGTTATTGTTATCCATAATTTACACATGAAACAATTAAGGTTTAAAAACTTTTAGGTAACTGTTCTAGGGCCACACATAAGCAAGTAAAAGATTTAAGACTCAAACCCATGCTTTCTGACCCCAAAGTTAGGGGCTAACCATTATGCCCAACTATCTTTGAGTTCATATTATGTGCCCAGTTTTGTGTTGCATAGTTGATAGCATTGACTGTAAAGTACTTTCATGTATTTCTTACAGACAAAAATGAGTAGATAAAATAAAGAATTGTGCTAAAGAAAGGCAGCTTGGAAAGAGCAGGTAGGGTCCAAGCTCCAGTGTCCTGACTATACTATCTTGTAACCTTGGTGAGCCAGGCAGTACACACAGCTGTGTAATGGGTGCAATGTCCCCAGTGTGAATGCTATTGGAATGAATGAATAGAAAAACATTTTTTGGTGGACACCTTTTTTTATATTTTTAAAAATTATTTTATGTGTATGAATGTACTGTCTGCATGTAGGTCTGTGCACCCATGTCGCACAATGCCGCAGAGGTCAGAAGAGGGTCTCGGATTCCCCTGGAACTGGAATTCTCCTGGAACTGGAGTTACAGACGGTTCTTAGCCACCATGTGGGTGCTAGGGATCAAACCCAGGTCCTCTGCAAGAGCAGTCGGTGCTCTTAACTGCCAGGCTATCTCTCCAGCCCCAGAAAACATTTTTATAGCTTTAAATGTCTTATGTATATAATAAGAACATGCAAGAATAATGAGAAAGATACTGTCTAATGCTAAGAAAGATTCCATTCATTCACTACACACACACACACACACACACACACTCATTAGTTTTTGAGATACGGTATCACTAAGTAGCCCTAGTGGGCTTGGGGCTTGCTATGTAGACCAGGCTGGTCTCAAACTCACAGAGATATGCCTACCTCTGTCTCCTTGGTACTGGGGATAGAACCCATAGCCTTGAACATGATAGGTCATCTCTCTGCCATTAGCTACATCCCCAGCCATGATAGAGCCCAGGCTGGCTTCAGACTTATCCTGACTGTGCCTCATCAATTTTTTTTTTTTGAGACAGGGTCTTCCTTTAGTCCCAGCTGGCCTGGATCTCGCTATGTAGATCAGGCTGGCCTTGAACTCAGAGACCCCACTGCCTCTGCCTCCCAAGTGCTAGGATTAAAGGTGTATGCCACCATGCCCGGCGCCTCATCAATTTATTCTACCACTGTGCACTACCTCAGCTTGCCTTAAAGTATTGCCAGCGCCCCCTCAACACAATGGTTTCAAGATTTATTATTTACTTGTTTCATCTTTGTTTGTTACAAATTATCAAATCAACTAGGAGATAGGCACCAAGAGACTACCCCAACTCAGAAACTTTGTTGCTGTTTTTGTTGTTTTCTAAAATTTTCCTTCAGTTAGAAGTTAAGCTATGGGAGAGAAGCTCTCCCTGAATATACTATATACACCAAGGTTACAAGATAGTATATTCACCTGGGAGTGCTTGGCCATTTCCTAGCGGCAGGACCATGGCAAATCATTCAATGTCCCCGGCTACGTTTTCATCATCTCTAGATGTCAAAGTTGTTTCCGCTCATAGAACTGTTCTGAGAATTTGACGATTGATTGCATGTGGTTCCTAGCCCACGGTAAGCGCCACTAAGTGCCATCCATTATCACTAGCACAGCAGTCACAGCGAAGCTTGCTACTGGTGCGTGTCTCCCATGAACCACTCCTCTTCCCCCCACTGTGGACTTGCTGATTCATCCATCCTAACAGCAGACATCTTGCATGCTAAGTTCTGGCCACCCACTCTCAGGCAATCTTGTCTTTACCCCTGCCATAAATTCCATACATCAAATGCTTTCAGAACAGGTGACATAACACCAGTTCACATAACTGTCAACTTATTATCTCCCAGGACCATTACACTAGGGGCTAGGAATCCGTTGGGATAGTTTCCTTGATCATTTCCCAGTTACCAGTCCCTGCTCCTTGGTCTTTGCTGTATTTGTCTGGCTCTTCTTTCTTTTTCAAAGCATTTGAAATCCTTATCTCTTACCAGATGGCCACCCTAGCCTCCGACAGCTTTTTTCTGGTCTCATCCTCTTTGCTCTGATATCCTTGATGATATATGTCTATCAAAGAGACTGTAATTAACAAATTCCATCTAATGTTCTATTTAATAACCTACAGCAGTTTGCTTTGGAATCCAGGCTAGGCTCCTTATGCAGACATTCAAGGCTCTACTTGCCCGAAATTCTTATCTAATAATTTCTAGAGAAATGGCTAGAAGGATCTTCTACTTCATTCTGAGCACTCTCTTTTTCATCCCTATAAACCAGGTCCATTTTTAGTCTTTCCAGTGAACTTATTATATCAATCCTTGAGTTGTATGGCAAATCAACTTTATGCTTCCTTGCAGGTTCTACTTGAAAATCCGACATTGTGTGAGTGCACCAGGGAGGAGGGGCAGGAAGGACTAAATTTTGAAGCTCCCTTTGGGCCAGGAAAGCCTGGGTCTGAGCTCTGTCTCTGCTTCTGGAGAAACCACATGATCTGAGCAAAGTAGTTTGGACTCTCAAGATCAGTTCCTTTATGTGACAGTCATGAATTCCTTAGAGGGACAGTGTGGAGACTGTGGCCCAAAAATCTGTGAAGCAGGATGGTATGTGCTATCCTCAGCCATTAGAGACAAAGCGATTTCCATAATTACACGAAGATGTCATTTGGCTTTGTCATTCTTTGGACATAGGCACTAACAGTACAAAAGTCATGCTGGTTCCTCAACATGAACTAAGGGACAACACCAAGGGACATATATAGTAACAGAACTCACAGTGAGAGAGGAAAGGAAGGAAAGACAGAGGCAGGGGGTTGGGGGTGGAAAAGAGTTTTGTTTCTACTAAGAATGCCTGACTAGCCTAATGAAATCCTTGCCCTGGAGTAGTCGTCTTCTCATGGGGACAGGGTGGGTGGATTGATAAAGCACTGTTGCTTACAAAAGTTCCCTGGCTAGGGCTGGAGAGATAGCCTTGCAGTTAAGAGCGCCGACCACTCTTGCAGAGGACCCGGGTTCGATCCCCAGCACCCACATGGCGGCTGAGAACTGTCTGTAACTCCAATTCCAGGAGAACTCCAGTTCCAGGGGAATCCGAGACCCTCTTCTGACCTCCGTGGCATTGCATGACATGGGTGCACAAACCTACATGCAGACAGTACATTCATACACATAAATAAAAATAAAAAAAAAATTTAAAAAGAAGTTCCCTGGCTAGTCCCAGAAGCATCTGTGTAGTCTTGAACAGCCACTGCACTGTCAGCCTTTTCAAGGCAGTATTTTTCAGGACACGATGATTCGAAATAACTGTAGTCACTGGAACTTTGTTGGGTGTATGGGGGGCATTTTCATGGGAATATAGGAAGAAAACTGTCCATGTTCATTGTTTTGAGTCAAAATTGGAACTTTAGAAAATGTGTGTCTTCCACTACAAGCTTGACCATGACCTATAGGTCAAGGCTTCTCTGGTCAAACTGAAGACAAGGGGAAGCATTTTGATACAGAATATAAAGAAATATGTCATCATTTGGAGATCTGCATATTTCAGTGAGTCACAGGCTGGGAATAGAGGAAGACCCTGTCTCAAAAAAATTACAGCACCTTAAAAATAGGATACTTAAAAAATAGAATGAGTTAGGTATTCTAGGTAAATTAACTTTTTAAATTTAAATTTGTTTTTAATTTACATATTTCTTTGTTATTTTAGTCTTGTTTATGTCTGAACTTATGTATGTAAATGCATGTGGCCAGAAGAGGGTGTCAGATCACCTTAGAGTGGGAGTTATAGGTGGTTATGAGTTAGTTGCCAGATGTAGGCACTCAGAATCAAACATAGTCTTCTGTAAGAGCAGTTCTAGCTCTTAAATACTGATCCATCTCTCCAGCCCCTTAGTTTTCACTTTAAAGATCAACATATGTACACTCCTAATAAAAAACTGGGCACATCCAATATCTTTTCTTTTTTCTTTTTCATTTTCTTTTAGACAGGGTTTTCCTATAGTCCCAGCTGGCCTGGAATTCTGTGTAGACCAGGATGGCCTCATGCCTGGTAGCTAGTATGTACTCAATAAATATCAGAGCTTTGTAAGCACTTACACATAACCTGCATAAGAAGACAGCTTTATGTGCTTTCTAAGTCCAAGTGCACACACACACACACACACACACACACACACACACACACAGCACAACACACATCATCCTGTCGTTGTAATGAAGTTATAATAAATTGTTCAAGAGGTACTCTTTCAGACTTTCAGCATTTAGCATGTTTTTATAAGTTCATAATTAATGCTTTACATATTCAATTCTCTCTCCAAATTCTGTTTTTAAAAGCTTCATTTATCAAGATTGCATGGTAAATTTCAAATACAGGAACATTTTCATTTAACATGAAGAATGATACTTGGAGTCACCCACCCCAGTAACACATCTCTGGAGATTACATTTTAATTTTGCCAAACGGAGCCATCAGTATCTCATGACCAAGTGATTTCCACCACTTAGTAAACAGCTTCACCGCTTCCACCCGTGGACTCTCAGGCCTCATCTGGACCACTCTGGGGCTGGTCACCTAATGCATGCTCCCTCTGCTCGAGATCCTCTCATGGCTTTGCTTCCAGCTCACAGGAAAGCATGTGTTCTCACAGGAGTACATCTCATTGCCATTGCTATTCAGTGTCCTCCCATGACTCTCCTTCTTAGAAGTTCCTTCTGCTCCGAGGACCCCAGGTATTCACAGTCTCTAAATAGACTCCATCTTTCTTACGCTCACACTTCTCCTGGAAGGACACTTATTCTAGCGAATCTTTAGTTCTTTCTGATAGTAGAAGTCTCCCCTTGACTAAATGTCCTACTAACCCTTGGAACTCCTACTCCCCCACTAGACCCTATCATTCATGTTCTATCCTTTCTCCTTTTACCCTAATCTGATACCTTTACTTATGATACAAATGTACTCGGTTGTCTGTCATCCCAGCTAAAGTGCTATTTTGTTTATTTACTCTACTAAGTGCCAGGCACACAGGAGATTCTCAAAATATATTTGCTGAATACGTAAGTGAGTAAATAAATAAATGATCGATGATGTCCACAATTAATTCAAGTCTCTTCTCAAGAGCAGCTGTGTTTTTCTGAGCATGTGCCCCTCAACCCAGGATGTTCTCAGGAACTCCTGAACCTCATCTCCAAATCTCCCCTGGAGAGTGCATTCCAATATCCATGGCAAATTCGATCATTTCACCAAGGTTGGCAATTTTCCTGGAAGAAAGATATTTTTGGTTTTGACCCATGAATAGAGACTAACACTATCCAAGGGAGAGAAGAGTAAATGACTTAGATCAGCTCAGTAGGGAAGGCAAACCTGCTCGAGAAAATAAAAACCATGATTGGTCACAACCCAGCATCTTCCAGTGAGGGTGGAAGACAAGGAAATCATGTGCTGCTTTCTCATCAGGATGGATCCATCATTTTATCCTGAGAAGTGTGGCATTGGGGCTCAGGACCTTGCAGAAAACCCACCAGGAATTCATTTAAAAGTCAACTCACACTCTCTGACCTCTGTGGCTTTGCATGATACAGGTGCACAAACCTATATGTAGACAGTACATTCATACACATAAAAAAATAAAGAATTTTAAAAAGTCAACTCATACTGGGCTGGAGAGATGGCACAGCAGTTAAGAGCACCGACTGCTCTTGCAGAGGACCCGGGTTCAATTCCCAACACCCATATGGTGGCTAAGAACCATCTTTAACTCCAGTTCCAGGGGAATCTGACACCCTCTTCTGACCTCCTCAGCATTGCATGACACAGATGCACCAACCTACATGTACACTCATACACATAAAAAAATTCAACAGGAAGGAAATAATTTGATTCAATTTCAAGAACAAGAGAGAGAGAGAGAGAGAGAGAGAGAGAGAGAGAGAGAGAGAGATATAACAAATGAGAGCTAGGTCTCAAACTTCACCCAGGTGGGAAGCCAGGTTATAGGGGACAGATGTGACTCAGCAGCTCTGTGGAGGGAACCATTGTGTCCTGGGAAGACTGAAGCCTCAGGTGACATGCCACCAAGTCTTTCTTTTGACTTGAGCTGGCATTTCCCTTCACGTCTACAAAGCCACCTGTCTTAAACATGCACTCCAAGTACTTCAGATTCTCAATGTTTTTCAAGGTTCTCTGAAATACCATGGTTGCCACCATGCTTTTCTGTTGCAAGGCCCAATTGTTCTCAAAGATGTCCTATTCTATGGGGTTTTCTCTCTCTAAAGCTCAGACAACGACAGTATTAGTTGGGGGTTCAACTTTAAATCTCAGATGGTTTTTAGTAAGTTTCGACAAGGAGGAGGTGATATCAATGGCGTCAACCACGGACTTTATGTATGGGCCGTATATCTCCTTTGTAGCCCTTATTTGGCATATGGACATGTTTCAAAATCTGTGTCTTGTCTTCACTTGCCACTGTCCCTTAGTGGCCATTCATGCCTTGATCCTAAAGAACTGCTGAAAAGAGATGAAGGCAAGGTCATTTATTGTGACCATTAGGGGCTGCCTTGAAAAGTTAGCTAGGAAAACTGAAAGTTTTAATAGGGTCAGAACACTATTTACATATGGAATTCAATGCAGTAGAATGTTCAAAGTATGCAAGTGCCATGGGGTGGGTATGTGCCAAGCTTCTTAAAATACATCTCTTTGAGAACAAGGCTCTTCACTGTATCAAGCATACTGATATCTACTTATTGGTTTCTCCTCTGTCTATCTCTCTCTCTGCTCTCTCTCTCTCTCTCTCTCCTCTCTTCTTCCCCGTCTCTCTGTTTCTCTTCTTTCTGTCTCTACTCCATCTCTCTTACCTTGTATAGGAATAGGGCAGAACAGGAAGTAACCAAGTAGACCAAATAGAATGCAGTGGGATTCTCTGTAAAACACACAGTACAGTGCTGGTTACACAGCATCAACCTAGGTAAGTTAGCCATTGTGATTATTCATACTTCTGGTTATTTTGCTATTAAACCAAAGGTAATTGGGGTGCCACACAAGGGCTTGTGGAATCTTGGGATGCTATAAGATATTCTGTATCTGTTTTTTGTTATTTTTTTTTTGTTGTTTGGTCTTGTTTCGAGACGGTTGCCTGGTAGCCAGCTGTCTGGCTCAACTGGTTAGCAGAGCTTGGGGTAGAGTTCCATCACCCTCTTTTTGTAGTAGAAAGGGGCTGCAGCAGGAGCCCACCAGGGGACTGACGGTATTTGGAGGGAGTAACTGGAAGCTATTTCAGCCATGGAGGTAGAGAAACACTACAAAGATTCTCATTAAAGTGGGGTAAGGTGAGCTCTGGGAGAGGAGCACTAAAATACCTAGAATGGGCAATAGCCTCGGGCGATGTGGGGTTCCTTGAAATACTCACAAAGTCAGCATGCTTGATTTCCAGGTGCTACGGATTAAGGAGTGTGCTAGGACGCAGTTCTTTTCCTTGTGCATAGAAAAGTGAAAAGAAGAGAGCCGAAACCGTGGAATGGCAACGCTCCGGGACCTTAATTTAACATAGAAATGGTGCCAGCTTATAGTCAGTGCGGACAGTCACAGTGTGAGAAGTGAAGGCAGATCAAGGCTAGGAGAAACGCAGTATTACTCATCCTGCTAAGTTCCAACAGTCTAACTTGATGCCAATGGTTCCTCCCTTGAAGGAATCTGAGTCTGTCTCACACAGATTAAAAATGCTAATTTTTTTTTGAGCAAGTCTTACTTATAGTCAAGGCGGTGTAATTACTATGTAGCTCTGACTAGTGTGGAATTCGAGACAACCCTCTTAGCCTACTAGATGCTAGGATTACAGGATCAGTCCTGCGTAGCTCATATTATTCAGTATGTCAGATGTTCTTCTCTAACCAGACTTAAGCAGTTCAGAGAATGGACATATAACCTAGATTTATATTCTAACATACTGATAAGTCAATTCGAAAGTTAGGACCATACAGTCTATATGTTTCTTTTTACCCTCCTGCTGGGTCACTGTTTGGGACTTCCAGATGTATGTCATACTGTCATATTTTAGAGCTGGCCGTTCTAGTTATAGGCGATGCGTGGTGCACAGGACAGGATCTGCACAGGAAGATCTGCCTGCAAGACTGCAGGTAAGATTGGAGGTCTTATGGCCAAATGTGAAGGTACAGGAAAAGAGAAAGGGTGATTTTGGAAGGAGAAGGATGCACAGATGGGACCAGAGTAGCTGGATGGAGATAGAGTTAAATTTTCCAGAAAACTGAACGGAGGGGGAATTTGTGCAAAGATCTCAGCAGAGGAGAGGAACAGATGGGCTTATAGCCCTGAATGAAGTTCAGTATCACTGAAACTCTGCTGGATTATAGGCAGAGAACTAAGCTAGATTATTAAGCAGAGGGAAGCTAAATACTAAAGTCTTAAGGTATTTGAACTCATCCTTTAATTGTAAAGTGTGTGTGGTGTGTGTGTGTGTGTGTGTGTGGCCAAGACAGCAGAACAGGGCATAGATCCCTGACTGGAGTTTTACAGGAGTTGTGAGCACCAACCAGGTATGGGATGACTCCTTTCCTCTTCTGGTAGACGGCAAAGACTGTTAATGTTGGCACCTCTAGCTCTCAATCTATTCTAAAGTACTAAGCACATGAGATTTTTTTTTGGGGGGGGGTGTTTTAAGGGTTTCCCTGTAGACCCCACTGTCCTGGAACTCATTTGCGACCAGGCTGGCTTTGAATCACAAAGATCTGCCTGTTTCTGCTCAAGTGTGGATAAGGCATGCACACCATGCTGGCCAGTATTTTTTTTTTTTACATTTTCCAGAACAACCACCAACCAAACATATTTCAGAAGAATCATATGATAAAAATGAAAGTATAGGAAAATGTCCTGGTTACACAATGGTCTGACAAACACTGCATTCCTCAATTCTGAAATAAAAAATTCTTAACTGAGGGAGATGGCTATGAACTAGTTGGGGCTTTGGGTGATAGGTCATGGAGGCTGGCTAGAATGGATGAAAATATCATTATAAAGACATTTGGAACGCTGGGAGATGGCTCAGTGTTAAGACCTGCTGCTCTCACAGAGGACTGGGTTTCAAATCCAGGTCCACACGGGCTAGCAATTGTCTGCAATTCTAGTTTCAGGAGCTCCAACGCCCTCTTCTGTCTCCATGGACATTGCACAACAAAGGTGATCCTGATAATGCGGCAATCATGTACACATAAATAAAAGAGACACTTGGATGAGTTTTCCCTTTCTACCATGTGAAGTTATAGAGAAGACAGTTATCCATGCTAGGCAGTAGGCTCTCGCCACATACTAGATCTGCTTGTGCCTTGATCTTGGACTTTCAGTCCAGAAATATGAACATTTCTGTTGCTTATAATTTTACTGGTCTATATGGCAATTTTGTTACAGTAGCCCGGAGAAGGGCGAGAGTTGACTCGGGGGAAGGTCCATAGCAGGGGGGCTGAGATAGCAGCTTGGGACAGAGTGAACAGACCAGGTCCAGGGCCATTTAGAAGACAGAACACACAGGGTAGAGTGCTTGGAACAGGGCTGGACAAGGAAAAAGTAACACCAAGGCTGGACACTGGGGCCTCTGAGCAAAGGAGCAGAAGGCAGTGTCACTGAGATGGGGCACGGCTGTGCGGAGGACAGTCCTAAAGAGGCTTCACAGAGTTGGCCACCATGTGTCTTCAGAGAAGAAAACATTTCAAAGAATAAGTAGGGGGCTGGAGAGTGCTTGCAAATTGAGCACCAAACTTGCTCTTTGCAAGGAACTGGTTGGATTTCCAGCACCCAAATTTTGGCTGAGAACCGTCTTTGGTCCAGTTCCAGGGGATCCGACGCCCTTTCCTGACCTGGCAGCATTGAACGACACGGGCGCACAAACCTACACGAGGACAGTAAATACTTACACATATAAAATAATAAAATAGTTAAAAGAATAGAGTCAGAGTGAAAAATAATGGGTTTAGGTTGATCGGATGTCCATATGAAAAAATCAATAAATGTCATCAACCAACAGAAAATCTAGCAGTCTCAAATTTTACCAGATCTGATGTTCAACATACTCAGGGCGAGGCCTAGGGTGGAGGCTGTATTCATATTGCTAATTTTTAATTTATTTTATTTTTTATTTATTTATTTATTATTTATTTATTTTTGGTCTTTGAGCGGGTTCCTGTAGCTCTGGGCTGTTCTGGAACTCTCTGTAGCAGGCTGGCCTTGAAACTCACAGAGATCCACCTCCCTCTGCCTCTGCCATCAAGTGCTAGGATTAAGGCTTTTATTTAAACGAGTAATCAGATAACAGCCCTGAGTGGATCCAGAAGACCCTGGGAGAGTGATGGCCTGAGCTCAGGGCTGCAGATGTTTCTAAGCCTCCACAGAGGAGGTGACTTCTGATGGAAGGAAGCCTGACCCTGTTGTCAGAGGCTACCCCATTCAGACATGGCTTGCTCTTGTATTATTTATGTCTATATATACAAGCTGAACACCCCATGCTCCTGATCTCATCTGCTACTGTTTATTTTATTTTCAAACCTCATGTTTGGTATCCAATGGCTCTTGATGGACGCCTCAAGAGTTTGAGCCCAGCAGGCGTGGCACGTACTGGATGGGGGTGATGGAATACAGAACACATCCTCTCAGACATCCGTTGTTCATAGAGCTGCAACACATCCTCTTTCCTTAGAGAACACAGATTGTTTTCTAAATGATACATAATACATTCTTGATCTTTCGCAGAATGTCAAGAATGGATATAGAGATGAAATATAGATAGACATTCCGAAAAGAAACTGAGTTCTATAATAATCAAGATGCAAAAAGATGCCAGATTGCACGTCTTATAGAACAGCTGATACGTGTGTGCTAGATATAGACCCGCGCTGCAAATATTAATTATGAGATACTGGAGAGATACTGAAATAAATTTGTAGACTTATGATATCCTTTTAGCATGCACATTTTGTCTTGCAGCGATGCCAAAGGCCTCATCTGTCACAGGTGCCCTAGTCACACCAAACTAAACTCATAAGCACAGAACATGCAGGAAATCCACAATTTGCTGAAACAGATTAGGAAAACATTTGAAATAGAAGGCTTTTGTTGTGACATAACATTTTTCTGGTTATTTTTTCTAATCTTAGGGTAGGATTTCATCATCCAATAAAGAACATTTAATTCTTGCAGAACCAACTGGGAGATAGGGCCAAAGGCTAGGTTATTCCCCTTTCCTTTAACCTATTACTCATATTAGAGAGGCTGGGGAGGAATAATTGCATATTTGATTTTCTCAGAATTGTACATTAAAAAATAAACTCTGGGGCAGCACCTCGTTGAAGATTTTTAATCATACGGTTCACTGAGTGCTGCATGAGTAGTGCAGAGCCAGGTGACGCATCTCTTTGGATCCCAGGTGATCCCCAAGCCATGGGGCCCTTGGTGAGGTCTCACATCTGGTTTTCACTTCCCTGACTGTGTTTTGCTTAGGCTTTCTTAAAATCACGGCACATCCCAGCTTTCACCATGCAAAAGCCAGCCAAGGTAGGCAATTTGATATGACTGGACAGTTTGCCACATAGAATAAAAAAAAGGAAATGCAAACATATGAGCTTGCTGTTTCAAGTTTTGGCTATAAAAGATAGACTATTTCATTCAGCATATTGAGGAATTTCTCAGTTGACATGTGGTTATCCTAGCTGGGTGCACACTATTTCACCATAAATGAAAAATAAGTCGCCACAATTAAGTATTTAAGTTATAGGTGAGCTGGAGAGGTGGTTCGGGTGGTTTGAGCAATGGCTTTGCTTTTTTGCAGAGGACTTTGGGTTTAATTCTCAGAACTACACAGTGACTAAGGAGTCTTCTGCCTAGCTGGGCATTTATGCATGGTACAATTATCTACCAGGTGGTAAACCTCATACATTAATTTAAAATAATGTTCAATAAAATAATAAGAAGGTATCGGAAAGATGGATCAGCTGGGTTGAGAATGGACCTGGCTCTAGCAGAGGACCTGGGTTCGTTCTCAGCATGGCAGATACATCATATAGCTCCATTTAAGGGGAATCTGACATACTCTTAACCTGATGGGCTTGCACAACGGAGTATCTACAATTTAGGCAACACTATACACTATAACATAAAAATAAAAATAAATAGCTATAGGCAGCCATTTTGGTAAGGTAATATATGTGGGGTCTTCACAGTTTCTGAGAATTATTCCCTTATTCCCAAGATTGTGAGAAGACAAGATGTGCTTGTGATGAATCACTAAAGTATGGTGTCACATGATAAGTGACAGGTATGAGGCTAAGATGATAAATGTCAAAGGAGTTCAGAAAATGGAGGGAAGACTCGAGTTGGCAGTGAGTTCTTTGCATTGACAATTGGGCTGAACTTTGCTACCGCGAGTTCTCTGAGACTTAGGTACATGCACCTGATAGGCAGACTCATGGAACTAGAGTCCTGACACAGGAGGCGGTTGCTGCTTACCTCCCTGCCACCGGCCCAGAGCCCCACATGCACTACCAGTCAGGAGGACCCCATTTTTACCTTTTCCAGCTAGCCTAGGTCTAGCTGCATCCTCACTCCAACAGTACAGCAAAGAGCCATCAAGAATGCATGGCAGGGAGCCATGGACCCAGTCACCATGTTCCACAAAGATAAGCACAACAGCATTGCTACCAGGGGTTCGAGAGGGACAAAAGCACACTGTTCTCATAACCCAGAACAGCAGGGATCCAGGTCAGAGAAGACAACCTTTGCTTTTTTGTAAGTAGAAGGAAGAAGCACTCGCTTTCACCAGGAAGTAATTGTCATCCAAAAGGAGGGCGAGGTGGAACAGCTAAGGGTCAGTGAAAGAGTTTTACTTATGATGAAAAGAGCACGCTGGCATTGTGTGGTCTGGCTCTAAGCAGGCACAGATATATCTGTCTTCTGATGAGAGAACTGAGCACAATGTGTCTGAGGTCCTTACCTGCCCTCAGGTCAGTGGTGAGAGAACTGATTCAATGCGTCACATGAAAACGTAAGCAGCTCATCTACTCCTGCATCTCCATAAACAGCATGTAAGCTGTGGTTACAGTAGTAGAGGCTTGGGTGCTAGCATGGTGCTGGCTTGCTTGTGCAACAAGGGGGGGAACAACGAAATTCTTGTAAAATAACAGTGTATAGAGATTGGTAGTATGCAAAATATACAGAGAAATTGTGTTCAATGAAAAAGACTTACGGAAGTGAAAAGGGACGTCTAGGAGAAGAAGTCTGTAAAGTAAGACAGGGCGTCAGGTGCCAAATGTCTTCTGTGATCGAGAATCGGGCCGCCGAGTCCTGAAGGCCAGGCAGGGAAGAGCAGGTGAGGCACCATAGCGGAGGTGCCACTGTTTGCGGGGACAGGCACCTGTGCATGGAGCCCAGACATGTAAAGCAGATGGAAGAGCCCAACTGGACTGCAGCAAACACACATATGTAGGGAAGAAATGGGAGAAATGGTTGGAAAGGACACATCAGGCCCAAGGATGTCGTAAAGATGGCTGACTCAAGGCAAGACCACAGGAAGCATTTTTCTCGGAATAACTCGTCAGAGGAGGCAGGGTTGGCTAGGTTTATTCAGCAGGTGGTGCCTGGTCTCAGATCGGGTTAAGCACAATCGACAACAACCCACACACACCACCAAACCACACACACTCGTGTGGCGGAGATGTTAGTCTGAACATAAAGCACACACTAAACAATCCAGGGTCCACGGAGATGATTGTGGTTGAGGATTTCTGTTGGAAGCCAGCAATCTGAAGTTATCCCAAAACCACATGATGCAAGGAACAACTTGTGTGGCTTATACTTGACTAACATACACACCCAATCACCACACACACATGTCAAACCAAATATGTTTGAATTTTTTAAAACCGTCCAGATTGATTGCCTCTTTGAAGCATGCTTCTGGCTTTCCCACAGGAAATGAAAGGTAAGAAAGACGCAAGAGTGGGACTCTGGGCTGAAGTCAATTTTGTTGAATTGATGTATTGCTAGATGTGTCAGTGTAGTGTAATGTGTATGGTGGGTAGTGAGTATTTAATAAGTTCCATGCTGTTGTGTTCTGGAGGTGGTGGACTATTTATATTGTTGCCTTCTTGTCCGAAGAGGAGGAGGAGGCACGAGGCAAGCAGTCTCCTCCTGTCAACTGGGCCTCCACGATGATCCAAGTCAAACCTGGGAGATCTGGATATCCTCAAGCAAGGATGCAGGAGTGACAGCCAGAAAAAATTTAGACCAGATGTGTTCCAGGACAAGTTCTCTATTAAATGGTTGTCAACTCCATCTGTGAAGGTGGGCGCAGCAGTCATAACTTGGATTCAAGTCAGAAGAAGTGTGAGTAGCTCGAGCATTCGGTCAGAAGGCTGGATTCAACAGCAACGAACCAGGTGACAGCTCGGCTTTAGACACATGAGTTTTACTAGGACTGAATATTACTTTGGGTTATGATGCTCAGAACTGAAGTTGATCATGAGAAGTTTTGCCGAATGACTCCTTGCACCTGTGAATGGGACCCACCTCCTTGGCAAGTTTTTTGAGAATTAAATGCCAACACGTTGGCACATGAAGTAGCCATAGAGAGGCCTTAATAAATGGTGACCACTCTGGGCCTGGTGAGGCCTTAGAGCAGCGGGAAACCAGCACCACACCCAACTTCTGGATTTAGCTCCTATCAAAAGTCTGCCTGCGCTCTGCACCTATTTGGGAGAAACTTGATTCTAGTCCTAACGACCAGTCCTATGACCCGAGGGTCCTGCCCTGTCAGCAGGCACCCCCTCACCACATATCAGCAGCAACTCACTCAGGATTACTCAGGGAAGCAGGTGATGTCACATCCCACAGAGCACCTTATCCAAGGATACTCACCATGTATGACAGGAACACGCATAAAGATGTCCCATAAGATAAGGCCCGCAGTCCTGAAGGAATCCTGTGTCTTCTCCAAATCCTGAATCACAATCTGGGAACTCATTTTAACTATGGAGTGGGTGTTGCTGGGCATGGAGGTTTATCCTAGCACTACTTCAGGAAGGCAGAGACAGGCAAATCGTCTCTGTGGTTCAAGGCCAGCCCGGTCTACAGAGTGAGTTCCAGGTCAGCTGGGGCTACATAGTTAGACCTTGTCTCAGAAAACACAAAATAAATAGTATTTCAAGATAGTTAGGATAGTGTTTGTAGTACGAGTTGGTCAAATGGAAAAAATTCAGTGAACTTGTTGGACGGGATATGTGCTCCTACTCACAATGTTACACAACTTGTGGAAACCATGCCTGTGCTAGTGTACACTACTGATCAAATAAAGCCTCTCTCTCAGGGCTTGTGGCTAGGTGAGGTTATGAGACACGAAGAAGAAATGTCCCATGTGGGCATGCTGGACCGAGCATAGGCGATGGACGTCCGATGGAAGAACTACCTAGGGCTGTGGCAGAGGTCTTATGTAATGGAGATTGTGTAAGGGTCTGCACAAAGACCACCAGCTTGAGCAGTGGACGCTAATCAATCTCAGAAAGGTCTGAGTAAGATTTATAAGAAATAGATATCACACAGGACAGAGAGAAATGTGGCCACAAAAAGAGGAAGAATGAACTCGAGAGTGGCTAGTGTTATGGTCCTCTGGTGTATGTGTCCCTGAATACATGTTGTGATATACTGCATGGTGCAGTGATTAGGATGGGTGCCAGGCAGTAGTGGGATTTTAGGTGGTGGGGACAAACGTCATGGGTTCAGAGAAGATGGTCCTCCATTTGAATTCAACCAGTCTTTACCAAGTTTCGCAGATTGAACAATCAGTGAGTTCTCTGGGTTCCTCAGGATTCATCAACTATCCTTTATGCAGAGGAGGTTATAGCACCAAGCAATCTAGGAATTATTGCCCAGCTTTCTGACTCTTCAGAGTATGAATCTTTGATTTACAGGGTCGTAATTCAAGATTAAATGGTCTATGTCATCACCAGAATGAAAATGTCTATGTCACAGATACACTCTACAGGCAGCAAAAGGCATCCAGAAACATATATTGGGTTTGTAGTTAGATGGCTCTCGCAGTGGTTAAGAGCACTGATTCTCTTGCAGAGGACGGATGTTAGGCTGCTTGGTTCTGCTGCCTTCATGCGCGCTGGAAGAGTGGCTTGCACCAGCTTCGTGGCCACTCCTACTATTCTTCCACACGCTGCAGCCGTTAGGTGTTCAGTTTCTGCTGTTTGGGATAGAGTAAGGTAGTCCATGCCACCATGAGTATAGACATATCATCCAGTTCTGGCGAAGGTAGGCTTGCCCCAGAGTAATAATACCCCCTTACACTGTCTCGGCCACTGGCACTCGGCATAGGAGCCAGAAGTCATTAATCCCTTGTTGTTTTTAATTGGTTTGATTGGCTCCTCTTGTCTGAAATTTCCACGGAATTCAATTCCCGAGACCCACAATGGCAGTTAGCTGTTGTGATCCATTCAGGGGAATTAAACACCGCTTCTTTGAACTCTCATTGGAATGCACACGACGGTTACTCAACACATTGCAGGCATAATCATAAGGACTAAATATAAAACTATTTAAAAACATGTTCCTAAGTTTATTGCATCTACTTAGTCCTAGAATCTGCAGCTAGCATACAATGCTCTCTCCCCAAGAAGACCCGAGTCCTGAGATGATAAAATTTCCTTGGATGTTCACCTAGAGCTGAATGGGATGTTCCCGTATGATCGTATTATGTGATGACATCAGCCCTGTGGATCTGGTGTCGACGCGCCTATCAGTTAGGGTACATTCCAACTGATGCAGAGCGCTTAGAGCTGTTTCAGTACTTCGGTTGAATGCAGATCAGAAGCTCCATCAAGCATTCTGACAAGGGAGCTCATCTGGCTTGGTTATCTGGAGCTTGTTGGGATATGCATCTGTTTAGGACATAAGGCGAGGCTGGGCATATATAAAGAGTGATTAGATATTCATTTAGAGGTTGACCAGACTAAATGAACTGGGGAAATTCTGGTGAGAGCTCACAGAGATGATTCATCGGATGGGAGGGATTAATGGTGAGACAAGGGACCAGAGGGAAGGGTCCTGGCTTGCTCTTATATACTACATTTTGGTATAACACATCTAAGGAGCTAAAATCCTTTCTAAAGCGGCAACCCTCAATGCTTATTCATTTTTTTTTTTTTTTTTGAGACGGGTTACTTTGTCAGGCTGGCTGGTATGTGCTGGTAGAGGCTGCTTGACTCAAAGAGATTGCTGCTCTGCTGAGTGCTAGGCATTGGTAGTGGTGCACAATAAAGGGCTGAGCCTGAGCTTATCCATTTTTATATTATTAATTCATATTTATATTTAAAGAATCTACAACTCCAAGTCTCGGATAAGCGCCTGACATTGCTTTGGGATCAAACCGAACTCATTAAGATATGTAGATTCTGCAGTGGTACATAGCTATAAAGATACTGATAGCTGGTGGGTGCTGAAGGACAACTATAACTGCCAGATGCTGCTTCAAGACAATATTTGTAGATCTTTCCTAGATTTAATCTGTTGTGTGGCTTGGAGGATGGCTAGCGGTTAAGAGACATGCTTCTTGGCAGAGGACGGTTCAATTCCAGCACCATGGCTGAGAGCTGTCTTTTACTCCAGTTCTGGGGATTGAGCCTTTGCTCTGTGGGTGTATGACAGGTGCCACATACTACATGCAGAAGAATTAAATATAAAATAAGGGAACAAACTTTAAATTGTTGTGTGGCTGGGAGTTAGAAATTTCAGAGGCTGGAGAGATGCTAGCGGTTAAGAGCANGGAAGAAGAAGGAGAGGAATACAAACCAATTGAAAGCTAGGTCCAAACTTCACCCAGGTGGGAAGCCAGGTTATAGGGGACAGATGTGACTCAGCAGCTCTGTGGAGGGAACCATTGTGTCCTGGGAAGACTGAAGCCTCAGGTGACATGCCACCAAGTCTTTCTTTTGACTTGAGCTGGCATTTCCCTTCACGTCTACAAAGCCACCTGTCTTAAACATGCACTCCAAGTACGTTCAGATTCTCAATGTTTTTCAAGCTTCATCTGAAATAACCTGGTGCCCCACTGCTTTTCTGATTGCAAGGCCCCAATTGTCTCAAAGATGTCCTATTCTATGGGGTTTCTCTCTCTAAACTCAGACAACAGCAGTATTAGGTTGGGGTTCAAACTTTAAATCTCAGGATGTTTTTTAGTAAGTTTCCGACAAGGAGGAGGTGATTCACATGGCGCTCAACCAAGGACTTATGTATGGGCCGTATATCTCCTTTGTAGCCCTTATTTGGCATATGGACATGTTTCAAAATCTGTGTCTTGTCTTCACTTCCACTGCTCCCTTAGTGGCATTCATGCCTTGATCCTAAAGAACTGCTGAAAAGAGATGAAGGCAAGGTCATTTATTGTGACCATTAGGGGCTGCCTTGAAAAGTTAGCTAGGAAAACTGAAAGTTTTAATAGGGTCAGAACACTATTTACATATGGAATTCAATGCAGTAGAATGTTCAAAGTATGCAAGTGCCATGGGGTGGGTATGTGCCAAGCTTCTTAAAATACATCTCTTTGAGAACAAGGCTCTTCACTGTATCAAGCATACTGATATCTACTTATTGGTTTCTCTCCTCTCTCTCTCCTCTCTCGCCCCTCTCGCTCTCTCTCTCTCTCTCTTCTCCTCCCCTCTCTACTCGTTCTCTCTTCTCTTCTGTCTCTACTCCATCTCTCTTACCTTGTATAGGAATAGGGCAGAACAGGAAGCCAACCAAGTAACCAAATAGAATGCAGTGGGATTCTCTTGTAAAACACACAGTACAGTGCTGGTTACACAGCATCAACCTAGGTAAGTTAGCCATTGTGATTATTCACTTCTGGTTATTTTGCTATTAAACCAAAGGTAATTGGGGTGCCACACAAGGGCTTGTGGAATCTGTGGGAGCTATAAGAGTTCTTTTTTTTTTTTTTTTTTTTTTGTTGTTTTTTTGTTCGAGACGGGTCTCCGCTGTAGCCCCAGCTGTCCCTGGAACTCACTGTGATAGACCGGCTGGGCCTTGAACTGCACAAAGATCCCCCTGCCTCGCCCAGGTGCTAGGATTAAAGGCGTTGCTGGGCACATTCTTTTCCTTGTGAGAAAAGTGAACAAGAAGAAGCGAAAACTGTGCAACCAGTCGGGAAACTTAAATTTACCATCACAGGTAAAATCTATTTGTTTTCAGAGCTTCCTATGGAATTTGAGAAAGGGAAGGTGATGTAGTTACTTTCTGTTTGTTGTGATGAAACCATGTGACCAAAGGAACCTTATAAAAGGAAGAGTTTATTGGAGCTTACAGTGGCAAGTTCCAGGTAATTAGAGTCCATTGTGGCGGTGAGGTGTGGCAGCTGGATCTGGAGCAACAACGAGGGTCACATCTCACAAAGAGCGCAGGAAACAGAGAGAGGCAATTGTAGACCAGAGGCTTGTTAAACTCATAAGCCTGCCCCCAGTGACACACACTTCTTCGTCCCCAGCATGGTCCACACCTCTAGAGACCCATCCAAAAACAAAGCGCCACCACCTGAGACAAATGTCTGAATACTTACAGCCTATGGGGGAACACCATTGCAAACCAAACCACATTCCACTCCCGGCCCCCATAGGCTGCCTGACATATACAAATGCAAAATGCATTTAAGTCCAACACCCAAAGTCCCAACCATAGTCTGTCACCAGTCTCAATCCATTCAAAAGTCCCCAGTCCAAGGTCTCTTTTCTGAGACTCAGGCAATCTCTTACTGTAAGCTCCTTGTAAAAATCAAAGGCAAATTACATAACCGCCAACATACATGGAACCGAGTACACAGCCCAGTCCAAAAGGGAGGAATAGAGGCATGTGAGGAGGACACTGACCAAACAAGAAACCAAAAACCAGCAGAGGCAAAACGCAAGTCCTGTAAGCGCCATGCACTTTGGGACTTGACTTCCAAAGGGCTTAGATGGCTCAGCATTTCCACTTCGTGTTGCAACATACATCTCTTATTTTTAGCTCGGTACCACTCCCTGTAATGCACTCTCCTTGGTAAATAGCTCACAGGTCTGGCATCTCAAATGAAAGTCTTCTGGGGTCTCACATCCACCAGGCTTCACAGTCACAGCTTCATGCAAGGGCCTATCAGGCCTTCTTTATTCAGGGACAGCCCCTGCCTTACGTTCTGCCGGCGACTTTGTCTTCTGAATTATGGAGGAAGAACTGATGATCCACTTCACTCTTGCGAATTTCATGCTCTCTAAAGCCAGCACCACGTGAATGAATTGCCGAATCTGCTGCAATTCCGGACTGACCCTGGCCCATTTCCAACACACAGTTTGCAACTTTTTCTCTCCTGACGTGCGGGAGGATTAGCTGGGTGTGGGTCTTGCCTGAAGTACTGAGTCTTTTGTTACTTGTAAATCTCTAGGCTCTCCTTGAATACTTTAATCTCCTTATGAAGGGAGCTTCTCCTTCACATGCCTTGGACCCCACCTTCAACTTCCTAGTGCAGTTATCAGATCCAAACTGTACATTGTCTGCATTTCTTTCTGACCCAATCTGTCTCTTCTTCACTGTAGATCTGCACAAGATTCACCATTAAAACCATGCCAAAAACATTTCTACATAGGGCGGTCCTTGAAATATCCTCCGCCAAGACATCAGTCCAACTTGCTTTTCAACTTAGCACAGGCAAGCATCTGGGCTGATGGGCAAACAGCTGCCAGACTCTTTATCAAAAAATCCATTGCTGCCTAAGTCTCTTATTTTCACCCTGGAACACATCTTTTGCTAGCACATGCTTCTTCCAGGCCTCCACTATTAATGGACCCTTTAAGCTCTGTTTACAATAGCAACAGCTTTCCAGCCCAAAGTTCCAAAGTCCTTCCACACTTCTCCAAACATACAATGGTCAGGTTCTGCACAACAGAACACCACCATAATCGGGTAACCACAACGGATTAGGCAGTTTTTCTGTTGCTGGGATAAACCAACCATGACACAAGGAATTTATAAAAGGAAAGTTAAGTTTATTTGAGCTTACGATGCAGTATGTTCCAGGGAATTAGAGTCCATTGTGGTGGAGGCTGTGGCGGCTGGATCTGGGAGCAGCAAACGGAGGGTCACATTTACGCGGAAAGAGCACAGGAAACAGAGAGGCAACTGTAGCCACAGAGCTTGTTAAAACTCACTAAGCCTGCCCCCAGTGACACACTTTCACCCCCCAGCCATGCCCACACCTTCTAAGAACCTCCAAACAAGCACGCACAAACTGAGACCAATGTCTGAATACTTAGACGCCTATGGGGACACGCAAGCAAACCACCACAGAAGGGCTAGACACAGATAAAGAGATAGATGACCTCTGGTGGCTTAGGGATCCCAAGTGAATAAGCCAAAGAGCCCAGAACCATTCTATACCATTCTCGAGGGCTGAAAGCTTCATAAGATGAAGGCAGTATGTGGGGTGTTAATATATTTAATCATCATCCTTTCAGAGGAGGCCCCAGATTTCCAAACAAAACTACATCTTCCTAATAACTGTTCCTATACAAAGAAGCACCACCACAGTTACTGTACTTGTTATACCAAACAATTATGTATTGAAGCCTTCCTTATTCTGCTGTAGAGACACTGTAGGTAGGGATATGATTTGTCATACTGTTGGAACTTAAGTACTTATTTGAAGAAGTAATAAGTTATCTATAAATGCATGTGTGCTGTGTTTATAGACAAATGCATGGCATGCAGAATGCATCTGATGAGAGGAGAAAGAGAAGAGATGTGTGTACTAGTAAAACCTTCATGTTCTCTGCTTATTTCTCAACTTAAATTTATTTCAGCGTAAATAATCAGCAAGATTGGTGTAGCATCCAAAATGAGGAACGCATTCTCTGTCTTTTCTTGGACTGTGGTTACGCTTGTCACTGCAGCGCTAAATGGCTTCCAGCGCCATCCAGTTACCTGCAAGTCTCTAATGCCTCTTTCTTTAACCACCTGAATAGGTAATCCATGGTTAGTGTACTATATTGTTTGTTTATCCCACACTTGTCTGTGAGGGCAATTTCGGGTTGTTATCCAGCTCTTCACTAATTGTGAAGAGAGCTGCAATAGAAAGCATGGATGTGCATGTATCTTTGTGGTAGGATGAGTCTTTGGGGTATATACCCAGGAGTGGTATGACTGGGTCAGGTGGTAGGCTCATTCTGAGTCTTTTGAGGGTTCTCCACACTGCTTCCCATAGTGGTTGTACAAGCTTACATTCCTCATTTGTGGATGCTAACACCAAATCCCTCAGATGAAAGGCAAGCTGAATAAAATTATTGTTATATTTCTGTTTATCTGAAAGCAAATATGTTGTTATAAATATGAATCTCTCAATGGGCTCTAGAATCCACCCACCAATTATTTTCAGACTCTGTAATTACTGTATATGGATGGAAAGTATGTATCCATATTTTAGAGTAGTATAAAATTAATGGAGGAAAATGTGAATTCCTAAGCATAATAAAAAGACTGAGAGAAAGATGCAGGACAATTATGGCAGAATGCATGATCTGGGGTGGGGTGGGGTGGGGCAGGGGGAAGGGAAAGGGGAATATGCCTGAACTGGATTGAAAAACGATGTCTGACATACACAAAATGTCAATAAAAAATAAAAAGAATCTTCTTCCTGATTCAAACCCCAAAAGTGACCCAAAAGCTGCTGAAAAAAAATAATCACAAGATTATGAACTCACTTTTAATTTGCCAAGCTTACAATTAGGAGTTTATAAATACTTTGAGCTTCACTGCAGGACACTGGCTGCTTTGTCTGTGACAATCATCAAATTGTTTTTGTTACAAGCTTTCTATTTCAAAAGCTATATTCCCTAGATTTTATTTATTCTTTAAAAATATCTAATGTAGAAATCTTGAAAATCTTATGAGACTCTCTTGGGAGCTTCCAACTGAGTAGATCCAAGTAAAGGGGAAATGTGATTTCCACACACCACACATTTCATCAAGAATACTGTCACGTCTAAGGCCTGAGGAGAAGGCTTAGTCAATAAAGTGCTTGCCATTCAAGAATGAGAACCCAAGTTCAATTCCAGAACACATGTAAAAATCCAGGCTTGGTGGCACCCGCTTGTGTTTTCAACTCTGGGAGGCAAAACCAGGCAGAACGAGGTACAACCCTGGAAATCATGGCCTAGGCTAGACAAAGAGCTCCAGATCTCAGTAAACAAAAAAGAAAACATGGTTAAGAGCTAATGATGGATGATTCAAGAGGTTGATCTATAGTCTGCCTATGCACCATGCACACTTGCACATATGTGTATACAAACCAGCATAGACACACACACACACACACACACACACACACTATACATATAAATATGAAAAATATATATATATATTTACATCTACTAAAATGAGATTCAATAGGAAGAAGGTACAGGGAAAGAATCATTCAAAAAAATTCCCTGAAATTTAACATCTCAACATTTATAAATCCTCCTGCATTATTTCATCTTTAGTTTCCATATTGGACTCCCAGGTCAAATATGGCCATTCAGCAACTAGCTATAATCAATACAGGTGAGAACTAAGGAAAATTAATGATAAGACTTCAGTCAAACCTAAGGTGTGGGAAACTCAACTTTACCAAAGAAAACACGTGATTACACGAAGACAGCCTGTCTGAAGTGCTGGAATATGCCACCAGCTACCAAAGTCTACATGGCAGGATAGTCTGCTAAAATAAAAAGAGAAACCATTTGGTTAGGGGGGTGCCTTCTAAAATAAATACCCCAAATTAAACTGTGTGGCAGACCAAAGGGATTCCCCTGATCTTCAAGAATCTCTACTTATTGTTCAGAGAAGGAAACTGTTAGTTTGGCCCCAGCAATAATATCAAAGCCCTTTCAATAAATATGCAGAGTTCCAAGGAAAGTCTTCTCTTTCTCCTCCAGATCTTCTCCAAAGGCATCGTATTTATGGTGAAGAGGAGCTGGGCTTCCTGTTTGCCTGAGGTACTGAGGCCCAGCAGATGGAGAGTAAGCACCCTATTTGTGATGGGAATATCCCCCCCCTCTGGTTTCTAGAGGAAGGCTAAGTCACTCCTGGAATGTAGATTAAGGTCACAATCATGGTCTGAGCCTACTACACAGGTCTCAGGACCATTTCCAGATTCCATGAAAACTGACCTAAGGTCAGCCTTCTACCACAGTTCTGAAGAAAATCACATAGAGGAATACTAACCAGCAGTAAAGGTATGGCCCACTCCACAGGAACATGAAACAACTCAAAGCAGTTCTCTCTCTCTCTCTCTCTCTCTCTCTCTCTCTCTCTTCACACACACACACACACACACACACACACAGGCACACAGGGATGCACACACACACACATTGACTAAATCAATGATTTCAATTTTGTGAAGTTCTAAGAAGGGCTAAAAATCAGAAAAGGGCATTCACAACCAAGCAATGATGGAGAAAATATTCAGGAAATGGAAATATTCTGAATACTGACTGTGAAAATGGTGGTTAGATGATTCTATACATTCATCAAAACTCATTCACTTACATCCATGAAATCAGTAAATTCAAATGAATGTAAATTATACCTCAGTAAAGCCTCATATAAAATCACTAAACTTAAAGTAGTACCAAGTACATAAATGGCTTCCCTGTCTATTTAATATTTGGAATTATTTCCGTGAGAAAAAATATGTTATATTTTTTGGTCATAATATGTTTTATTCTCAAAGCTAGTACACTAATTTGTAAATTCAGAATTGTCAAACTCTCCTATTCATGGGAATCACCTGATTCAATTAGGGAAGAGCCAAAGATTCTGTAGCTCTTATATGGTCCCTGGAGATGCATATGTTGCTTATTCTACATGGTACTTAGAACAAGGATCTAATGGCCTCAAGGATTCTCCTGCAGTCAGCATTGTGGTTCTTGTTTTGCTTGCTGTACTGGAACTTGAACCCCGGGCCAGTTGGGCACTCCAGCCCAACTAGGACTGTGTATTTCACACTGGATCTGCTGTTCAAAATCATTTATGTCAGTTTCCCTTGCCATTTAACAGAATAACTATATATATATATATATTGAGTAAAGACTGAGTATGAAAACAAGTTGATTTTTTTTTTTTTTTGGTCTTTTCAAGACAGGGTTTTTTTTTTTTTTTTGTCCTGGAACTCACTGTGTAGACCAGGCTGGCCTGAGACTCACAAAGATCACCTGCCTGCCTCTCCCAATGCTGAGGATTAAAGGCGTGCACCACCACGCCCAGCTTAACAATTGATTTCTTAAAAACTGAGGTAAATGTTTTGAAAAGACTTAATGGTGAACTCATAAAACCACACATCTGAAGCAGAAGGAATGGCAGAATAAGAAATCTACTTTATCTAGGAATAAATACAAAAGGAATAATTTAATATAATGGTTTAATTAGTTATTTGAGAATTTCATACATGCATACAATGTGTTTCTTTTTAATTTATTTTCTGTATGTGTTATGAATGTTACTGTCTGCATGCAGGTTGTGCACTGTGTCGTGCAATGCCGCGGAGGTCAGAGGAGGGTCGGATTCCCTGGAACTGGAGTTACAGAGGTTCCCAGCCCCATGTGGGTGGCTGGGGATCAAACCCAGGTCCTCTTGCAAGGCAGTACCGTTCTTAGAATCCGCTAGGCTATTCTCCAGCCCCAACATACAATGTGTTTCTATCATGCTCAACCCCCTCCTCAAAGTTCACCCCTCCTTCTGCCCACACCTTCATGCTCTTTTCCTTTTTAATAACTAAGTAAATTTGTTTAGCCCATATATTCATGGGTGTCAGGTATCCACTGGAGAATGGTATACTCACCAGGGGCGCAATCTTAAAGAAAATGGATTCTCCCTCCCCTATCTGCTGTCAGCTGTAACCAGCTCCTCAGTTATGGGTAGGGCCTCGTGAGACCTTCCCGCAGGAATGCTGGTTGTTGAATAATTTGATCTTGTGCAGGTCTTGGGCAGACAACTGCAGCTCTCGGTGAGTTCATAGGTTAGTGGTCCTGTCATACCCAGAAGACACTATTTTGGTTCCATGCTCCCTGAACTCTGTCTCTTCCAATTGTGCACCCTCTCTTCCATGATGTTCCCTGAGCCTTGGGGGAAGGGTGTGATTTAGCTGCCCCATTTTTGGATGAGCATTCCACATTCTCTTCACTTTATCTAGTTGTGAGCTTATGTGTCAGTTAGGAAGTGTTTCAGGTCATATGGTGTTATAGCTTGCTCTCTCTTGCTGTGGTAAAAAACTGGTCAAAATCAAGTTGGAGCAGAGTTTACTTGGCTTACAGGTTATAGTACATCACTGAGGGAGGCCAAGGCAGAAACCACAAATAACACTGCTTACTGATGTGTCCCCTCCGTCTGGCTCAGGTACCTTTCTTACATAGCTCAGGCCCACCTGCCCAGGGATAGAACCACCCACAGTGGGATGGCCTTCCTGCATCATTTAGCAATCGAGAAGATACTGCAGAGACATGTGCACAGGCCAATCTGATGGAGTCAATTCCTCTACTGAGATTCCCTCTTTCTAGGTGACTAGTTTTGCCTCACTGACAAGGACCAACCAGCAGACACAGGTAGGAGAGTATAAGGAAGAGATGGAGAATGAAAGGCTACCGAAGGACAATAGTGAGAGCACACCCCCCATAATGCATGTTGGGCAAGAGGGGCTCATAGTGGCACTGCGAAATGCTGCCAGCCATTCTAAAACAGCTTCAGAGCTCCTCCATCCTTAGTTCAGAGAGTCAGAGTATTTGAATAATTACGCCTACAGTCCTTAACTGAGAGTTGTTAAATGAGAGATCAGTGTTTCCAGTCCCTGCCTCCCTCCCCAGGGATGTAGACCAAGCAGTCCTGTCCCTTAAGCCAAAGGTTCTCTCAAGCATGAATTCATACAGGGGAAGTTAAAAGTGGCTCCACAGAATGTGATGTAGACAGGCTTCAGGCGTTGCAACAGTAAGGATCAGAAAGTGACTATCAGAAGAAGGCAAAAGTTGACAGTTGCATAGTTTTCAGGCTCAGAACCCTAAGTGTACATCCTCGGAATCTACTTTGACCCATAGTTGACTTGGGTAGGTGACTGAACTTCTAAAAAGCTTCCTTGTTTTCTCTCTATAAAGTAACAGCAATATTTCCTGTCTTGAGATATTTGCAAGCATTCAATGGCTGTACTGGTGACCTTTCTTTGGCTGTGATGGATACCGTGGCCAAAGGCAACTTACAGAAGAAGAGTTTATGGGCTTGAGTGCTCAGAGCAAGAATCCATCATGATACAGGAGACATGGCAGGAGCCGGAATGGTGGCCTGGGGCTCCTGAAGCATCATTAAATATTAGGAAAATGAAAATTAAAACCAGCTTTAAGATATCACCCGACTCAGATAAGACTGGCTAAGATCAGAAAACAAAAGAAACCAAATGCTGGAGAGGTTGTGGGGAAGCGGAGAACACTCATCCACTGCGGGAGGGAATGTAAACTCATACAACCCTATGGAAAGCAGTGTGGAGAACCTTAAAAGACTCAAAGGAGTTTAAACCCGCCCACAAAACAACACGTGACCCAGTCATACCACAACCTCCTACTGCAAAGATACATGCACATCTATGTTTTTTGCAGCTCTCTCACAATACTGAAGAGCTGGAACAAACCAAATTTGCCTGAAAGCAATGAGTGGATAGAGAAAATGTGGTACATCTACACAATGGAATTCTATGCATTGTAAAATTAAGAGGACATCATGAACTTTTTGCAGGTAAATGNTCATACACATAAAAAAATAAAGAATTTTAAAAAGTCAACTCATACTGGGCTGGAGAGATGGCACAGCAGTTAAGAGCACCGACTGCTCTTGCAGAGGACCCGGGTTCAATTCCCAACACCCATATGGCAGCTAAGAACCATCTTTAACTCCAGTTCCAGGGGAATCTGACACCCTCTTCTGACCTCCTCAGCATTGCATGACACAGATGCACCAACCTACATGTACACTCATACACATAAAAAAATTCAACAGGAAGGAAATAATTTGATTCAATTTCAAGAACAAGAGAGAGAGAGAGAGAGAGAGAGAGAGAGAGAGAGAGAGAGAGAGAGAGAGAGAGAGAGAGAATAAAACCCAATGAGAAGCTAGGTCCTCAAACTTCACCCAGGTGGGAAGCCAGGTTATAGGGGACAGATGTGACTCAGCAGCTCTGTGGAGGGAACCATTGTGTCCTGGGAAGACTGAAGCCTCAGGTGACATGCCACCAAGTCTTTCTTTTGACTTGAGCTGGCATTTCCCTTCACGTCTACAAAGCCACCTGTCTTAAACATGCACTCCAAGTACATTCAGATCTCTCCAATGTTCTTTCAAGCTTCTCTGAAAATAACCTGGTGCCCCACTGCTTTTCTGATTGCAAGGCCCCAATTGTCTCAAAGATGTCCTATTCTATGGGGTTTCTCTCTCTAAACTCAGACAACACAGTATTAGGTGGGGTTCAAACTTTAAATCTCAGGATGTTTTTAGTAAGTTTCCGACAAGGAGGAGGTGATATCACATGGCGCTCACACCAAGGACTTATGTATGGGCCGTATATCTCCTTTGTAGCCCTTATTTGGCATATGGACATGTTTCAAAATCTGTGTCTTGTCTTCACTGCTCCCTTAGTGGCTATTCATGCCTTGATCCTAAAGAACTGCTGAAAAGAGATGAAGGCAAGGTCATTTATTGTGACCATTAGGGGCTGCCTTGAAAAGTTAGCTAGGAAAACTGAAAGTTTTAATAGGGTCAGAACACTATTTACATATGGAATTCAATGCAGTAGAATGTTCAAAGTATGCAAGTGCCATGGGGTGGGTATGTGCCAAGCTTCTTAAAATACATCTCTTTGAGAACAAGGCTCTTCACTGTATCAAGCATACTGATATCTACTTATTGGTTTTCTCTCTCTCTCTCTCTCTCTCTCTCTCTCTCTCTCTCTTCTCCCCTCTCTACTCATTCTCTCTTTCTGTCTCTACTCCATCTCTCTTACCTTGTATAGGAATAGGGCAGAACAGGAAGCACCACAGTGAACCAAATAGACATGCAGTGGGATTCTCTGTAAAACACACAGTACAGTGCTGGTTACACAGCATCAACCTAGGTAAGTTAGCCATTGTGATTATCACTTCTGGTTATTTTGCTATTAAACCAAAGGTAATTGGGGTGCCACACAAGGGCTTGTGGAATCTGTGGGAGCTATAAGAGATTCTTTTCCTTTTTTTTTTTTTTTTTTTGTTGTTTTTTTTTCGAGACGGTCTCCCCCTGTAGCCCCAGCTGTCCTGGAACTCACTGTGTAGACCAGGCTGTGGCCTTGAACTCACAAAGATCCACCTGCCTCGGCCCCAGGTGCTAGGATTAAAGGCGTGTGCTGGGCACATTCTTTTCCTTGTGAGAAAAGTGAACAAGAAGAAGCGAAAACTGTGCAACCAGTCAGGGAACTTAAATTTACCATCCAGGTAAAATCTATTTGTTTTCAGAGCTTCCTATGGAATTTGAAAAGGAAGGTGGATGCAGTTTTTCTGTTTGCTGTGATAAAGACCATGACCAAAGGAACTTATAAAAGGAAGAGTTTATTAGCTTACATTGGCAGTTCCAGGGAATTAGAGTCCATTGTGGCGGGAGGTGTGGCAGCTGGATCTGGAGCAACAACCGAGGGTCACATCTCACAAAGAGCGCAGGAAACAGAGAGGGCAAATGTAGACCACAGAGGCTTGTTAAAACTCACTAAGCCGCGCCCCCAGTGACACACACTTCCGTCCCCAGCATGGTCACACCTTCTAAGACCTCCAAAAACAAGCGCCACCAACTGAGACAAATGTCTGATACTTACAGCCTATGGGGGAACACCATTCAAACCACCACATTCCACTCCCAGGCTCCCATAGGCTGCCTGACCATATAAAATGCAAAATGCATTTAGTCCAACTTAAAAGTCCCACCATAGTCTTACCAGTCTCAATGCCATTCAAAAGTCCCCAGTCCAAGTCTCTTTTCTGAGACTCAGGCCAATCTCTTAACTGTAAGCTCCTTGTAAAATCAAAAGGCAAATTACATAACTCCCAACATACAGTGGAACCGAGTACACATTCCCATTCCAAAAGGAGGAATAGAGGCATAGTGAGGAAACACTGGACCAAACAAGACCAAAAACCAGAGAGGGCAAAACGCCAAGTCCTGTAGCTCCAGCATGCAACTTATGGGCTTGACTCCAAAGGGCTTAGATGGCTCAGCTCTTCCAGCTTCAGTGTGCAACATACATCTCTTTCTTTTAGCGGTACCACTCCCTGTATGCACTCTCCTTGGTAAATATCTCACAGGTCTAGCATCTTGAAAGTCTTCTTGGGGTCTCCCATGCCCACCAGGCTTCACATTCACAGCTTCATGCAATGGCTTATCAGGGCCTTCTTATTCAGGGACACCCCTGCCTGTACTCTGCCTGGCCTCTTTGGCTCTGAATTATGGAGGAAGAACTGATGACCCCTTCACTCTTGCGAATTTCATGCATCTAAAGCCAGCACCACGTGAATGAAATTGCCGAATCTGGCTGCAAGTTCGGGACAGACCCTGGCCCATTTCAACCACAGTTGCAACTTTTTCTCTACCTGGACGTGCTGGAGGATTAGCTGGGTGTGGTCTTGCCCTGAAGGTACTGATGTCTTTTGTTACTTGTAAATCTCGAGGCCTCTCCTTAATTACTTTAATCTCCTATAAAGGGAGCTTCTCCTTCACATGCCTTGGCCCCACCTTCAATCTTCCTAGTGCAGTTATCAGATCCAAACTGTACATTCTGTCTGCATTTCTTTCTGACCCAATCTGCTCTTCTTCACTGTAGATCTGCACAATATTCACCATTAAAACCATGCCAAACCATTTCATACATTAGGCTGTCTTGAAATATCCTCCGCCAAGACATCAGTCCATTGCTTTTCAACTTAGCATCAGGCAAGCATCTGGGCTGAGGGCAAACTGCTGCCAGACTCTTTATCAAAATATCCCAGTTGCTGCCTAAGTCTTTATTTTCCCCTGGAACACATTTTTCTAGCACATGCTTTCTTCCAGGCCTCCACTAGAATGGCCCTTTAAGCTCTCTTACAATAGTCAACAGCCTTTCCAGCCCAAAGTTCCAAAGTCTTCCACACTTCTCCAAACATACACATGGTCAGGTTCTCACAACAGCCACACCCCACTTCGGTAACCACTAACTGTGATAGTCAGTTTTTTCTGTTGCTGTGATAAACCACCATGACCAAGGAACTTATAAAAGGAAAGAGTTTATTTGAGCTTACGATTGGCAGTTTTTCCAGGAATTAGAGTCCATTGTGGGGAGGCGTGGCGGCTGGATCTGGGAGCAGCAAACCAAGGGTCACATCTCGCAAGAGCACAGGAAACAGAGAGGGCAACTGTAGACCACAGAGACTTGTTAAAACTCACTAAGCCTGCCCCCAGTGACACACTTCCTTCCCCCAGCATGCCACACACTTCTAAGACCTCCAAACAACAGCGCACAAACTGGAGACCAAATTCTGAATACTTACCTATGGGGGACACGCAGCAAACCCCACAGAAGGGCTAGACACAGATAAAGAGATAGATGACCTCTGGTGGCTTAGGGATCCCAAGTGAATAAGCCAAAGAGCCCAGAACCATTCTATACCATTCTCGGAGGGCTGAAAGCTTCATAAGATGAAGGCAGTATGTGGGGTGTTAATATATTTAATCATCATCCTTTCAGGGAGGCCCCAGATTTCCAAACAAAACTACATCTTCCTAATAACTGTTCCTATACAAAGAAGCACCACCACAGTTACTGTACTTGTTATACCAAACAATTATTTATTGAAGCCTTCCTTATTCTGCTGTAGAGACACTGTAGGTAGGGATATGATTTGTCATACTGTTGGAACTTAAGTACTTATTTGAAGAAGTAATAAGTTATCTATAAATGCATGTGTGCTGTGTTTATAGACAAATGCATGCATGCATGAATGCATTGAAGAGGAGAAAGAAGAGAATGTGTGTACTATGTAAAACCTTCATGTTCTCTGCTTATTTCTCAACTTAAATTTAAATTTTCAGCGTAAATAATCACAAGAGTTTGGTGTTAGCATCCACAAATGAGGGAACCATTCTCTGTCTTTCTGGACTGTGTTTACGCTTTCACTCAGCCTAAAGGGCTTCCAGCGCCATCCAGTTACCTGCAAAGTTTCATAATGCCTCTTCTTTCCACTGAATAGGTAACTCCATTGTGTAGGTGTACCATATTGTTTTTGTTATCCACTTGTCTGTTGAGGGCATTTGGGTTGTTCCAGCTCTTCACTATTGTGAAGAGAGCTGCAAAGACATGGATGTGCATGTAGTCTTTGTGGTAGGATGAGTCTTTGGGTATATACCCAGGAGTGGTATGACGGGGTCAGGTGGTAGGCTCATCTGAGTCTTTTGAGGGTTCGCCACACTGCTTCCCATAGGTGGTATGTACAAAGCTTACTTCCTCATTTGTGGATGCTAACACCAAATCCCTCAGATGAAAGGCAAGCTGAATAAAATTATTGTTAATTTTTCTGTTTATCTGAAAGCAAATAGTTGTTAAAATATGAACCTCTCAATGGGCTCTAGGAATCCACCCACCAATATTTTCAGCTCTGTAATTACTGTATATGGATGGACAGTATGTATCCATATTTGAGTAGTATATAAATTAATGGAGGAAAATGTGAATTCTAAGCATAATAAAAAGACTGAGAGAAAGATGCAGGACAATTATGGCAGAATGACATGATCGGGGGGTGGGGTGGGGTGGGGCAGGGGGAAGGGAAAGGGGAAATGCCTGAACTGGATTGAAAAACGATGTCTGACATACACAAAAATCAATAAAAAAAAAAAGAATCTTCTTCACTTATGAATCAAACCCCAAAAGTGACCCAAAAGCTCTGAAAAAAAAATATCACACAAGATTAATGAAACTCACTTTAATTGTGCCAAGCTTACAATTAGGAGTTTATAAATACTTTGAGCTTCACTGCAGGACACTGGCTGCTTTGTCTGTGACAATCATCAAATTGTTTTTGTTACAAGCTTTCTATCCGTCAAAAGCTATATTTCCCTAGAGTTATTATTATTCTTCTTAAAAAAATATCTAATGTATAAATCTTGAAAATCCCTAGGTCAAGAGAACTCTCTTGGGAGCTTCCAACTGAGTAGATCCAAGTAAAGGGGAAATGGTGATTTCACACACAACCAACATTTCATCAAGATAACTGTTCACGAGGGTCATAAGGCTGAGGAGAAGGCTGAGTCCAGATAAAAGTGCTTGCCACGTCAAGAATGAGAACCACAAGTTCAATTCCAGAGACACATGTAAAAATCCAGGAAGAAGCTTGGTGGCACCCGCTTGTGTTTTCAACTCTGGGAGGCAAAACCAGGCAGAACGAGGTACAACCCTGGAGATCATGGCCTAGGCTAGACAAAGAGCTCCATGATCTCAATAAACAAAAAAGAAAACATGTTTTAAGAGCTAATGATGGATGATTCAAGAGGTTGATCTAAGTCGCGTGCTAATAGCACCATGCACACGTGCACATATGTGTATACAAAACAGCATAGACAACAACACACACACACATCACAACCGACATAGAAATAAAAATGGAGAATAATATTACATCATAATAAGATAATATAGGTCATAGAGCGGAAGGGAGAAAGTAGGGAGAGGAGTATCAAAAGAATGAATCCGCGGGAAAGAATCTATTAAACACATTCACTGATAATAAACATCTCCTTAAACCTCTGCATTATTTCATCTTTAGTTTTCCATAAATGGACTCCCAGGTCAAAGTATGGCATTCGGCAACTAGCTTAGTAATCAATACATCGGTGAGAACTAAGGAAAATTAAATGATAACGACTCTGCAGTCAAACCTAAGGTGTGGGAGGGACCTCAACTTGTACCAATAGAAAAACACAGTGATTAGCATCGAGATATCAGCCTGTCTGAGTGCTGGAATATGCCACCAGCTACCAAAGTCTACATGGCAGGATAGTCTGCTAAAATAAAAAGAGAACCAATTTGGTTAGAGGGGGTGCCTTCTAAAGATAAATACCCCCAAATTAACTGTGTGGGCAGACCAGAAGGGATTCCCCTGATCTTCCAAGAATCTCTACTTATTGTTCAGAGAAGGAAACTGTTAGTTTGGCCCCAGCAATAATATCAAAGCCCTTTCAATAAATATGCAGAGTTCCAAGGAAAGTCTTCTCTTTCTCCTCCAGATCTTCTCCAAAGGCATCGTATTTATGGTGAAGAGGAGCTGGGCTTCCTGTTTGCCTGAGGTACTGAGGCCCAGCAGATGGAGAGTAAGCACCCTATTTGTGATGGGAATATCCCCCACCTCTGGTTTCTAGAGGAAGGCTAAGTCACTCCTGGAATGTAGATTAAGGTCACAATCATGGTCTGAGCCTACTACACAGGTCTCAGGACCATTTCCAGATTCCATGAAAACTGACCTAAGGTCAGCCTTCTACCACAGTTCTGAAGAAAATCACATAGAGGAATACTAACCAGCAGTAAAGGTATGGCCCACTCCACAGGAACATGAAACAACTTCAAAGCAGTGTCTCTCTCCTCTCTTTCTCCTCTCGCCTCTCATCTCTCTATCACAACACACACAACACACACACACACACACAGGCAACACAGGGGATGCACCACACAACACAATTGTACTAAATCAGATGAATTTCAATTTTGTGAAGTTCTAAGAAGGGCTAAAAATCAGAAAGAGGGCATTCCACAAAACCAAGCAATGAGGAAGAAAATATTCAGAAATGGAAATATTCTGAATACTGACTGTGAAAATGGTGGTTAGATGATTCTATACATTCATCAAAACTCAATTCACTTACATCCATGAAATCAGTAAATTCAAATGAATGTATAATTATACCTCGTAAAGCCTCATATAAAATCACTAAACTTAAAGTAGTACCAAGTACACTAAATAGGTTCCCTGTTCTATTTAATATTTGGAATATTTCCGTGAGAAAAAGTATTTAATATTTTTTGGATCATAAATATGTTTATTCTCAAAGGCATAGTACACTAATTTTAAATTCATGAATTGTCAAGAACATCTCTAGATTCATGGGATAATCACCTGGATTCAATTAGGGAGACCAAAAGATTCTGTAGCTCTATAATGGTCCTGGAGGATGCAATATGTTGCTTATGTTCTAAACATGTGTACATTAGAACAAGGAAATCTAAAATGGCCTGCAAGGATTGCTCCTGCAGTCAGATTGTGGTGTCCTTGTTTTGTCCTTGCTGTACTAGGACACTTTGAAGCACTGCGGCCGATGCTGGGACTAGCAGGCCAACCTAAGGACTGTGTATTTCACAACGTGATCTTGCTGTGCAAAATCATTTATGTCAGTTTCCCTTGCGCTAGTGTAACAGAATAACTATATTATATATTAATATTGAGAATATATAGCTGTATAGTTATGATTAAACAAGTTGATTAAAAATGGCTTTTTTTTGGTCTTTTCAGACAGGTTTTTTGTCTATGTGTCTTAGTGTCCTGGAACTCACTGTGGTGACCAGGCTGGCCTGAACTCACAAAGATTCCACTGCTCTGCGGGCTCTGCCTCAATGTGCAGTGGATTAAAGGCAGGCACCACCACGCCAGCTAACAAATTTGATTCTCTTAAACAACTGAGGTAAATTTTTGAAAAGACTAATGGGTGAACTATAAAACCACACATCTGAAGCAGAAGGAATGGCAAGAATAAGAAATCTACTTATCTATGGAATAAAATACAAAAGGAATAATTTAATATAATGGTTTATATTAAGTATAATTTCGAGTAATTATCATACAGCATACAATGTGTTTCTTTTTTTACATTTGATTTTCTGAGTAATGTGGGTGGGTAGAATGTTACTTAATCTGCATGCAGGTTGTGGCACTGTGTCTGTAGCAAGTGCCGCGGAGGTCAGAGGAGGGATTCCGGATCCCTGGAACTGGGTGTACAGATGGTTCGCCAAAGCCGCCATGGATGGGGGGCTGGGGAATCAAAACCAGGTCTCTTGTAAGGAGCAGTACAGCGTGCTCTTAATCCGCAGGCTCATGTCTCCAGCCCCAACATACAATGTGTTTCTATCATGCTCAACCCCCTCCTCAAAGTTCACCCCTCCTTCTGCCTCAGGAATAAAATGTTCACCTTCATAGCCTCTTTTTCCTTTTTAATAACGAATGTAAATTGTGTTAGGCCATATATTCATGGGTGTCAGGTATCCACTGGAGAATGGTATACTCACCAGGGGCGCAATCTTAAAGAAAATGATTCTCCCCTCTATCTGCTGTCAGGCCTGTAACCAGCTCCTCAGTTATGGGTAGATGGCCTCGTGAGACTCCCGCAGGATGCTGGGTTGAATAATATTGATCTTTGTACAGGTCTTGGGCAGACAACTGCAGCTCTCGGTGAGTTCATAGGTTAGTGGTCCTGTCATACCCAGAAGACACTATTTTGGATTCCAGCTCCCTGAACTCTGTCCTTCAAAAGTGTGGCACCCTCTTCTTCCATGATGTTGCCTGAGCCTTGGGGGAAGGGTTATTTTAGGCTGCCCCATTTTTGGATGAGCATTCCACATTCTCTTCACTTTATCTAGTTGTGAGCTTATGTGTCAGTTAGGAAGTGTTTCAGGTCATATGGTGGATTATAGCTTGCTCTCTCTGCTGTGGTAAAAATGGTCAAAATGAATGTTGGAGAAGAGTTTACTTGGCTTACGGTTATAGTACATCACGAGGGAGGGCAAGAAACGCTACAAATATGACACTGCTTACTGTATGTTCCCCTCCGTCTGGCTCAGTAATCCTTTTCTTACAAATAGATGCCCACTGGCCGAAGAACGCACCCACAGTGGGATGGCCGTCCTGCATATTCATTTAGCAAATCGAGAAAGATACTGCAGTAGATCATGTGCACAGGAGGCCATATCTGAATGTCGAGTCAATCCTAACTGAATTCCCTGTTGTTATAGTGACTGTTTATGCGCTCACTGACAAGGACCAACCAGGCAGACACAGTGTAGGAGAGTATACTAGAAGAGATGGAGAACGAAAGTTTGCTAACCGAAGGACAATAGATATGAGCACACTCTCCCGTATAATTTCTGTGGGGGGCAAAGGGGCTCATATGTGGCACTGGAAATGCTGCCAGCCATTCTAAAACAGCTGCAGACTCCATCGCATCCTTAGTTCAAGAGTCAGGAAGATTCTGAATAATATACGCCTGCGTCCTTAACTGAGAGTTGTATAAATGAGAGATCAGTGTTCCAGTCCCTGGCCTCCCTCCCCAGGGGATATAAGGACCAAGCAGTGCCTGTCTCCTTAAAGGCCAAAGGTTCCCAAGCATGAATTGCATACAGGGAGAAGTTAAAGAGTGGCTCCACGAGAATGTGATTGTAGACAGGCTTCGGCGTTGCAACTAGTAGAGGATCAGAAAGGACTATCCAGAAGAAGGCAAAAGTTGACAGTTGCATAGTTTTCAGGCTCAGAACCCTAAGTGTACATCCTCGGAATCTACTTTGACCCATAGTTGACTTGGGTAGGTGACTGAACTTCTAAAAAGCTTCCTTGTTTTCTCTCTATAAAGTAACAGCAATATTTCCTGTCTTGAGATATTTGCAAGCATTCAATGGCTGTACTGGTGACCTTTCTTTGGCTGTGATGGATACCGTGGCGGGCAAAGCAACTTACATGAGAGTTAAAGAGTTTAATGTGGCTTGAGTGCTCAGAGCAAGAATCCATCATGATACAGGAACATGGCAGGAGCTGGAATGGTGGCCTGGGGCTCTGAAGCATCATTAATATTAGTGAAAATGTCAAATTAAAACCACTTTAAGATTCACCCGCACTCAGATAAGAAAGAAAAACTGGGCTAAGATCAGAAAACAAAAAGACACCAAAATGCTGGAGAGGTTGGTGGGGGAAGAGGAGAACACTCATCCTCACTGCGGGAGGGAAATGTAAACTCTAACAAACCCTATGGAAAGCAGTGTGGAGAACCCTTAAAAGAGCTCAAAGGAGTTTAATCCCGCCTTACAGTCAAACCACAACACCCCGCCCTAACCCAGTATACACACCCAGACTGCAAAGATACATGCACATCTATGTTTTATTGCAGCTCTCTCACAAGACTGAAGAGCTGGAACAACCACAATTTGCCTGAACGCAATGAGTGGATAGGAAAATGTGGTACAATCTCACAATGGAATTCTATGCATTATAAAATTTACGAGGACATCATGAACTTTTTGCAGGTAAATGNGTGGGAGGCGTGGCGGCTGGATCTGGAGCAGCAAACCAAGGGTCACATTTCGCAATGAGCACAGGAAGCAGAGAGAGTGACTGGAGACTGCAAGGCTTGTTAAACTCACTAAGCCTGCCCCCAGTGACACACTTCCCCCAGCATGTCCACACCTTCTAAGACCTCCAAAAACAGCACCACCAACTGGAGACAAATGTCTGAATACTTACAGCCTATGAGGGACACTCATGCAAACCACCACAGAAGGGCTAGACACAGATAAAGAGATAGATGACCTCTGGTGGCTTAGGGATCCCAAGTGAATAAGCCAAAGAGCCCAGAACCATTCTATACCATTCTCAGAGGGCTGAAAGCTTCATAAGATGAAGGCAGTATGTGGGGTGTTAATATATTTAATCATCATCCTTTCAAGGAGGCCCCAGATTTCCAAACAAAACTACATCTTCCTAATAACTGTTCCTATACAAAGAAGCACCACCACAGTTACAGTACTTGTTATACCAAACAATTATTTATTGAAGCCTTCCTTATTCTGCTGTAGAGACACTGTAGGTAGGGATATGATTTGTCATACTGTTGGAACTTAAGTACTTATTTGAAGAAGTAATAAGTTATCTATAAATGCATGTGTGCTGTGTTTATAGACAAATGCATGCATGCATGAATGCATTAGAGAGAGGAGAAAGAAAGAGAATGTGTGTACTATGTAAAACCTTCATGTTCTCTGCTTATTTCTCAACTTAAATTTTCAGCGTAAATAATCACAAGATTTGGTGTTAGCATCCACAAATGAGGGAAGCCATTCTCTGTCTTTCTGGGACTGTGTTACTTCACTCAGCCTAATGGCTTCCAGCTCCATCCATTTACCTGCAAAGTTCATAATGCTTTCATAAATGCCTCTTCGTTACCACTGCATAGTAACTGCCATTGTGTAGAGTGTACCAAGAGATTTTCTCTATCCATCGTTGGTTGAAGGCATTTTGGGTTAGTTCAGCTCTTCATATTGTGAAGAGAGCTGCATAAAGAATGGATGTGCATGAGTCTTTGCTGTAGGATGAGTATTTTGGGTGTATAACCCAAGGAGTGCTATGACGTAGGTTAAGGTGTGTAGGCTATTTGAGTCTTTTAAGGATTCCCCACACTGCTTCCCATAGTTGGTATGTACAAAGCGATAATTCCTCATTTGTGAGATGCTAACACCAAACCCTAGAGGAAAGGCAAGCTGAATGAAAATTAAGTGTTTGAGAATTAGTTTCTGTTTATCCTGAAAGCAAATAGTTGTTATCCAATACTGAATCTCTCCATGGCTCTCGAAGCCCCCACCCAATATTTTCACCGACCTCTAGTCCTCCTATATAGCGATGGCAGATATGTATCCTACGTGTGAGTGTAATATAAATTAATGGAGGAAAATGTGAATTACCTAAGCATAATAAAAGACTGAGAGAATGATGCAGAAAAGTTAACGGCAGAATGTCTGAATCGGGGTGAGGGTGGGGTGGGGCAGGGGGAAGGGAAAGGGGAATATGCCTGAACTGGATTGAAAAACGATGTCTGAGCATTACACAAAATATCAATAAAAAAATAAAGAAGCTTCTTCACTAAGAATCAAACGCCAAATGATGACCCAAAAGCTCTTGAAAAAAAAATATCAACNGTAGGAGAGTATAAGGAAGAGATGGAGAAGAAAGTAGCTACCGAAGGACATATAGTGAGCACACCCTCTATAATCATGGGGCAAAGGGGCTCATGTGGCACTGCAAAATGCTGCCAGCCATTCTAAAACAGCTTCAGAGCTCCTCCATCCTTAGTTCAGAGAGTCAGAGTATTTGAATAATTCGCCTCAGTCCTTAACTGAGAGTTGTTAAATGAGAGATCAGTGTTTCCAGTCCTGCCTCCCTCCCCAGGGATTAGACCAAGCAGTCCTGTCCCTTAAGCCAAAGGTTCTCTCAAGCATGAATTCATACAGGGGAAGTTAAAAGTGGCTCCACAGAATGTGATGTAGACAGGCTTCAGGCGTTGCAACAGTAAGGATCAGAAAGTGACTATCAGAAGAAGGCAAAAGTTGACAGTTGCATAGTTTTCAGGCTCAGAACCCTAAGTGTACATCCTCGGAATCTACTTTGACCCATAGTTGACTTGGGTAGGTGACTGAACTTCTAAAAAGCTTCCTTGTTTTCTCTCTATAAAGTAACAGCAATATTTCCTGTCTTGAGATATTTGCAAGCATTCAATGGCTGTACTGGTGACCTTTCTTTGGCTGTGATGGATACCGTGGCCAAAGGCAACTTACAGAGGAAAGAGTTTACTTGGCTTGAGTGCTCAGAGCAAGAATCCATCATGATACAGGAGACATGGCAGGAAGCTGGAATGGTGGCTGGGGCTCTGAAGCATCATTAATAATTAAGGAAATGTAAATTAAAACCACTTTAAGATATCACCTCACTCAGATAAGACTGGCTAAGATCAAGAAAACAAAAGACACCAAATGCTGGAGAGGTTGTGGGGAAAGGAGAACACTCATCCACTGCTGGAGGGAATGTAAACTCATACAACCACTATGGAAAGCAGTGTGGAGAACCCTTAAAAGACTCAAAATGAGTTTACCGCCTGACCCAGTCATACCACACGACACATCCTACTGCAAAGATACATGCACATCTATGTTTATTGCAGCTCTCTTCACAATACTGAAGAGCTGGAACTAACCCAAATTTGCCTGAAGCAATGAGTGGATAGAGAAAATGTGGTACATCTACACAATGGAATTCTATGCAGTAGTAAATTACGATGACATCATGAACTTTTCAGGTAAATGAATGGAACTTGAAGCCATTGCTAAGTGAAGTAACACAATCCCAGAAAAACAATGAATGGTATCCCTCATTTGTGGATGCTAGCACCAAATACACAGTAGTAAGGCAAAATGAGGACCATATATTATATAGATAAGTATATATATATATATATATAATGATAGTACTGTAAGCAACTGTGCCCTATAATGTGACCTTAATATGGGATCTAGAATTAACCTACCACTTTTTTTCAGACGTTGTATTGTGGTATATGGGGGAGGGTATATAGTTAACTACAATTTACTTTTCCGACATCATAATTTGGTCTACATGTGAAGAATATATTGTGTATATTTTGGAGCAATGCAAATTTGGGGAATAGCAACACAAAGGACGGATCAAAGAACTGATGAAAAAAATAAAAAAAAAAAAAAAAAAAAAAAAATAAAAACTGAAAAAAGACTGAAACATGAGCCAAACATGTTGGCAAAATGATGAAACTCAGTGGGGTGGGGGGCATGGAAAGGGGAATGGAGGTCTAAATTGAAACGAAAAATGTATGAATTGCAAAAACTCATAAAAATGTTAAAAAAAATAAAATGATTATTGGTACATAAATGAGATTTACATGAGGATGTCAGGGCATATCTACATGGGACGTTCCTACTGACAGGAGTTTGATTCTGGCTCCCAGTTAAACTATTAGTAAATGCACCAAAAAAATAAAATCCCCTTCTCTAGAGAATGTACTACTTTTTTATTAATGGCTGAAACTTTCTATCCAGAATTTTGAACCATTGTAATTCACCTGCACTCAAAGAAGCTTAAATAATATTTGGGAGAATGTGATACAGGAAACATATTATTAAAGACTAAATCTCATTTTTGAACCTGAGAAATATCTTAGGAAAAAAATCTGTAGAGAACGTGATTATCTTGTATCATAGAAGTGCATGAAAAAAATAAATGGAGAAAAACAATAAAATAAAACAAAATCTAGATAACTGTGTAACTTAAAGCTATTCATCTTAACCTTTGGGGCCTCAAAGGGACATGGGCAACGTCAGGAAACAATTCTGATTATCAATGAGGAGGTGGGAACAGGGCTACCTATCTATCAATATCTGAGATGTCATTAAATGTCCCCTGTTACACAGAATAGCCTCTCACAGCTCAAGCTGAGCCTTGGCTAAAGAACCCAACGTAAAGTCTATTTCACAGTATCACAAACCACTAGAATACGTGAGCTTTAAAATTCCTCTACTGGAGGCTGGAGAGATGGCCTAGCGGTTAAGAGCGCTGACCGCTCTTACAGAGGACCCAGGTTCGATCCCCAGCACCCACATGGTGGCCGAGAACCGTCTGAAACTCCAATTCCAGGAGAACTCCAGTTCCAGGAAGGCCGACACCCTCTTCTGACCTCCGTGGCATTGCACGACACGGGTGCACAAACTTGCATGCAGGCAGGCAGTACATTCATACACATACAGAAATAAATAAAATTAATTAAAAAAATTTAAAAATATCTAATGACAGTCTTAGCTTTGGACTGGGGAAAGCTAGTCATAAAAAAAAATTCCTCTACTGTACAAGTTTTATTTTTCAATAAGCTAAAATGGAATTCATATTGAAAATGTTAAAAAATAAAGTTTCCTATGAAATATAAGCATCAAGAAATGTGTGACCTCAGGGACACACTATCAAAAAAAAAAAAATAGAAACTTGTTGCATTTCAAACCACCACAAAAAAGAAATTCAACAAGTCCTCAACAAGGCCAGGTAATTAAAACATTGGTGTAGACATGACCTTGGTTAATTCACCCTGACTTGTAATCACTGAGACAAGGATAGACAGGAATTCAGGAAACAAAGGTCCACAGTATACATAACACAAGGGGCTAAAATTTTCAAATTATTTTAACAGAATGCTGGTTTAGTACAAGGATGTCTATTACCTTTCTTTGTTTTCATTAGTAAACCCTCTGGGAACTTTGACACAGCAAGTATAAGCTAAACTTGATTATTCTGTTTTCAGAGCACAGAGAACATTACCAAAGACTTAACAACAATGTATATTCATTTCGAACTCTGGGCAACCTGCTGGCTTTTAATCAAGTTTTAAAGGCACAAGAGCAAAAGAAAATTTGAGAATGAGTGTTTTTATTCGTAGCTACTGGAAGGTAAAGAGGCATGTTGACAACTTTTCCCATAACATCAGCCCCAAGATTATAGTCTGTAAACAGAGAACCAAACACATTCTCTGCAAGGCAATTTTTCCCCAAACTGACAAGTTCTACAAAACTCAAAAAGAAACTGTGATCCAAATCCATTTTTTCTACTAAAATTGCTTTGTTACAGCACAGTTGTAGCAAGACTAAAGAGCTCAAAACACTTTTCTTCTCTAAACACGTGAAAGAAAATTGGATCCAAGGGTCTCAGCAGTCTGTGGTTTCAATTTATTCAGTGTCTCTTAATGCTTGCTTATAGTTCATTCTTAAATAATACTGCTAATAAAGATTTCATCTCTGTGATGATTCTGTCCTTTATCCTTAACTGGAATCCTTCCTGTCTGGATGTGTGGACGTTTAGCACACCCAGAAAATGTCAGGAGCACCTCCAATTCAAACACCAGAAGTAAATGGAGGGGGAAAGAAACTGTCTTAGGTGCTAGAAACTACACTGAGATAGGCCTGGCTGTCTGTGATGTGTTGTAGGTACAGCAAGGCCTAAAACCATGCTGAAAAAGCCTTGAAAAAGAAATAAGCCGCATCATTCATGGAATGAGTTAAATGCTTCTTAAATTTATCCTTTATCTTTCTTATTATCTTAAGTTTGTTCTTTGACCATTACACACACACACACACGCACATACACACACACACCACATATATATAGCAGTCCACACATTCTTGACCCCAGCCCCTCCTTATCTCCCTGCCATCTGTGTTAACACTGTCTCTTCCCTATGAATTCCTGTCCTACCCCACATTCATATATTTTTGTTTTGTGATTCATTGAGTTTAACTAGGGCTGTCTTATTACCATGGGTGTGGATCTACCCACTGGAGCCCTCAGGGTTCACCAATAATTATGACAAGAAATAAAAAAAATAATAATAATGGTCCATTTTCAATAGTGCCTTGAGCCAGCCTAGGTCTAGCTACAAATGAACAGAGAAACACTAGGCCCCTGCCAGCATCTGTGAGTCTAGCTACCCCATCCAAACTAGAAATATACAGTGGGAAATTGTTAACAGCCTAGTGTGCCTAATTGCTGTAGCACAGAATGGGTTAATTCAGAACAGTATGGAATTCAGGAGTTTCTGAGCAGGCAGGGAAATGGGCCACTGAAACTAGAGCCCTTTTACAGCCTTGTTTCTGGAAAACCAGATGGATGCAGAGGCTAAGCCCTAAATGCCTTTGTTCTGTGGGAAAGCCATCCTGGGACAGTCTCCATTCGATTTAATATCTATCTCTTCTCCTAGTTAGTGTATACCTTAGATTGGGACTTGAGTACATTATGTTTTTGCTAGACTGTCTTCCTTGTTTTTACCAGGATTTATATATGCTCTTAAAGATTTAGTGTCTTCCTCTGAGGTTTGTTAATTCACTTAAGTCTTACTTCTTGGAGTAGTGGCTCCCTATCTCCATTCCCTAAAAATCCTAGCCCTTTTTGCATGCTTTTCTGAGCCATGTGTTTTCTCCATACATAAGTTGGTACAAAGACAATGGGATGAGATTTGCCATAAGAACCTGTGAGATGAGATTTTGCTATATATGTGATTTGCCACAAGAACTTACTGGAGGTAGACTTTGCCATAGAATAAAGCAGCTTACTTGAAACTTATACAGGACTTAAGTGATTCGTGCTTAAAGAGGTATTTATGGTAAAAGGCAAAAATCTCTTGGCACCTGCTGCAGGTCTCTGCCCTGCTTATGCTGTGACCCTCAGGGAGTGAGGAATTACCTGGGCCCCTGCACCTAATGACAGGGTCTTGCACATGTGACAAGGCCATGGCCCTGAAAAGATTTAAAATAAACCAAATGCAAAACATAGAGATGAATCTACACATCATCTTGTTGAAAAAAATAAACAGGGAAATACAAGTGGCAAAAGGCAGACAGACTCCCCCACATTGTTAGCATAAATACTTTTAAAATTCACATCCAGAAATGTAAGGAAATCTCTATAGTAACTTTAATTTCCATTTTCCTTATTGTTAGTGATAGTGAGAATTTTTTTTCATGTCTTTTGTCCATTCTTATGTTTTCTTTTGACACATGCCTCCTTGGGTCTTTTGTCAAGTTTTCTTTTCCTTTTCTTCTGTTGTTATTGTGTTTTTGCAGACAGAGCCTTCCTGTAACTCAAGCTAGCCTAGAACTCACCACGTAGACCAAACTGGCCCTGATTTCAAAGAAATCCACCTGCCTCTGCCTCCAGAATTCTGGGATTAAAAGCATGTGCCACCATGCCTACATTTTAAATCTTTTATTTTAGGTGTAATGAGTGTTTTGCCTACATGTACGTAAGTGCATCATATGTGTACAATGACTGTGGAGGCCAGCAGAAGAAACCAGATCCCCTGTAACCAGATTAAGTTCAGTTTTTAGCCATGTGGGTACTCAGAACTGAACCTGGGTCCTCTGGAAGAAGAGCCAGTGCTCTTAACATATAAGCCCTATCTCTAGCCCTCTTTTCATTTTTTTAAAATATTTATTTATTTCTTTATTTGTGTGTGTGTATGTGTGCATGTATATATACTGCTGTGTAGAGGTGTCCACAAAAAGTAGAATAGGGGAGTCAGGTTCCCTGGAGCTGGGGTCACAGGTGGTCAACTCCTCAACATGGGTTCTGGGGACTGAACGTCTCTGGAAGAGCAGTAGGCTCTCTTAACTCAGCCATCCTTCCAGCTCCACTTTTGCCCATCGTTTTTTAATTGAGCTTTAATTTTTTTTCCTACTGAGTTGTCTGAATTTCTTATATATTTTTCTAATTAACTTTTTTTTTGGGGGGGTTCATGCAATATAGCTTGATGGTATTTAGATCGCCTCCATTATTCACACCTCAAACCTCTCTTCCCTGCCTGCCCCCACCCTATTTAAGTATTATTTATATATGTAATATGGCCTGCAGAGTCTGATTTATGTCCCTACATGTCTTTCAGTGTGGGTCCATCCACCAGGCCCACCTACAATCCAAACCCTGTAAGATACTCTCTTCTCCCCTCCCAGTAGCCAAAAATTTCCAAACATTCCTTAATTTGTGTTGGGCTATCTTACCCGATTTCCCAGTTCTATGCTGATATTTTGTCTAATTTGGGCCTGCTTAGGACTGTGCATGCTCACCATTGCTGTCTGGAAGACTGTTTCCTTGAGGTTGTCCACCTCCTCTGGCTGTTACAGTCCCCCAGCCTCCTCTTCCACAATGGTCCTAGAGCTTTGAGAAGCAGAGGTTTGAAACCAGTTTCCTATTTAGGTGCAAGCACTCTGTGGCCTCTTGTTCTCTGAAAGTTTGCCAGTTACAGGTTTCTGAGTTCATCACCATCTGCTGCATAAGGGAATTTATCTGGTGAGAGCTGAGAGATGCATTCATCCTATGTGTAGATGTTGTGTTGAAGATGTGTCACTTAGGGTTAAACATGTCACAAACACTGAGTCTCTGGGTTTCAATTTCTGTGTTCAACCAGTTCCAGAACTCTTACAAAAAGGAGCTTCTTTGATGACGGGTGACAGAGAAGTAATAGAGAGGTTCAATAGAGAAGTAACAATAGAAGTTACATTGTTCCTTTAAAGACATAAATGTACATGCTAAGATCTATAAAACAGTGATATGAAGGGGAAACATTAGCATAGGAAGGGTTAAAAGGGGAGAGGAGACAGGGGGAGAGATAAATCACACTTAAGGACTTTAGAAAAAGCAATATGGAAACCTACCATGATAGAAGCTTCTTAAAGTATATACATATGCATCATAGAAAGATTAAAAGCAGTTACCCTATAGTAGGGAGACATTATCCCTTCTAGACATCATAGGCTGATGAAAAAACCTTCAACACTAGGAATGGACTCCCTTTCTAGAAGCCGTAGACCGGGGTTGCCATGGTCCCTCAAACAATACTGGCCATTGCCCTGCTCTTGGTCACCCACAGGAGCTTGGTAGCTAAGACCTTTTTATGAAGAGACTACACAGACGAGCTGCAGAACAAAGAGATATCAAGCTGGTGCTGACTTCAGAGCCCCATCCCTACTGGATAGTGTTCATAGTGCCGGAAGGGAGTGTGCATGCATTCTGAAGAGGAAACTGTAATCATCAATCTTACTCAGCACTGAATCCTGTGAACTACAACAATTAGCCCGGCATGATTTGCCTCCAGGGTAATAATGACACAAATATCATGGGCGTAACCAACCACACTCTGATAGGATTTAAGGTTAGATTCTTAGGATGGAGCCCATAATTGACATTAACATCAGACTTAGAAACCTGAGGCTAGACAGGTCGCATGACATAGGGCAGAGCCTAGCATTAGTATTCTAATAAATGTAGTATTAAACGTGTTTCTAATGCTATATTGTTATTCCCATAGATAAATGTATCTCTCCAATCTCACCAGAGAAGTTTCATTATGGGACAGATAGTGATTAATACAGAAACCCATAAATGGCCAATATGCAGAGAACAAGAGCCTGTATCATGCTTATTCCTGAACTGAACACCTATATCAAACTTTTACCTATCAAAGTTTGATGGTCATTGTGGAAAAGCGACAGAAAGATCGTAAGACTCAGAGGTGGTAGATGACCGGGAGGAAATCGAGGTTTGCAGATTTCATATGAACTCACAACAGTAATGACAACATGCACAAATGCCATGCAAACTCAACCAGACAAAATTCCAGCACAGACATGGGGAAGTGGGTAAGAAAGCCCAATCAAAACTAAGGAACTTCTGCCAACCAGTAGTTTCAATGAGGGAGAAAAATTATTTCAAGGATGGGTCTCTTGGTAAGTTAATCAGGTTCCAGTGGATGGACTAAACACTAAAGGACATTTGAGGACATAAATAAGATTCCATGGGCATATATATATATATATATATATATATATATACACACATTGGGCAGGTGCAATATGGAAGTTGTCGGGTAGAGGAGGAGATCTAAATACCATCAAATTATATTGTATTAAAATCAAGAAAAATAATTAAAATCAACTAAAAAGTACATGAATCATGTTAGTTCTCATTTTTAAACTTTGTCAATAGACCTTATATACATGAAATAAAAACAAATTATAGGAATATAAAACTTTTACTATAGTTGCAAATCTATTAACAACAACCAAAGTCTTGGGTTTCTTTAAACACTCCCCATTTATTCAATGATGTGCATACTATGCTACAGCAAATAAAAGTCCCAGGAGAAGGCAGCTTGAGAAGTGAGAGGATATTTTTAGGGTGGGGTAACAACCCCAACTTCAAACAATGGAATTATCTTTACACGATGTTCAGAATCTCAGATGGAGTAAGAGCCATGTACCACCTGTTTCCCACAGTAATTTCTATCATACACAGGATGAAGGCTCCTTCATTTTACCTATTCTGTCAAGTTCTACACTCTGGTGTAGTTGTTGAAGATGACCAAAGGAAGATGACTCCTGGAGAAGCTACCCAGGATCTCAGTCAATGGTAGGCAGGTACAAGAAGATGAACAGGAATAAAGTATAGTGGATGCTGATGGTAGACCTGTGTATAAGATGGCCCCTGGGGAAGCCTCTAAATTGCTAAATCAACTGGAGGTAGATACAAGATAAATAAGATGAGGCTGGAGAGATGACTTCATGGTCAAGGGAACAGGCTACTCTTGCAGAAGACCAATGTTCTATTCCCAGCAAACACATGATGGATAGTCACCATCTTTAACTCCAGTTCCATGGGATCTGACACCTTCTTCTGGCATCCACAGACATTGCATGTATGGGTGGACTGACATTCATGCAGACAAAACATTTATACATATAAAATAAAAATAAAACACTATAAAGAGGATCAATAAGAAAAAAGTGTGATGGACACTTGTGACAGGTGTGTATACAGGATGATCCTGAGATAGTTCTGTTGGAGCCAATATTCAAACCGGGAAGCCTGGGCTGAGACACTGCACTGCTCCATTCAACACTATATGACTGGACCCTATCACCAGTGACTCAGACAAAGGAAGAAAAGCCTTTCCGAAGATGATCAAGATGCTGTCGCCTTTAATCCTAGCACTCAGGAGGCAGAGGCAGGCAGATCTTTGTGAGTTCAAAGCCAGCCTGGTCTACAGAGTGAGTTCCAGGACAGCTGGGGCTACAGGGAGACCCTGTCTCAAAAAAAGACCCCCCCCAAAAAAAAGAAAAAGAAAAACGAGAGATATATTCTAACCTGGCAAAATCAGCAGTTGTTCGGAGAGTAAGAATGATTTATTTATATAAGAAGAGATATCAGCAGAAGGAACAGCATTTATAATGAATTACCTCTGAGTAACAGTAGCATTAAGGTCATTTTATACAGCAATCAGGTAGCTCTAGAGAGTCAGGATCATCAGAAGTTAGTGCTAATTATTAGCACCGATTACTAATGTTTTCTTTCATTGGTTGATATATACAGGAAAGAAGAAAGGGACTGTTGGGCCCCGTGATGATTAATTTCTCAGGGCATCCAGAAAGGAAAAGCAAAGCCAAATCCACCCATAGACTTATGGGATTGAAACTGCCTTTTCTTTGTAGCTACAAGGAATTCCTTTAGCTTTCCTTTAGAACACAAACTCCCTAGGTACTCAACTGTTCCTCCAGAAGTCTAAAAGGTACCATTTCTTCATAAAGCCGCATCATTCCACTGATGTGAATGTGAATTAATCTTGAAAATATTACAGGTTAATCCCAAAGAAGAGACCACGTTTTGCGATTCTTATGTCAGATTTGGAAGTGAAAGTCAAAGTAAGAATGCATGCTTTTCCGGGAATGGTGGTGCATGCCTTTAATCCCTGCACTCGAGAGGCAGAGGCAGACAGATCTCTGTGAGTTCAAGGCCAGCCTGGTCTACAGAGTGAGCTCCAGGCCAGCTTGGGTTACAGGGAGACCCTGTCTCAAAAAGACCAAAAAAAAAAAAAAAAAAAAAAAAAAAAAAGAATGCATGTTTTACCTCTTAGAAAGAGAAAGATATCACCTGCTTGGAGCTTTAAATTAGTGAAGCTTTTAATTAACTGGCATTCTAAAAGTAGAGTAAATCAGATATAAAAGATAACAATTGACAATAAGGAAAATATCACAGCTCATTAATTAATGTAGCAAGACCATCACCACCTCAGTGCTTTCCTGTAATTTTATGAAAATCTAGTTTCCAACAAAACAAAAAGTGTAAACTCGTTATCCTCACATCTTCCACCAGAGGGAGACATCTTGAAGGGTGAATTGTATCTCAGGCATCCTGGAGGGGCTCAAATCCCAGGCTCCACATTGTCTCCCAGGGTGCTCCATCTCTATGAATACAGGAGAAAGGGAAGCCACAGGGTAAGGGGGAAGTCAGGCACAGTAGCAGGGGCAGCAGGAAAGATGAAACCCTGGCAGGCAACGGGAGGTTCTGCCATACCCCAACCGCGCAATCACTCAGCAAACGTTTGTGGAACTGCTCCCGCAGCAGACGGACGTGTCCATGACTAATCGGCTGTACAGTCTCCTTTGATATTTCTTGTTGGGCCACAATGTCACTTTTGATCATTTTTTTCAATTTACCATCTTTTCATCAGCCAAAGCAGACCCAGCCTACTCTGAATCTCTTGTTTTGGCACTGACTTCTATGTGAGTGATTCACATTCACGGATTCTTTTTTCTTTTCTTTTCTTCTTGAGGTCATTGCAAAAAAAAAAAAAAGCCCCTTGTTTCTTCCTCCCTGCAGGATTCTTATCCCTCTCAGAGTTCTTTTTGAGTCTAGGCAGGTTTCAGCAATATCACCAGCCCAGTAAGGGCCCTCGGATAAAAGAGCTGTCTGCCTAAGCTCTTCAATTTATCAGAGCCTTCAGACATGAAAGAGTGAACCAATTCCTAGTCAGCAATGTTGCATGGCAGAAAACAAAAAAAAGAAAGAAAACAAAAAAGCAAATACAACCATCAAATGGATTGCATACACGCTTTGAATTCAAAATTGAGGAATATGGGAAACAAAGTACTTAATCAATTCGGATGAGCCTAGTGTTCTCTTTACAGTCAGAGACAAACCAATTAAATGAACAGCAGATAATATAGAGGCATTCAATTCCGGGCATTTATATAGCACATGTTATGGACATTCATTCTAACGTCTCTGTTTAAGTTTCTGACTTAATTCTTCAAATGTGATGAATTAGAATCATTAATTTTTTTTTTTTTTTTGTCTTTTCAAGACTTAACTATGTCAACACATTCAAGGTCATTTTCTGGGACTGAGTCAGAAAGAAGCTTTGTCCCTCCACTAACAATTTGTACTTCCACCAGTTAGAATATTTAGGAGGTGGCATTCTGGATGTCTATTAATACATCTAAACTATTCAGCTCTTTCAGGCATAATGGAATGATATAAACAGAATCCATTTCCATTTTAATGCAAAGACAACATATCCAATGCCCCTTCTTTTTTAACTCCGCATCTCACACTATGTAATCTAATTGCTGTTCAAACAAGAGTAGCATGGTTATTACCATCACATCCTCCTAATGAATCTGTAACTTTCCAGAAACATTCATGAGAAAGCAAAGTTTTAAGCATAGTTTTTATCAGCAATATTTCCACAGACAAGAGTTTGAAAATGTATTTTTGAAAATTCTTTCTTTGATTTATATCTAAATTCTTTCTTTGATTTATATCTAAAGATAAAAGATATGTGTGTTTATATATTATAAATAAGAGACATAGATTGTCCCTTATATTGGGAAATTTCAGCATGCAGTTTAGGCATTTTAAGCTTGGAGATATTTCAGTTAGTGAATTTATATAGTTGAGAGAGATAGAGACAAAGGAGAGAGAGAGAGAAAGAGAGAGAGAGAGAAAAGAGAAAGGAGAGAGAATAAATCCATAGGTTGAACAAACTCCTATGCTACTTCCAAGAACAGGGAGAATCTGGTTCTATTATACCATCTGCCCATTTACATGTACAGAACTTGAAAACAAACTCTACTTAATTAGGCCTTTTACACATTATGAAAAATATAAATATGATACTATTCCTATTGGAAACTATTTATTATTTGAAGACAGAAATTCATTATTCTTTAGAAATTTAATGGTTATACAAGTTACTTTCCTTACTGTGGAAAAATACTTGACTACAGCAACCCATAGTTGAAGAGGAAGTCCATCATGGAGGGGTCCAACATGAATGGAAAGTCCATCAAGTAGGGGAGTCTAGCATGGATGGGGAGCCCATCACGGAGGTGAAGTCCATCATAGAGGGGAGTCCATCATGGAGGCGAAGTCCATCATGGAGGTGAAGTCCATCATGGACGGGAGTCCATCATGGAGGTGAAGTCCATCATGGAGGTGAAGTCCATCATGGAGGTGAAGTCCATTATGGAGGGGAGTCCATCATGGAGGGAAGTCCATCATGGAGGGGAGTCCATCATGAAGGTGAAGTCCATCATGGAGGGGAGTCCATCATGGAGGGGAGTCCATCATGGAGGTCAAGTCCATCATGGAGGAAGGAGGGGAGTCCATCATGGACGTAAAGTCCATGATGGAGGTGAAGTCCATGATGGAGGTGAAGTTCATCATGGAGGGGAGTCCATCACGGAGGTGAAGTCCATCATGGAAGGGAGTCCATCATGGAGGGGAGTCCAGCATGGAGGTAAAGTCCATCATGGAGATGAAGTCCATCATGGAGGGGAGTCCATCATGGAGGTGAGGTCCATCATGGAGGTGAAGTCCATCATGGAGGTGAAGTCCATCATGGAAGGGAGTCCATCATGGAGGGGAGTCCATCATGGAGGGGAGTCCAGCATGGAGGGGAGTCCAGCATGGATGTAAAGTCCATCACGGAGGTGAAGTCCATCATGGAGGGGAGTCCATCATAGAGGTGAAGTACATTGTGGAGGGAAGTCCCTCATGGAGGGGAGTCCATCAAGGAGATGAAACCCATCAGTATGGGAAGTCCATCATAGAGGCAAAGTTCATCATAAATGGGAAGACATGGAGGCAGGAGCAGTCAGGGAACAGCGATGGAACAGAAAGAGGTGTGTACTCATGCTCGCTAGCATTCTTGGTTTTAGGCACTCTCACACTCCATCTCATGGAATGAGAGTGCTCACATTCAGGGCATGTCTATTTACTTCAATTAACCTAATCTAGAAACTCCTTCACAAACATGCCCAAACACTTGTATATGTCTCTGCAATAGCAGATTCTCTCAAGGTGACAATCAGTATTTGTGCCTTCACATGTCCACTCCTTAACACCCAAAAGTGTCTTTTTTTTTTCCGTTTTTATATCTATTACCTTCCACCACATGTTCCCATAGGCACCTTAGGGGTATGGTAATACCACAAAATGAATTTACTTCAACTTCAAAAGTTTCCATAGTCTTTAACAGTTCCAACACTGTTTAAAGGTGTGAGTATAGTCTCTCCTGAGACTTAGGTAATCTCTTAACTATAAGTCACTGTACAATTCAAAACAAGTTGCATAGCTAGAAATACCATGGTGCTGAGAAAACATACCCACTCCCAAAGGGAGGGATGGGGCAGAGCAAGGGAAATGTGCATCAAAGCAAGGAAACCCAGGAAGGTGAACATGAAAGCCTGCTGGCCCATATCAAATGTCTAGGGCTCCTTCTAGAATCATGTGGGCACCAAGGGCAAGGGCAGCTCTGCCCCTCCAGATTGTCTGGGTGCAGCACACAAAGCCTTTTCCTTGGGCTACCTCCATCCTGAGCCTGCTGCCTTTCCCAGATGTCTCCTGGTTCTGGCATCCCCAACATCCATAGGTCTCCACTGTAACTTAAGCTCATGCAATGGCCTGCTGAGACCTCCTTGCAGGGGCTCCAGCACTGCTGTACCACTCTGAAACATGGAACCAGACTCCATGACTCCCTCAGTCTTGTAGCTTTTATGTATAAATCCAAAGCTAAGGGAATGACCCTGCCAATTCTACTGCTACTTGGATATTCCTTTCCCACTGGACCATGGTAGGGGCCTCTGTATGCCATTAATCTGCAAAAATAACTCTCCTAGGAAGGTTCCCTCAAGCTAGGAATGCTTCCAGGGATATTCGAAGATCCTGAGAATATATTTGCAATTTCATAAGTTGGAGCCTTTGATGAATGGGGGTCTTTCCTCAAAAGAATGTTTCTTATTATCCTAGTGAAGAGAAGGAGGTTTAACAGTCACAGGTGCTTTATCCACTATTCTTTCTTTGCCTGAAATATCTAAATATTTTTATTGAATTTTTGTGTCTTTCACACAGAATATCTTAATAAACTTTACATGCCTTCCTCATTGACACCGCCCATAGCTCCTTCCCACTGGATTTCATAAAATCTGTCATTTGTGTTAAAGCCTATCATGTCAAGTTAGTGTTCCCCAAATCCGCCAATGCTAGTTCATCTACTGAGGTCTAGTCAGCCTATCCAGATTCCCTCCCTTTAAGAAGATCAGCTCTTCCTCACCGAGCAGTAATCAGCTACCAACAAGTTCTTCAACTAAAATTGATGGTCGCTGTCCATTTCCTCAATTTCCTGCCACATTTTTGTCGACTTGAGTTTGCATGGGTCTTGTGCATGCTGACACCACTGCTGTAGGTAGGTCCATATGAGCAGGGCCCAAAGAGCCTGTAGGACTCTGCTTCTATGTGGTCATGCACCTCCTCCCTGGCTCTTACACTCTTTCTACCCCCACTACTTGAATGCTCCCTGAGCCCTGGGTGGGTGGATTTTAACATAGGAGCCCTGTCCAAGGACCCACACTTTGTAGACTCTTATTCTCTATGTTTTGACCATTGTGGCCTTTTGTTACTTGGCCCTCTGTTACATGAGGGACCTTCATTCATAAGAATTGAAAGATGCACTAGTGTTCTATGTACCAGGAGCCATATATGTAGAGGTTGCATTTGTAGATGTGCCACTTATGTTTGGGCAATTCACAGAGAATCTCTGTTTATCACCAGTTGTATAGAGATTTGTAATAATCTCTGTTGAAAAAGTAGTGACTGGAATACTTGTCTGTAAATTTAAGGACCCATATTTTGCATATAGTAAGACATTACATTTGTCTAAGGATATGTGGGCCTTGGGGTTTTCTCTAAGATCTATGACCACTCCAGCCATGTATATTTGGCTATGTTTACAGTACCACACATGAGTTTCCTCCCACTGAGTGGGTTTAAAGTCCAATTAGCTGTTGACTACCCTCAAGATAAAAGTGGCACTACTGAACCAATGTCATTTGCTGTGCTTGTCTGATGCCGGGGTTGGACCACTGATTGAAGTTCTCCCAAACCAGATTTTGTAGCACTCTCCAAAGATATGAGACTCACAGTCCTTGACTACCTCCCAGAACTTTAAGGTAACATCCTATTGCTGAAGACAGGACATAGTTTGGACACAGGATTTGGAGCAATGGAGCTGGAACTGGTCTGGAAGCCACCTCCCCTGAAGGCCAGCTCTCATAGTTTTGCCTGCAATTTTAATCTCAAACTTTCCTCACTAAACTTCACACACTTCCTAACATTTTGCTCTCTTATTATAGATCTAAATGTAAGCACTTAGCAGTAGCCAGGCCACAGCCTGAATGCTGCATTGAGATTTCCCCCCACCAAACAAATTAGTCCTTTACTTTTAAATTCAACCATGCTTAAGTTCTCATGATATAGGTAAACTGCAACCAGATTCTTTGTCAGAATGTAGCAAGAATGACTTACTTAGAGCCCAACTAGTTCCCAATAGTCTTTGTTCTCCTTGGAAACTCACTAGTGTGCTTCTATCTCACAACTCTGGTTTTCTAACTCTTACTAGGATGCCCCCTTAAGATGCACTTACAGTATCCTAGGGCTTTTCTGGCATAAAGTTCCAAAGTCCTCTACAGTCCTCCTGTACCAGTTCTAAATCCCTAAGAACCAGATTGTCAGGTTTATCCCAGCAACAACACCACTACTCAGTCCCAATTTTCTCTATTAGTTACTTTCTTCAATACTACAACCAATACGTAGACAGGACAGCTTAAGGAAAGAAGGCTTTATTTTGGCTCACAGAGAGCTCATCCATCAAGGGAAAGAAGGAAGGCATGGTGGCAAGGGGGTGAGGCTCTGATCACGCTGTGCCTAGAATCAGGAAGAACAGAGCAAGGAATCCTTCCCCTTTGTCCGCACCTTGAGACTCTAGTTCTGGAATGTGCCACTCACATCTAGGATAGGTCTGCCACCTTGACTAACCTAATCTAGAAAATCTTTCTGCTAGATGATTCTAGCCACTCTTAAGTTCACAATGTTACAGATTGCATTGAAAAAATTAATGCATAAGATACACTGAAAAGGTTCTGCACCAGCCCTGAGCCATACCGTAACACACTCCTTCCTTCCCACAATAGTTCTCTCAGTGATTCCTTCCCACAATAGTTCTCTCAGTGATTCCTTACTGAATGCAAACTATCTGTTAGGCTTAACATAAACAAAGTCAAGGAGACCTGGCCTTTTCCTTTCTGTTTCCTTGGTTTCTTGTTTGGGACAAGCATGCAGGAAGCATGCTGGGAAGTCCCAAACCCTTTCCTTGGGTGATTTCACCAAGAGTTGGGGGAAAGCTACAAGAATGGCTTTTGCATGACAGAGGACAAGTAAGCGTAACCCAAAGGTGCTATTTAAGCAGAGGTCTATAATACAGCAGAGGAAGAAGTGTATCTATATGAGAATGGAATGCAGAGCTGGGCAAAAGGTAGGTGAGAGAGCTTCCAGTGGCAAAGGACATCCCTTGCATGTGTGACGAATGCATGACTTTGGGGGTGATATTCTGCCCAGTAACTCTTCCTACCCAGACCTTTGCTCTCACCCTGACCCTCTTCTTTCCAGGCTCTGTGAAGTGATGCTGCCCATTGATATAGAGCTCCATGAAATGAGGATAGAAACACTGCAGGGCTCACTTGCATCTCCTGCTCAGTGTCTGCCAATGTTTTCTCCCACCTTATTTTCTTCATAGCACTTAACATATGCTGCACATTGGTTCTATTGTCTGTCTCCTCACTCCCACTAGAAGACCCCAGGAGATGAGCACAGCTCCCTTCTTAGTAGATTTATTATATTTGTTTATTAATTCAATCAATCAACTAAAATTAACTGAGCTCTAGTCACTTAATACTAGCAATATTGGGACCCTAAAGAGGAGTGAGACACCATCCTTGCTTCAAGGTGCTTTCCAATGCAAGGGTGGGCATTTTGGAGCTCTCACTAGATGCCCCATCACACTTCAGAGACCTTGCATGTATCATTGACTCTCAGTATGGAATAATCTTTGATGCTGAAAGCCCCATACTCTTTCTCTCATTAAAAGAGATTTTCCTAGTATATTTCATAATTCTTTTAGACAATAATTATGGCAGAATGCTGTGAAGATGAGCTGACTTCTGCTGCACCGAGACCAGAGCTTGAACCAGGATGGCTTGAGCAGCACAAGCCGAACAAGGAGGACTAGGGGAACAGGGGGCCATAGGCATAGCTTGAACTCTCCACATACAGCTTTGCATACAACTTCTGTGAGCTTCCTCACAGCAAGTCAGCCTCTGGGTACTTGGACTTCTTACACAGTGGCACAGTGCTTAGACATCAAAGTGAAAGATGCTGGTCCTTTTAAAAGCAAGGTCCAGAACTATGCTGACATCCCTTCAGCTACACTCTCTCTGTTAAAGTTACAGGCAAGTGTCGGCTGGAGGAAAGGGGAAACAGAACCCACCTCTCAATGGGAAGAACATCAGAGAAGTAACTGCAACATCTCTATTCTCTGCACTGAGACAAATCTGTCCCCAGAAAATTGTTATCATGAGGCCAAATAAAAAGTACCAGGCAAGGGAGAAATGCTGGAATCAAAAGCAAAACGCAGGGCTGGAGAGATGGCTCAGTGGTTAAGAGCGCGGACTGCTCTTGCAGAAGACCCGGGTTTGAGTCCCAGCACCCACATGGTGGCGTACAGTCTTTAACTCCAGTTCCAGGGGAATCCGACGCCTTCTTCTGACCTCCATGGCATTGCAAGACCCAGGTGCACCAACCTACATGTAGACAGTACACTCATACACATAAAAATAATAAAAACAATTTAAAAAAGCAAAATGCAACTATGTTTTCATCCTGATTTATCTGCCTAACAGGTATACTACATTGTGGAAAATACTCAACCAATCTCAATATTTATTCTTCATTTTCCAAAGGCAAATAACCATTATACCTGTCTTAAGAACTAAATGAGATTTCGCATATGTACATACCCACATGGGTATTGTGGACATACATGCATGCACTCACACACATGCCTAAGTACATGCTTAGTCCAGTCATTGGGGCATAGTAAACAGTGAATGGGAGGGGCTGTTCTCATTAAGAAAGGAACAAAAATATGACTTTTTCCAAGTCTTAGCAACTTTATATTTTCAACTGTATGTTTTTCAAATATTCATATCTACAAAGATGTTTGGGAATAGTGGAAATTCTTATTGCATCAAAGATCAAACTCGGTTACCAGCAGCTCAAGAGCTAGAAGCTGAAAAGCTTACTAGAAAGAAGGGGGACAAACAGGAGACAAGAAATAATTACTAGCCCTCATGATGGCGTCCAGAAAAACATAAAATAGGTCTGAGCAGGGAGTGTTATTAAAAGCACATTATTATTTTTGATGTTTTTTTTTTCTATGTTACCCAGAAAGTTCTGAGAAAATTCTCCTAAAGGTTAAAAAATGCACAGGCAAGTGTGACATGCTTATGGTTGAAGTGAAGATAGTCAAATCATGTGAGCTGGACCTTTGATCCTAAAAAGCATCTCTAAGTTGTTCAGGGAATCAGAATATAGCAGATGTGATTGGACATTATCTTTTAATCACAAGTAATGATGATTGGTTAAATAAAAAGAAGGCAGAGCTAAGAAAGTCCTCTCTCAACCAATAAGGTCAACTGTTAAAGAATCCATATGGCTCAAAGGATATAAAAGAATATACAGGTAATATGACATTTTTAGCCATGTTTAAAAATCCTTATATTTTAAAATCTGAAGGATATTGCCATAAAATGTCTGATTTATGATTCTTAGGCTTTCTATGGATAAGTCAATAAATGATCAAATATGAATTAAAGAGCATAATATAATTAACAACATCAAATTGGTTTGTACTGGTGCTGAAGAGATGACTCTACAGTTAAGAATACTTGCTGTTCTGGGCTGGAGAGATGGTCTAGCGGTTAAGAGCGCCAACCACTCTTACAGAGGACCCGGGTTCGATCCCCAGCACCCACATGGCAGTCGAGAACCGTCTGAAACTCCAGTTCCAGGAGAACTCCAGTTCCAGGGGAGTCCGAGACCCTCTTCTGACCTCTGCGGCATTGCACGACACGGGTGCACAAACTTGCATGCAGACAGTACATTGATACACATAAAGAAATAAATAAATGCCGGGCGTGGTGGCACATGCCTTTAATCCTAGCACTTGGGAGGCAGAGGCACGCGGATCTCTATGAGTTTCAGGCCAGCCTGGTCTACAGAGTGAGTTCCAGGACATCCAGTGCTACAGGGAGACCCTGTCTCAAAAAGACCAAAAAAAAAAAAAAAAAAAAGAATACTTGCTGTTCTTTTAGAGGACCTGAGTTCTGTCTTCAGCATTCATGTCAGGTGGATCACAAGTGCCTAGCATTCCAGTTCCAGGGGATCTAATGCCTTCTTCTGGCCTCCATGGGTATCTAGACACTTATGTGATACACACACACACACACACACACACACACACACACACGCACACACACAGTTATACACATAACTAAAAATTAAAAATAAAATCTTGAAATATTCCTGTGAATTATATTCGTGAAGGATGTTAGGGAGCAGCCAAATAATCTGTTTATCTGAACTTACTAAAATTTATCACCAATAAAGTTCTTGAGATGTTGAAAAGTTCTAGTTAATATTTGAAAATGGAAAAGTCACCCAGAGTGTTAGCCTTACTCACAAGCATTGTTCTAGACAGGTGCTTTCAGAGTTCATGGTTACCAAACAAGCCAACTCAAAAATCCTAACACTTTTCAGTTAACATGTGAAATTTGTTTTAAACAAGAAAGGCCATTCTAACTGAAACACGTGAGCAAGTGGCCAAGAAAAGTGACCATGCAGGAGAGAAGAGCACAAAAGATAAAAGAGAGGCAGCAGAACCCCAAGGAGGCCATCATAATTCAGACACCAGTCTGTCCTGATCCATGGAGAACACCAGCTTAGCATGAAAAATGGGTTTGCAGATAATGAATTGTTTTTTCCAGGGACTCTGCTCCTTCACATCCCTACAGAGTCAATGAGTAGGAAAAGACATTGGATGACTTCCTATGAGATTCCTGCCATTTTACCACTTTGAGTTACAACCACAAACTGCTCTGAGCTCTTTTTCCACTAAAGTGGAGTGGAAAGGTCATACATTTTTGGAAAGAGTTGCAGAATTATATTTGTGGGAAGGTTATTATTAATTAATTAATTAATTAATTAATTTTAATTAATTTATGTCTTTTTGAGACAGGGTCTCCCTGTAGCCCTAGGTGTTCTGGAACTCACTATGTAGACCAGAATAACTTCGAACTCACAGAGGTCCACCTGCCTCTGCCTCCCAAGTGCTGGGATTAAAGGCTTGTGCCACCACACCTGGATGGAAGGTGATTTATAAAGCCAGTCACGAGCCTCGTAATATGATCCCAGATATTTCTGTGAAACTCCATTCCTACCATCATCAGCAAGTGACCATATCAGAAAGATGCTATTGAAGACAAGTGTTTGGAATTTATCCATTAAAGTTTGGTAAGGCACAGCAAACTATTACTATGCCAAATGTACAGAGCTATTATTTCTTTGAAGACAAGCCTTATCCAAAAAAAAAAAAAAAACCCAAAACTGGAAGCACAAAGATGTGAAGGAACTAATGCCTAAGGGGCTTGATTTAGATGACTCAGGGTTACCTGCTCTGCTTTAGTACCTCATAATGGTGTGAGACTGTGAGACCAGAGCTACGTCACTGCCTTCATCTCCTTCTAATCTGTCCAGTAATGGACATCTGTATTCTAAGGAGGGCAGGACCAAGACTCTTGAAGCATGTTTTCAGTGTAAAGCTGGAGAACATTTGCTATAAAGATGAGCTCTCTCTCTCTCTCTCTCTCTCTCTCTCTCTCTCTCTCTCTCTCTCTCTCCTCTACTATCTAATCTTTGCATTATTTCCACTAGTGTAAGAAGGCTTCCATTAATTAATTAAATCTTATCCCAGTATCCTGGAGTCATAACTGTCTTCTTACATCTTATAAACAGCCTTGTTCATAAAAAGAAAAGACATGCTAAGCCTTAGTAACAACATCCTCTGGCAACTAGGAAACTCACTTAGGATTAGATTTTATCAAGCTTATAAAGAAATGAATTAAGGAAAATAGAAAACTTACAGCTAAGGGATATAGAACACAAGATAAGTTTTGCGAAAACAAAAACAGTATTTTAAAATTTAAATTTTCCAAAATGTTAGAACCAGAGATTGCTAGGAAAGCAGAAAGCTATCACAGCAGACAGAAGAGCTGAGGTTCCATTCAGAAAATGAATCGGGTCGAGAGAAGCCATACACATTTTGATTAAAAACATGCCCTCCATGAACTTTTCTCATATACTTTTCTCCTTTATTGAGATTAACCCTCAATTTTGGAGAAAACTAATTTTAGATTTCAAAAGAGTAGTGTTACTAAAATATACTCAAGGACTTTACAAGAATAACTAGTTGTGTCTGTTCCATGTCCAACCCTGTATTCATTTGGGTATTTGGATGTGACAAACACCTGCTCCAAACTAAATTAAGCCAAAATGCTTATGAGGTGAAGGTAAAGGACACTCAGGGCTTCTGTATGACTAAGTCAAGGAAGAAGTATTTCTGAACTGGGCAAAAGGCCAGAAACAAGAAGTCAAAGACATCAACCCAGCATCTGAGCCACATGGTGACCTGGCCAGAGCACCATTAGAGATCATTCCATTTCCTATTCCAATTCTGGGGGTAAAAGACACAGAACCAGGGCTCCTTTCCTTAACCCGGAGGGTACACCTTCTGTTCCCTTCTCACTGTCCTGAACTTTGAACAAATGTAACTTATTATTCCTAAAATGGCATTGTGTACTTTCTTATTGAACTTGATATAAGCAGAACTCTAGAGAGTTCAATGAACTTATATCATTTGTGAATATATTGATTTCACGTGTGCATGTATCCCAGTTAGAGACAAATAATCGTTAAAGTAAGACAGCTCAGCCTCTGAGCACATTTGGTAGTCTATATATGACTCTGAACCCACAAACTTCTTACCTCTGCCTCCTTCAGAGTGTGCATCTTGCTGCATGGGGGTTATCCTAGAATTTATTGACACATATTTTTCCCTGTAACATGCCTCTCACATAGCCATGGAATGTATTTTATTTAGTGCCTAAAGAAGTAGCCAGCTGAAGCAAAACTGAAAGGAAAAACTGCTCTGTTCAACTTTCATAGGGACAATTAGTTATTTTTACAAGACAGAACCTTCCTATAAGTTTTTTAAGATCAATTTTTAGTATTCACATTATTAACTTATATCCAGACATTCTACCATAACTCAAATATAAATTCTTATTCCTCTGTAAAAATATATCTCTGACCAACAACCATACCTGAGGATGGAAGCTGACTGTAAGAAAAAAGGTGTGAACTCTAATAGTATTTAACCTTAGGTTACACAGTCTTGGACAAACTGAATCCACTTACATGGAATTTATATGCTTAGAAATTTATTGGAGAAAAAGTCACATGACAGCCAATCAGCCACCATTACAGTGAGCACATTAAAAGGAGACAAAAGACAGATGATATCACTGATATTTGAAATTAATTATTTTAAAATAATCAAATATTTTTGAGATTTCTATTGTATTATCATATTCATAGTTAGCAGAAGATGAATTAATGACAAATACTTTAGCCCATTAATCAATCAGAGGATCCTTTGTGCTGTACTGATTTTCAAAATCCCCAATTCTTATGTTTTCTTGATAACACAGCTGCCATCTGGACTGATATTACTCAGCACCACTAGGTACTATCAAGCCGCTGTTAAGTGAGATTACCTTTATTTTAATCAATCATCTTTTGGCTGTTCATAAAAACATCAACTTAGAAAAAAGTTAACTCAAACAAGATGAAAAAGAAAAATATAAGGATTTTTTTGGCCCATAATCTAAAGTTGTTCAGAAGAAAGTCACAGCAAGATTGAACGGATCAAATGTTGTCTTCAGGCAAAATTCTTTACTTCATTTTCTGTCTCACTCTCTCTCTCTCTCTCTGATTCTTTCCTATATATTAGCTTCAAAGAGTGAAAAGATAAAAAAGGATGCATTATATACCAGCTTTTAATTATGTTACTGCTTTACAAATTTCCTTCTTTTAATTACAAAACTACTGTCTCAATATAGCATACGATTTTGTGGATGTCAACAAGATGACTCAAATGGATTACGAGAAAAGGCAAAGTACGCATAACAGACAAGTCAATAATGAAGAAGAAGATAGAGAACTGCCCTTCCATGACTTCGGGGCTTGAAGACTTAATTATGAAGCCATAGCCATGAACACAGTGGTGAATTGGTGACAGATGGTAGACTGACATTCCAGAAATAGACCAACATGAATATGCAGTCACCTGATGCTTGACAAAGGAGCAGAGTGCTACAGCAATTGGACATACATATGCAAATATATACATAGAGACTTGACTTTACAACTTGCATGGAAATTTAACTTAAATGAACCACGTACTAAAACATAATCTGCAGTATTGTAAACTTTCCAAAATAAAACAAAGGGGAAAATCTATGTGATGTTCACTCAGCGTGGTTGTGAGTTTTTTAGATACAAGGTCAAAAATATGGTCCATGAAAGACAAATTTGGTAAGTTATGCTTGATTAAAATTAAAAATAGCTCTATAGATAACACTGTGCGAAGAATCACAGGATGGACCACAGGTCTGAGAAAAGTAATTACAAATATGGATGATTAGGCAGTAGGAAGGATTGAATGAGGTGAACCTGTGTGGTGCATTTGAAAAACTGATGTCCAGCATAGGCTGAGAGATATGAACACTTACGCTTGCCTTAGTTGATGGTGGTCTGTGCAGAGGAAGTACGTCCCTGGGGGAGGGCTTTCAGACTTCATAACCTCACTCTGCTTCCTGTTAGCTGTTGAAAATGTGATCCCGGAAGAGCTGGAATAAACCCAAGTGTCCCTCAGCTGACAAGTGGATAGAGAAAATGTGGTACACATCTACACAACAGAATTCTATGCAGCGGTAAAGAAAGATGACATCATGAACTTTGCAGGTAAATGGATGGAGCTAGAATATATCATGTTAAGTGAAGTGACACAGTCCCAGAAAAACAAACAACAAAAGGTATTCTTCATCTGTGGGTGCTAACACCAAGTACCTAGTTGTAAGGCAAACTGAGCAACGTTAATATTATATTCCTCGGGATCTGAAAAAAACTTTGCTCTTATACTGTGAATTCCTTAACAGGTTCTAGAATTAACCTACCATTTATTTTCAGACTTTAGAATTTTTGGTATATCAGTGTATATTTTAGAGTAATATAAAATCAAAGAGTGAGGGGAAAAAAAGAAAATGCGATCCCTCAGCTTCCTGTTTTGTGGCCATGCCTGCTGCTGACTGCCATGCGTTCCCACCATCATGGCCTCTTATTCCTCTGGAACCGTAAGGCTAACTAAACTCCTTAAGTCAGTTTTGGTCATGGAATTTCATATACTAACAGAAAAGTAACTAATACAGCCAGGGCATTTTTAAGGTTGGGGAAAACATTCCATATAATATTTTGGTGGTGTGTAAGATACATATTTATGAAAACCTGTGGAACTTTAGAGCACAAAGAGGGATGTAAAAATACACATACACACACATGTGCACGTGTGCACATGCACGCGCGCGCACACACAATTAGGAGCTTGAGTCATCATGGGAAAACATACTGTGATAAAAGAATAAAACTATCACACACCATTCAAAATTATCTTTCTAAAGGAGGAGGGGACAGCTAGTGTTCTAAGTAACTTTAGAAATGTGTCATTCTAAGACTAAGAGCACAAGAAGCCACATAGAAGCATTATTTTCTCATTGGTAAAGGTGTTCCCCTGGTAAGACAGGGTAACTGTTTTCATGTACTTATACATGCATATTAGAACTCAGTAATTAAATAAATGGAAAGAGATGCTAAGAGCCAGAATTATCACTGTTGATATGGAAAGTTATTTACAAAAAAGCATGGGAAGAAGTCTAGAAAAATCCATTCAGAAATGGATTAAAGTATAGACTCCAGTATTAGTTAATATTTTACTTAATATAGACACATAATTATGTGCAGAAATATTTACATGTATACAATGACAATATATAATGACAATGTGTACATACTTGTGTCATTATACTATCACATGTATACTATCATTTTGTTAGTAAGGCTTTAAAAATAAAGAAATGCCTGGATATAAATAAGCAAACTAATTGCCCTGATTTTGATTTTTACTATCAGTCCCTGATAAAAGAAACAAGAATATTTTGGAGAACATAGGTGATTCTATAACTGAGACAAAGAATATATGAGCCTACAGAATCCTCTAGCAGGAGGTGTTCCAAAGACACAGGACACAACATCAACCTTGAAAGGATGTAGCAAAGAGGAGTCAGCTGAGAAAGCCCCAGTAGCCAAAGATGAAGAACTAAGAAGAAAGCATTTGTACTATTATTGGATTATAACCCTAAGCATAAAATAAATACCTTGTGTCCATACTGATATCATAAGCAAATACATTAAATGGTGAGGGGATCTGTTACACCTTTGTTTAAGTTGTGAACACATTCAAATTCATCTTTGAAATATGTAAAGTACTACTGGTAATTATATTCACCCCATTGAGATGCATAATATATTTTTGTTAATTAACATTGCATTCCTTGAGTGACAGCTCCATCTCGCCTCTAGCCCAATTCTCCCCTGATAGGGTACTACCCTACTCTGGATTTCTATGAATCCATCTTTTCAAGTTTTCTAGTTTTAGAGATTGACTGATACAACATAGTGTAGGCCAATCCATGTCATAAATGGCAGAACCTGGTGATTTTCATGGTTGAACAATATTTCATCATGAACATGTACCACATTCCTTCTATCCATTCATATGTTGTTAGAAGTTCAAGTTGGATGCATGGCCTGCTGTTGTGAACATTGCTTCAACAAACAGGGGCTCAGTTTTTTATTTTTTTCAACACGTTGATTTTACTCACTTTGGGTTGGTGCTGGATTACACAGTAGTTTAATAAGCCACTTTCAATTTTTTTGAGAAGTCTGTAGGCTGCTTTCTAAAATGGCTCTGCTAATTTAAATTTCCAGCAGAATGCACCAGGTCCTTTTCTCTCCACCATTTTTTTTTTGGTCTTTTTGATAAAAGCCAGTCTTGTTGTGGTGAAATGGGATCTTACCATGGTTTTGATTTATATTTTCCTAATAACTAATAATAATGTGCATATCATTTCTCTTTTTAATTTTTCTCTTTGTTTTTGAGGCAGGTTCTCTGTGTAGCTGCAGCTGGCCTGGAACTTATTATGTAGACCAGGCTGGCCTGGATCTCACGGAGATATTCCTGTATCTGCTTCTTATGTGTTGGGATTAAAGGCATATGCCACCACTCCAAGCCTTCTTTTAAAATTTTTAGTGTGTGTGTGTGTGTGTGTGTGTGTGTGCAGGAACACGTATGCTATGGAAGGTCAGAGTTCAGCTTTTGGGAGTTGGTAGGATCCCACTCAGGTCCTTGAGTTGGTATGGCAAGTGCCTTTACCCAGTGTACTATTATCACACTAGCTTCAACCTGTCTCTATCCCTCTCTCTTCAGGATATTATTATGTAGTCCAGGCTAGTCTCATAGTTGAAATCCTCCTGTTCCCATCTCCCACCCAGCCACATGTCCAATAGATTCTGAAAAATCTAGTGTGAAAGAATGAACACAGGCAAAAGAAGTACCTACATGTCAGTATCATCACAAAATGGTTCTAATCCCATGAGTGCTTTGAACAGACCTCAGAGACTGGCATGTGCCCAAGAACTCACATTGACAACTGCTGCTCTAGGTATAACTTTGCACGACCTAGAGATGAACATACTACTTGATGTCACGAATGAATTAGCAGACAAACAGGGAACACAGGAAGCTCTATACATCTGTGATCTAGTTTCCTCTAAAACAAATGATGAGGAAACAGAAAATGGAGAAATTATAGACTAATTTATCTACCAAATGCAAGCTGATAATATTTTTTTGGAGGGTGGCATTTTGAGATGTGGTCATCCTGTAGCCCTGGCCTGCCTAGAACTTGCTGTGTAGACAGGGCTGTCCTGGAATACTCTCACAGAAATCTGTCTGACTCTGCCTCCAGATGCTGGGGTTATAAGTTAGTGCCATCATGCCTGGCTCATACTCTTGATCTGAATAAAGAAATAGATTGAGACAACCAATTTTTCAGGACTACAGAGATGGCTCAGTGGTTAAGAGCACTGGCTGCTCTTTCAGAGGACCTGGGTTTGATTTCAGCACCCACATAACAGCTAACAAACATCCACAACTCTAGTTCCAGGGGATCTAACACCCTCCTCTTCTGATTGTTGTGGGCACTGCATGACACCAGTGCACTTATACACACCTACTGGGAATACACTCATACACATAAAATTAAAATCACAAATAAAATAATGTTTTTAAATAGAAAAACACTATTTTGGAGATAACTGGTAAAATACAAGCAATGGTTAGATAGTTATAGCTGTAAAGGATTTTTACAATGTTTTAATCACAAAATGTCAAGTATTCATATATCTATACATATCTATATATAGATATAGATATAGATATATAGAGATATATGGTGCTTATGTTTTAGATACTTGTTGAAATACAACAACTAAAATGACATAATAACTAAGACACTGGAAGTGAAGACATAACCCCAGTGGAAGCTGAGGATAGGCACAACAGGTTCACATGGTTTCTTACACTATTTTCTCTAATTCTGCACAAGTCCATTTTTCCTAATAAAAAAGGAATCAGATGCAAGATGAAGTCCTTAGGGATGTTCACTGTAATGTGGTGCTCAGCTGGTCTTTCCATAGCATTCAGAAAGGAAGCTGAGGAGCAGGCAGCTTCAGTGCTCCTCAGGAGAGCTGCTACCTTCCAACTCAGAAATGACTATTGAGGATACATCAAAAGGAGGCTGCTGATTTTGCCATGAGAAAAATCAGCCTGGATTTCATGAATTGGTCTTTGCTTCTGATTATTTATATGGCAATAGACCTCTAGGAATTTCTGCTCTGGGCTATGTCCAATACAAGAATTAGAATCTGATCTGACTTAGGCATAAGAAAGATTTAGAGAAAGATCCTGGGCACAATACGTCTTGACTTCTGTCCCTCTATATGGGAATTGCAAAGGACTGGATTAGAAAAATATTTTATGAGGCTATTGCCAAATCATTATATGTATATACACACACACACATATATATACACATGTGTGTATATATATGTGTGTATAATTTACATAATTTACACTTCATAAAATGTATCATAAACAATTCTTAAGTGGTATGACACATTGGGATACAGTATTTATAATCTATAATAAAGAGTGGCGTTTCATACTAAAATTACCATGAAGCAATTACACTGTGTTTGTTACATATTATTAAGGAAAAACAATGTATCCTAAACATATTCTATTAGTGATTTTACTTACGTAAAGAGACACAAAATACACAAAATACTAAATACTATATATGTGCTCATGACTACACTTGCATTATGGGAGTAGATGATTCTGTGAGTACCACGAGGACATGCCCCTTACCTTGCTCCCTGTAAGTGTAGTTTGGGTACTCCATCACCCTTCAGGGAAGAACTGGAAATGGAAAAATACATCTGACTTTTAATATATATCACCGCTTAAAAGCTGGAATCCACAGGTTAAACATGTGAAAAACCATTTTTTGTTTGATTTCTATCCTAGAAAGAAGGGCTGCACACTCTCTGGAGAGAGGAACCAGAAAGAAGGGAAACCACAGTACTACAATGTAGTCATCATCTCTGACAAGAAACATGCGTTCTGCCATCTCCCTGAATGTTAACCTCAAGGGAATGGAAGAAGCAGAACTTGTGCACAAGCACATGATTGGCAAGCAGGGCTTATTTTCTCTCCAAACACTGGAGGGAAGCAGTATCCAGGGAGCTGCTGGCTTCAAGGCAGAAGGAACTTGACCCAGCATTGCTGGATGAAGCAAGATGGACCAGGGGAAGAAGAGTTCCAAAGCAGCTTCACCATGTGCCTCCATTTCCTGGGAGAACTGTTCTGCACTGTAGTGGAGGAGGAAAGAGAGTCTGCACAGCTGTAATGCTATTGGGCTGACCAACAGATGGTAGCACAAATAGTGTGGCTGAAGGCCAAACAGAGCTGCCAACACCTAACAGGATGCCCAGGGAATGAAAGGATGATGTACCTCTTAGCTAACTCTGATCTGACAGACCCCATGAAGGCCCAGCTGTCTCCTTAGCACTAGGAACCACAGCAATCCTTAAACACTCAGGATTTACAGAAGCCCCAGAAGAGGGACAGGTAAGCTGAATTGCCAGGATTTCAACTTAGAAGGATTTCCCTAGGTGGTTTCTAAATGTCCTTGTTGTTCTTAGAGTTTTTTTGTTGCTGTTCTTATTTTACATTAGATGAGGTGAGCAAACAACACAGATAATATGAAGAAAATATGGAATAATTTCCTGACTATAATGCTTAACTAGAAGTTGATTTTAAGGGCTAACTCTCTAGAGTTAGTTTAAGAGCTAACTCTCTAGAGAAAAATCATGGATATGTTTACTTCATGGCCATAGTAACTAACCATTCCATTGTCTACACAGTGACCCTCACTTTGCCTGTAGGGGACATAGTCTCAGTGATTTCTAAAATCACAGTTGTGCAGACTTTACACACGCTATGATTTTTTTGTACATACATATGTGTAATTCAGTTTAAAATATAAATGAATCTTAGAAAAATTAAGATCAACAATCATAAAGCAATTATAGCAATATATTATAATAAAAGTTATTCCAAATATATGAATTATTTATTACTGGAATTATCCATTCAATATTTTCTTTTTTTAATTAAAAAAAACTTTTATTTCTGCAAAGCCAATCAAGAAGTGTTGGAAGGAAAAAGTGTAAAAGTTATCCTTACATATTTGGGGACTTGAGCAGGCACTTAAGTTTCTGAAAATGAGGACTTAAAACAGTTGAATCAAAAGCAGTACCCTGCAACTCGTATTTTTAAACAATAGCGATGTCCTTTCTTAAGCAATATTCCATTTTTTTCCCTAATAGCTACAATATGATACAGTATGCAACAGCTCACTCAAAAGTGCTAGAATCAGAGGGTAAAGAACGTCAGAAGCCATCCCACTTACATTTCCTACTATACAATGCCTTTTTGGCACTTGATAAATCAAGCATTGATGTAGCAATACGTTCAACAGAAACACCTCATACTTTTGGAGGTTTAAGATCCTTGTCCCTCCAGTTCCGCTAATGCTGTGACATCTGACTCTTCGTCATTGTAAATATTTTCAGCCATTTGCCAAATCTGCATGATGTCATCTTCAGACACTGAGCAAATGACCCAAGGCTCATGGGGATTCCAACTGAAGTCTGAAATCTTGGCAGTATGTCCTCCATGAATAAACAGGTGTTCTGGAGGCCCGTCTAATGCATCTTCTGCTGATTGTTCTTCTCCAATTTTACTTAAGTCCCACACATTCAGGCGGCGATCAGTACCACTTGAAGCCAGAATAGTTTCATTATGTGGAGACAAGTGGACCTGAAAAATTTCATGCTTATGAGATTTCGAAGGTATGCAGTTTTAATTTTAGGTTACGCAGGTCCCATAAAGCTACACAGTCTTATCTGCAGAGCCAGTTGCTAGAACGAACTGTAGGGATTGAACAAGAGGCAGTTGACCTCAGCGGTGTGTGCATCCACCAAATGGCTTGGCTTAGAAGTGGTATTGGATCTGGTGTCCCATATCATAAGTTTCTGATCATCAGCAACAGATCCAAACAAGGACTCATGCAGCAGATGCCAGGCCACATCCTCTACAACAGCTGAGTGGCCAGTAAAGATGGCTTTAGCATCCACAATTTTGCCTTCCTTTGGTCCCACATTTATATCCCACAGGCAGACGGTATGGTCATCAGATGCACTCAGAAGGTGTCCACTCAAATTAGAATTCCAGGAAAGACCATAGCCTTCCTTTTGGTGACCTCTTGGTCTAAGATCAGAATTACATTCTCCACTTGGATCTGGTTTACCAGGGTGTTTCGTATAGTCAAAAACCAGTACATCAGAGGATGGTGTGTTTGTACCAATGATGTGAGGATTCTGTGGCATATAATGAGCATGGTTTACTTCTCCTTCATGATTAATTTTAATTTCACATTCAATTTTTCCTGTTACAGGACCAAAGCCACCAAACTCTCCCCTGTCACTGTCACAATGGGAAGCATCAAACTGTGCATCATCATTGGGAATATGAACCCGAGCAACCACCAGATGATTCTGCTCATCAGATGTGAGTCCCCAGCACTAGCCAGTGAAGGGCACAATCCTTTCCTTCTGGTTTAGTCACTTCAGGAAGCCACTGAACTGTAAGAATGGGCCACTGAATAGCACGGGTCATAACCAGGTCATACAGAAACGGTGTATTCTTCTTCCAGATTTTATATTCTTCTTTGATGACAGCTCCTCCACAGTATCTTCAAACATCTCTTTACTCGCCATCTTGCATCGGGTCGTTCACCCCTCGTTGCTGCTTCTGACTCCTCTCGCTAGCCAAGAGCAGCCACAGGCGCTCTTGCCCTTCCCAGGCACATCACACACTCCTAGGTGTGGAAGCCACGGTCGGGCTGCCCGGGTACTCCCCAAACGCTGCGTCCTCTTCTTCTGCCTCCTCCCTGCTTGTGGGTAGCGAGGTCTGAGGCGCTCTTCTCTCTCCAAACTTGGAATGAGACTTTTCAAGCCGCGCCTCTCAGCCCACCCAGGCAGCTGAGCGCAGGGGCAACCGCCCCAATGTTTTCTTCTTAAAGTTGACATTCAGTAGCTGAAACCAGAGGAAGCAAAACTGCATCAAGGACTCCTCTATCTATATCAAAAGTCACACTGAAAAGGGGCTGGCGAGATAGCTCAGGGGTTAAGAACACTGGCTGCTCTTGCAGAAGACCCAGGTTCAAATCCTAGCACCAACATTGCAGCTAACAACCATCAGTAACTCCACTTCCAGAGTTTCTGACACTGTCTTCTGACCTCTGTGAGCATTGCACTATATGGATGCACTTACATACATGCAGGCATAACACTCATACACAGAAAATAAAAATAAATAATTTAAAAAAATCACATTGAAGCCAGCACGGGTATCAGGAGACTGAGGCAGGAGGATTACTTCTTCAAGGCCAGCCTGGGATACATACTCAGTTCAAGACCAGTCTGGCCTATGAAAAAAGGACCCAGTCTAACTTTAAAAAAAAGTTGAGGGGCTAGAGAGATGGCCTAGTGGTTAAGAGTGCCGACCGCTCTTGCAGAGGACCCGGGTTCGATCTCCAGCACCCACATGGAGGCCGAGAACCGTCTGTAACTCCAATTCCAGGAGAACTCCAGTTCCAGGGGAATCCGAGACCCTCTTCTGACCTCCGCGGCATTGCACGACACGGGTGCACAGACCTGCATGCAGACAGTACATTCATACACATAAAAAAAATAAAGTTGAGGGGAGGGCTGGGGAGACGGCATCATGGTAAAGTGCTTGCAGGGGAAGCTTGAGAACCTGAGTGAGTTTGAATCCCCAGAGACCACATAAAGCGCCATGTGGTAGCTCACATCCATCATCTGGGCACTCCTCCAATGAGATGGCAGGCAGACACAGAAGCACCCCTGCAAAACCTGCCAGACAGCCAATATACTATGTGTATCAGCAAGTAACAGAAAGACTGCCTCAAAGAAGATGGAGAGTGAGGACCAGCACCCAACGTTGTCCTCTGACCACCAGGTGGATCCTACATTCACACATGCTAACATGTGTACACATATACACACATACAGATATGCATTACACACATACATGTACAAAGACTTTTATAAAGCATATTTGTACAACTTGAATACACTGCTAAAAACTAGAAATAAGCCAAAATAGTCCACACATATTTGCACAGGTATGTACATGTGCATGAATTCGTGAAATGAATAAAAACCGGTGATGGGATAGGGTTCAAAGAAGATGGACAGCTTGGGGCTGAAGTGATGGTTCAGCAGTTAAGAGCACTGATGCTGTTCCAAGGATCTGGGTTCTATTCCCAGCACCCACACAGCAGTTAACAAACCATCTTTAAGTCCATTTCCAGGGGATCCAACACCCTCTTCTGACCTCTGTAGGCACTGCACAAGACCAATGCACTTACATACATGCAAGTAATAAAATTAAAATAATAAAATATTTTTTTAAAGTGGGAAAGAATACCACCTGGTGTGGTGGTGCACACCTTTAATCCCAGCACTCCAGAGGCAGAGGCAGGTGGATCTCTGTGAGTTCAAGGTCAGCCTGGTCCATAGAGCAAGCTCCAGACCAGCTCCAGGGACTAAAGGGAGATCCTGTCTCAACCCCCCCCCAAAAAAAAAAGTGGGAAGGAAGACACTTCTTGCCTTTGACACTTTTGTATGTTGTTTTAACTGAGCACCTATTATCTTTGATATGAAAGTTTTTCTTTGTTCCAGAAAATATGATTACCAAGCTTCTCTTGAAAGCTTTTTAGACATAGGTGGGGCTGAACACCTTCCCAGGGGACATTTTCCTCAGCTCATCACACTTCTCTCAATTGCATGGTTCAAAATAAATAACATGAACTTGGTGATTGTTCCTGTAGTAGAGAAAAGGTGGGGACCAGTGATAGGGCTTAGACACAGAATGAATTCATGAATGGGTGAATGAATAACAAAATATAAAATGAGCCAATATAAAAAATAATTTTAAAAGAAAAACATTAAAGAATCATTCCATGCAGTGAATGTGTACTATGTAAATATCTAAAACAGATTCTGAGTGTGCCTCTTCTGTACCATCTACAAACTATATTTTTGTGACAACTGAAACACACTGAAATCCTTGAGTACAATCCTATGAAAAGCCCTACAGGGCACAGGGCATGCATCTCCTGAAGCCAGGTACACTGCTGTTCTGGTCACAAGGACAGCCATGTTTCAGCCTTCACACATGCCTCGTCTTTTTCATTACTATCTAAATACCAGATAACTGTATTTCTTATGAAGTCATAATGCTGTTCTAGCAAAGATTCCAGAAACCTTCATCTCAAGTCAATACATGTATACTAGGCAGCATTTTTATTTTTAAAAATGCATTGGTGTATTTTCATCACACATAGTGATAAATATCAAAAACACTTTCTTTCAAGTACACAATCTTTTATGTGTGGTCTATTGGCATGGAACAGGGAGAGTACAATGATGAATGAAAAGATTCCTAACAGAGAATTTACAATCCTAGAGGAAGAAGAAATTTTTTTAAAAAAGTAAAAATTATGTCAGAGAAAAGAAAGCAAGTACAATTAGTAATTATAGGGAATAGTTGGGAGACTGACAGAAAGAAGCATTTAATGCTAAATGGGTATTTGGACTGGTCTTTAGTGAATGGTAAGGGCTAGCAAGGCAAGGAGAGAGCTGGGGTTGCGTTGTCACAGCTAAGGAACAATACCATGAGAAAACACAAGGACGTGTGAAAGAAAGGCAGAAGTTCTTCCATAACTAGGTCAGATCTCCAGCAAAATGAGCTCTGTAGACCCAGGGCTGTACTAATCATTTTATATTCCATATCCACAAATCAAATGTAGCCAGAGGCCAAGTAGGTTGAGCTAGTCTAAAATCATTAGAAAAAAGGCAGTGGATGAGCCATGCCCAGAGCATGAGGTCTGGGGTGTAGAAGTGCACAGGTGTTCATCCATCAGGCAGGAGCACCCTGGGAGCCTCTGTGAACATAGTTCTATGAGACTGACCAAGTTTCCACTGTTAGCTTGAGGAGGGACTGTGAAACGTGCTCAGTGAGATGGCCACAGTTTACAGAATGAACAGGTAGACAATTTCCTTCTTGGTTTAAAATTCTTCTAATTGGTCTCCAGCTGAATATAAACCATAATTCTAAGTCACCAGATGCAATGAATTTTGAGCAATTCTTTTGATGTCTTTATTTGTTGGGGTCTTCCACAGCCTGTGGAATAGGAGCACCCTCTACTGGGAAGGAGGTCCCCAGAGTTTCCATTACTCCCAAGAAAACTTCCCAGTGGACAATGAAAAGGGGTTGTTGATCTATGTGATTCATTAAACCAGCCACCAAATGAGAAAGAGCTTTTTCTTACCCATCAGATTTAACCTGACAAATTAAAAACAATCTGTATCTGCAAAATGGTTCCTTCTAATGTTTTAATAGACTCCAGTATCTTCTGACATTCTTACACACACACACACACACACACACACACACACACACACACCACATACATTTATTGACAACAGTCCATGGAATGTGTTAAAGATTTCTAGGAAGAACATGGCTGAAAAGAACATCTAAGACAGGCCTAATTACTATAAATCTTAAAAAAATGTAATAAAATTTAAAATACAACAAGCAAAATAAGATGAGAAAGCATAATGAAACCTCTCTCATTTCACTCACATATTCAACATGTTTTGCATGCCTACTGTGTCCCCACCATGTGATTTAATAAATGGAGAAGGCATTTTCATTAAGCTTGTATGAGTAAAAGGGCAAGACAGTCAACCTTTCATATGGAATGAGAAGCTACAAGAAAGGAAAGAATCTGGAGAAGAGAACTCAACTAAACTTGAGGTGAGGTGGATATGAAGACAGAAATGGTTGCATCAGATCCTAAAGAATGGGTAGAAATCAACCAGCACAGACAGGAAAGAGGCTGTGATGTATGGGACCACTAGATCATACATGTTACAGATGTCTCAGGTGCTGTATGGGTAAGAGCAGGAAAATGGGCTAGGAGTTGGTGTGAAGAATTCTCTACTTTTAGAAACAAAGCAAAACAAAAAATATGAGGGTGGCCTAGGGCTGGGTTCCCAGATGTCCCCGTGATCTGACACATCACACATGTATCAACAGTGGCTCACACTTGCATAGTGGGGTCTCTTGATACAAGATGAATCACTCATCTATGGAACTAATAGCAATTCTTCTTTTAAGAACCAACATGAACCTGGAGAACTGGCTAGATAGTAGGATTTGGGGGACTGGAGAGGTGGCTCAACAGTTAAGAGCACATACTGCTTTTGTATAGGACCTCAGCTTGGTTCTCAGCACCCACACTGGGCTGCTCACAAAGACCTGAAACTAGCTCCAGGAGATCCAAACACTCTTCTCAAATCCATAGGCATCTGCATTTGTGAGATCACACACACACACACACACACACACACACACACACACAAACTCACACACATGCACACACACTAATTAAGAATGAAATAAAATATTTTAAAAAAGATATTCATAAATAAAGGTAATCAGAATAGATCTGGAATTGATCTAGAATATCTAGGGCTAAATGTGCTTCCCTTTGGCAGCATCTGTGAGTGATGACAAGGAGCCAAGTCACTGGCTCCACAGAGGACACTTTATCAGGCCCCATATGGCTCCTGAAAGCATCATAAGACTTCTGAGTGACAGTGAAGAGGGCCATCTCTCTAACCCCCAAGGTCCTTGCTTCAAGTTCCCCATGGTTCCATGGTAAAGCCCCAGTCTGCACATCAGACAGAGCACCACTCAAACAGGCTCTTGTTACACACTCTGAAGAAGCAATTACTAAGCGCAATTATGATTCTAGTGATCAGACTCCTTTGCAGTACAAGAGAACAAAATCAACCATGTTAATTTCAGCTGAGCAAGTAGGGGGAGGAGGTGGGAAGTGCCAAATAGAGAAATCACAGCTCCGCAGAGAAAGCAATTCAATTTGCAAGCTCTAATTGTAAGCTGAAATTAAAAATAATGGGAGGCACAAAGCAATTGCCTACAGAAGTCCAGGTAATGTCAAGGAAAAGGGAAGGCGTCTCGCAGTGACCAAGGCCTCTTCTAAGGCTGTTTTCTCCCATGAATCTGACAATTATTTCTACATTTTCCAGTATTTAATAGGCAAGAGGTTAAAAGAAGCAATACAATCAAACTCAAGAGTGAAAACACAGACACATTTCCTCCACTCATGGTGCGTGCATTGTGCAAGATGACATGAAAAAGGACAGGGACATGTGGAGACAGGGAGAGCCAGAGATAGGGAAGCAAAGCAGTCCACAGGCAGGCAAACCAAACCTGCAGGAGGGGGAAGGCGTGAATGCCTTCTCAAGACTGTAGGTAACTGTTCAGTGGCGTAAAGATAAGGAAGTGTCTTGGGAATCAGGACCGAAGCCCAATATCAACTCCATTCCTTCCAGCTGATTGACCTTGGGAAAATTAACCACAAAAGTATCAATCTTCTCCTCTCCTCTTTCCCCCCTCCCCCGTCTTTTTTTTTGATACAGGGTTTCCCTGTAGCTCCAGCTGTCCTGGAACTTAGTCCAGGCTGGCTTTGAACTCATGGAGATCCACCTGCCTCTACCTCCCAAGTGCTGGGATTAAAAGGCTTGTGGCACCACACCTGGCTCAATCCTCTCCTCTTTACCTATAGTCTTACTGAAAGACTGAGTCAAATACAAAGTATATGTGGCCTTCTGAGACTGTTTGACACACAGCAAGCATTCAACTACTTCATTCTTGCAAGGAGAATGCCTGATATACATCAAAATAAATAATATTTGTTTATTAGGTAAAGCCAAAAGGAAAAAAAAATGCTTTTGTTGTTTAAGTGAGGAGGCCAGTACCACCTTGAGAAAATCTTCACTGCAGATGGAAAAACTGACATGGTCCTTGGATACTGGCTCCTTTCCCCTCCATGTTCACAGCAAGTAGCAAGAAAATGCTGCCAATTTAAAATTTATGGTAATAACAATGTTCTGTGCTAGGTAGTAGCATCGGTTGTCAGCTTGACACACCTGGGAAGAAGAAAATTCTCTTGAAGAATTTCCTCCATTTGATTGGATTGTGGCCATGTCTGTAAGACGTTTTCTTGATTGTTGAATGATGTTGGAGGGTCCAGACCCCTGTGGGTGGTATCACTCTTGGACAGGTGGTCTGGGGTTGTACACAAAAGCAGGCTGAGTACAGGCTGGAGAGACAAGCCAATAAGCAGAATTCTTCCATGGCCTGTGCTTCAGTTCCTGCTTCTGGGTTTCTGGCTTGGCTCTGCTAAGTGACAGACTGTCTCTTGGAGGAATAAGATGCAATAAAAGCCTTTCCTTCCCGAGCTGACTTTGGTCAGAGTATTTTATCACAGCAATAGAAAGCTAAATAGAACACTGAGTGAATTGGTAAATTAATGACAGCATATTTACTTCATATTATAATTTTTCAGAGTGGGAAAATGCTTTAAAACTTAGTAACCAGGTCAGTGTTTTATACATGAGGAACATAGGGCTGGAAAGGTCATGATGATTTTAACCTATGTCCTAAAGTGAAGTCAAGAGCTGAGTTACATTCATAGCTCGTATTATGGAATAAATTTTTGCCATTTCTCAAAGTTCATAGACTGAAGGAATAATCCCAAATTGACTACATTTGGAGATTGGGTCTTTGAGGTGGTAATTAATATTTAGATGAAGAAATAAAGGTAAGGAGCCAATAAAATTGATCCATTGTTCTTATAAGACGGTGAACTGAGAAGAGTTTAAACACAGAGAAATATCATGCAAAGACACACCACAAGGCTGGTAGCCTGCAAGACAAAGAGGAAGGTCTCAGAAGAACCCCACCTGGAAATCCTTTATCTGGGACTCCTGACCTCTAAATATGTGAGAAAAGAAAAACTGTTGCTTTAAGCCACTCATGATGACAAATTCCTGTCACTGTGACAAATACTTAATCAGCTTATAAGAATTTTAGGCTTATTTTGACTTCAGTTCTATAGGTTTCTGGTCCCTAGTCTCTCAGACCCTTCACCGTGGGTCTAAGGTAAAGCAGAAGGTCATAAAGATTATGTGGCAGAGCAGAGCTGCTCACTTCAGGCAGAAAGCAAAGTGAAACAGCTTGCTTTGATAACAAAGCCCCTTCCCCCAAACCTGTGAAGCTAGAAACCTAGAGGTTGGTTAATACATGGAGGATCAGGCTCCTCATGATCCTATCACTTCTGAACACTCGGGCTCCCACACTGGGGGTCAGAATATCAAATAGCACATGAGCTTCAGGGAATATGTAAGACCCAGAATTTATCAGCAGACTGGGGTATTCTGTAATGGAATTCTTTTTAGACCAGTATTTTACAATTTCCTGACAGAAATCTAAATCCCACCCCAGTCACTTGCCAATAGGGAGACTTAGGCTGATATAGTGAAGTATTTGGGCCACTATTTCCTGGTCTGTGAATGGAAATGACGGCTCTGTCTACCCCAAACTGTTACTTGGCATGTATGGAGAACTAAATGAAAGCCTGCATTTACAGATCTGAGCATAATATCAGACCCTTAGTAGGCTTTTCATACATACTAATTTTCATGGTAATTTTTATGATGCTGAATAATACAAGCTGAGACTTTCCATTTTGTGTATGTTTACACTCAATCCTCTAACATTTGAATAAAACCATACCTGCAAAGATTATGTGTTACCTATTGATATTAAGGACTTATTTTTATTTTTAGTTATGCATATATGTGTGTCTATGTGTAGGTATGTGCACATGGATGTAGATGCACAAGGAGACCAGAAGAGGGCATCAGATTCCTTAGACTTGAAATTATATGCTGTTTGGAGCTGCCTAACACAGGTGCTGGGAATTTAACTCAGGTCCTCTGTTAGAGTAGATTATGGTTGGGTGGGGAAGAACTGGTCTTCTTTAAGTGAGGGACTCCAGATTGACTGACTAGAGCTCAGAGGATGAACTGGTACTGGAGAGTGGCCATGAGATTAATTTGGCACAGTGGGCCCTAACACAAATGACAGAATGTGTGAACTCCAGGGGTGGTGTAGGGTGCCAATGGAGAAGGGGATATAAAGGTGATTAAGACTGATTGAATTTGACAAAAAATGACTCTTGTAAGCATGGAGCAATGTGGGAATTGTTCTAGATACAAGGCTCGTGAAGTCACAAATACTGACAGAATAAGTAGCATTCTGTAAAACATTTACTGCAAAATGACAAAGAAAGTGTATACTTCATCCTGCCCCACCATGAGTGAATTTTCATCTCCTTAGATGAACTGAATCAAGAGAGACCTTGTCACCCCTGATTTACTTTGAAAGATAAAATAGTGGTAAATGGCTTCATAACACCCTTCCAAAACTGTGAACAAATCCTGAAGCTCTACACTGGGGAGGAACCAAGAAAAGACAAAAAAGCAGTGACTCGTGTCAGGTTGACTAGACAATTTCCTGGCCAAGAACTTTCTTGAAAAAGTTGTAAGGGGGACGTTTTTCTTCCAGCTCATTTGGCATTGAGATGGCCTATAAACATGTCCTAGAAAATCTACCACAAAAATTTTAACAGTGTGATAGTACATTTAAATATACTTTCTTCATAGCCTTTGTTGTTGCTTAGTTTATAAATTATCATATCGGGGGCTGGGGAGATGGGTCACTAGGTGCTCTTTTTTTTCTTTATTTTTTCTTTTTTGTTTTATTTTTTATTATTTTTTACACATTTCACTATATTTTCACTTTTTTTTACTTATTTTATTCTTTTATCTTTTTTTTTTTTTAACAATCTAAAAACCCGTGTTCCCACCCCATTCCCCCCCCCACCCCAGAGCTCATGCATTCTGCCAAACATGCTTTCCATCTTTAGTCTTTCTCAATATTTTCCCTGGGAAGTTGACTGTTTTGAGCAGAAGTTCACTGTTTCAGTCAGTTCTTTGATGCAGTCTTTTCTGTTGTTGTGTTTCCAAAATGCATTATAATCCAACTGCTTTGTACAAAGCTCAGGGGGCCCCACACAAAGAAATACTTACAACTGGGTATTTGTGCACTAGCCTCCACAGTGAGGGTACCATTCCTCGTTGTTTTTCTGGGACTGTGTTACTTCACTCAGCATGTGTCCTAGCTCCAGCCATTTTCCTGCAAAGCTCGTGATGTCGTCTTTCTTTACTGCTGCTAGAACTCCATTGTGTTGCTGTACCACATTTCTCTATCCACTCGTCAGTTGAGGGGCATTTAGGTTGGTTCCAGCTCCTTGCTATTGTGAAGAGAGCTGCAATAAACATGGCCGTGCATGTATCTCTGTGGTGGCATAAATCTTGACATGGCCAGGAGTGGTATGGCTGGGTCGGGTGGCAAGTTCATTCCAGTCTTCAAGGGTTCTCCACACGCTTTCCATAGTGGCTGTACGAGTTTACACTTCCCACCAGCAGTGGATGATGTTTCCCCTTCCCCACAACCTCTCCAGCACTTGGTACTATTTGTTTTCTTGATCCTAGCCAGTCTTATTGGAGTAAGATATCTTAAAGTAGTTTTCATTTGCATTCTTAGTTGATAGTGATGTTGAACATTCTGAGGTGTTTCTCAGACATCTCTAATCTCACTTTGTGATGTTCTGTTCAGTTCTTTGTCCATCTATTGAGTGGGTCATTGTTTTCTTTTTTCTTTGTTTATTGAGTAGTTTATATATTCTGGAATCATTGTTTGTCAGATGTTCTGCAGTGAAGGTTTCCTCCCACTCTGTGGGATTTCTCTTCACACATTCCTTGATTGTTTCTTTTGATTACGAAGCTTTTGAGGTTTGTGAGGTCCCATTGTCAATTGTCGACCTTAATTCTTTGCAGCTGCTGTCTGATTAGGAATTTTTTTCCTACGACCTAGTCTTGTAGTTTGTTGCAACTTTTTCTTCTATCACCTTCAGAGTTTGGGGTTTCACTTAAGGTCTTAATCCATGAATGGAGTTGACTTTTGTACAGGGTGAGAGGGGGGTTTAATTTCATTCTTCTACAAGTGGTGATCCAGTTTTGCCAACACCACTTGCTGAAGATGCTGTCTTTCTCCATTGTGGCTTTTTGGGCCCCTTGTCAATATTAGATGGCTGAAATTGTATGTCTCATTTGGATCTTCGGTTTTGTTCCATTGGTCAACCGGTCTGTTTTTGTGCCAGTACCAGGCTTTTTTATGACTATAGCCCTGTAGTATAGTTTGAAGTCTGGTATAGAGATTCCCCCCTGGGTAGCTCTTTTCACTCAGGGTTATTTTTGGCTTATTCAGGGTCTTTTGTTTTTCAAATGAATTTAAGAACATTTGTTTCCAAGCCTGTGAAGAAACCTTGGGGATTTTGATTGGGATTGCGTTAAATCTATACAAGATTTTGGTAAAATGGACATTTTATACATGTTAAATTTCCCAATCCATGAGCATGGGAGGTTTTTCCATCTTCTGAGGTCTTCTTCCATTCTTTCTTTAAGGGTTTAAAATTTTTGTTGTAGAGGTCTTGGTATCTTTGGTTAGGTTGTTCCTAGGTATCTTATTGTTTTTGAGGCTATTGTTGAGTGGGAAGGTCTCTTTGAATTCTTTCTCCAGTTGCTTGTTTTTGGTGTAAAGAAAGGCCATTGATTTTTAAGGTTAATTTTGTATCCTGCCACTTTGCTGATGCTGTTAATCATTCTAGGAGTTTTCTGGTGAGTTTTTAGCATCCCTTAAAAACAATCATATCATCAGCAATAGGGATAGTTTGACTTCCTCTTTTCCAATTAGTACTCCTTAATATTCTTTTCTTCCCTTATTGCTCTAGCAAGTGTTTCAAGCACTATATTGAAGAGGAGTGGTGACAGGGGCAGCCTTGCCGAGTTCCTAACTTTAATGGGAATGATTCTGTCCTTTCCCCATTTAGGATGATACTGGCTGTGGGTTTCCTGTATATGGCTTGATTACATTGAGGAATGATCCTCCAATCCAATTCCTTCTAGGACTTTAAGTATGAAGGGATGCTGGATTTTGTCGAAGGCATTTTCAGCATCAATTGAGACTAGCTGCTCTTATGAGGACCCAGGTTTGTTTCCCAGCACTCACTAGTTCCATGGAATCCAAGACCCTCTTCCACCTCCCAAGGCATTGCATGCATTTATACATATATATAATATATATATATATATATATATATTTATTTATACATATGTAGGCAAAATATTCGTGCACATGACATAAAAAGAAAGAAAAGTTTAACAGACCCAGTAATATATTCATTTTTTCATTTAACCTTGATAGTCAAAAATTTAGAAAGCATGCAACGTGTATCTTTCTGGGTTTGAGTTACCTCAATCAGGATGAGTGTTTTCAGTTCTATCCATCTACCTGAAAATTTCAGATTTTCATTTTTTGAAGGCTGAAATATATTCCACTGTATATATCTACCATAAATTCATTATCCATTCATCAGTTGTTTGACATCTAGGTTGTTTCTGATTTCTGGGCATTATGAAAAGGGCAGCAATTAACATGTATGAACAGATATTTCTGAGTAAGGTGTTGGATATTTTGTGTGGTATGGCAGGATCAACTTGAAGCTATTTGAAGAATCTCCACACTGATCCCCACATTTGCTGCACCAGTTTGCCCTCCTATGAACAGGTTCCCTTTTCTTCACATCTGGGCCAGCATTTTATCATTGTTTATTTTTCAGAACTTATCCATTCTGAATGAGGTTAGATAAAAATCTCAAATGGTTTAATGTGCATTTCCCTGATGACTAAATACCTAAAGATTTTTAGAAGTATTTCTCAATCATGTGAATTTCATCTTTATAAATAATTCCCCACTCAACTCCTTGCCTTACTTTTAATTGAGTTGCGTGTTTTCTGGATGTTTAGTTTTTGTGGGGTTTCTTTTGGTAAAATAGTTCCAGCTGGCCTGGAACTCATTCTATAAACCAGGCTGGGCTCAATATTACAGAGATCCACCAGCCTCCCCCTGTAGAGTGTTGGATTAAATGTGTGTACCATCATGCCCAGCTTAATGTTTAATTTTTCAGTTCTTTATATATTCTAGATACTAAGATTCTGTCAAAGATATAGGTGGGAAGATATTATTTTTTTTCCCATTCTGAACACTTCCTCTGTCTTACCCAGCTGTGAATCCTGTAAACCATAACAACTGCCCTGGCAAGATATGTCCACTGGTATAATAGTGGCAGGAATACTATAGGAGTAACCAACCACTCTGCAATTGGGTTTCAGGTCAGCTTTACAAAATGGAGCTTATACCTGATGTTGGTATCAGGCTTGGGAACCAGATGCTAGACATGTCACAGGACATGGAGGAGAGCCTAATACTAATACTGTACTAAATATGTATGCTATTAAAATGAATAAATATAGTTATGTCCATAGCTGAATACACCTCTTATCTCTCACCAGAGAAGTATCCTTATGCAGCAGATGGTAATTAACAGAGACCTACAACTGGCCAATGCACAGAGAACAAGAGGCTGCAGAGTGCTTATCCCTATTCAGGCTACCAATATCAAACTTCTACCTTGCAAGGCTCAGAGAGCATTGTTGAAGAGGGGGCAGAAAGATTATCAGAGCCAGATGTGCTGGATGATCAAAATGAAACAGGGTTTTCCAGTCAGCTGGTCAATTGCTCATATGAACTCACAGCAATAATAACAGCATGCACATGCCTGATGTAAGCTCAAACCAGAAAAAAATTCTAGCATAGGCATAGGCATGGGGAAGTGGGTAAGAAACCCCAAACCAACCTAAGGAAAAATTTTGCTCCTGATGGCTTCTAGACTGGGGAGAGACAGTCTCTTTCAAAGATGTGTCTTTTAATAGGTTAACCAGGCTCAGGGCTGGAGAGATGGCTCAATGGTTGAGGGCACCGACTGCTCTTGCAGAGGACCCGGGTTCAATTCCCAGCACTCACATGGAGGCTAAGAATTGTCTTTAAGCTGGGCATTGTGGTGCACACCTTTAATCCCAGCACTCAGGAGGCAGAGGTAGGTGAATTTCTATGAGTTCAAGGCCAGCCTGGTCTACAGAGTGAGCTCCAGGCCAGGTGGGACTAAAGGGAGTCCATATCTCACAAAAAAAAGGTTAACCAGACTCCAGTGGATACATCCACACTGAAGGACATTTGAGAACACAAAATTAGACTCTGTAGACCTTAAATAAATATATATGTACATATTACATTAAAATGGGGAGGCAATTAGTGGAGGTGTGGGTAGAAGAGGGGCTCAAATTATACTATCAAATTTTATTACATGAAAATAACAAAACTTTAATAGAAATGAACCAAAAATTCCACCTTAAGAAAAAAACTTTAGAAAGCAAAGTTCAATGAAATAGAACAGTTATGAGCAAATTGCTCATGGCTTAAATTCTGACTTTATCACCAGTAGCTATGCTTCATTCTTCTCATCCAAGCCATCATAACAACCCATCACTTATAGAATTGTTGTATTCACCATAGTGCATATAAAATGCTTGACAAATGGTAAAATGTAATAGGTAGGCAGTTATTATTACTATTACTGTTGTTGACTTCCTAACCATAATGGTGACTGAAAAATAGACTCAGTGAAACTGCACAATCCTCATGAAGAAGACTCTCAGCTAATAGGTGGTGGATCCAGATGTGCAGGAGATGGCATATATGTACTGCTCTTCACCAAGCCCCTTTGTTAGGGGCAGGCCTTGTTATAAAGAATCATTCAAAGTCATCATGCTCAAGAAAAAGACCGTCTCGTATTATCTATCCAGCTTCCTTTTTTTTTTTTTTTTTTTTTTGCTTATAAAACACTAAGGAAATGAAAAACGAAGAATTAGATTGTATCTATACAAGACATTCTATACAGGAATGACTCCTTGTGAGACAGACAACAGCTGGCATGTGCTTTCCATCCATCTTTACTCCGTAGGTGCCCATCTAAAGTACAGATGTGATCGTGATCACTGAAGGAGCTCTAGCAGCCAAACCTGAAACAGGAAGCCATTCTGAGAATGAAAATCACATGCTAAGAATGGTGCTATACGAGAGTAAAAGAATCATGGATCATTAATGAACTATGGGACAGCATACATCCAGAGACATATTCCTGAATCTGTGTTATGGGTAAAAGGAAACAAGTCACTGTGGCTTTTTTTCCTCTATCGGCAGCTGCTAAATACAATCCCTAAGTGATATGTTATTTCTTTCTGACTCTAAATTTGGGGTAAATATTTAAGGAGACCTGCTAGTTTTGTGTCTTCAAACATCCATTATATCAAGGAAAACTGATAATGATTTGCCATTTGACACACATGATCCTTCTTGGAAATATATTGTCAAAACAGATTTTTGAAAGCTCATCTTATATAAGGAATACCTTTCTAACTGATCAGGAAAATAAGTGTTCTGGTTGAATCCAATTCCATGGGTGTTTCCTAAGTAACTGTATGTAAAATAGCAGAGAAGAACCAAGGAAAGAGGCATTTCTAACCTGAGGATCTTTTCTTGGGGGGAGGTTTTTTGAGACAGGGTTTCCCTGTAGCTTCAGCTGGCCTGGAACTAGATTTGTAGACGAAGTTGGCCTTGAACTCACAGAGATCCATCTGCCTCTGCCTCCCAAGTGTTGGGTGGGATTAAAGTTGTGCACCACCACACCTGGCTTAACCTGATGATCTTGTACTCTGGCTGTCATCAGTGATTCAAACTAAATCACATTCATAAATTCTTTCAGCAAAGAATATGAGCACCTTCTAAATAGTTCGAATCGTAACAGCAAACAATAAACAGGATGCCTATGGAGTTTGAAATGTAGCTATGTGAGACTCAGATAGTAAACAAGTGAACAAAGGAATCTCATAACTTACACATGCAAAACTCCTTATGATGAAAAAACAGAATACTGTCTCAAGATGTGACATTTGACCAGAGACCTCTGCAGCGAAAAGGACAGAGTTATCCAGGCAGATGGAATAGCAAATGCAAAGATAGGAGCCAGAAGGAATGTTTGCCTGCTTCTAGGGTCAGAAAGCAAGACCAGGATGGTAGACGGTTTGGAGAAAGGGTAGGATGAGCGAGAGGCGGAGCCATGGTGAAAGGGCTCAGATCTTTCTGGTCTTACAGACAAGGAAAGTTTGCTGGAAAACATCAGTTGTCAGCTTGAGCCACATTGAGGAACTACCTCCATTGGACTGGCATGTGGCTATGTCTGTGGAGTATTTTCTTGATTGTTGAGTAATGTGGGAGTTCACAGCCCACTGTGAGTGGTGCCACCCCTGGACAAGTGGTCCTGTATTGTATAAGAAAGCAGGCTGAGCACTAGCCATGGGAGCAAGCCAGTGAGCAGTGTTCCTCCGTGGCCTATACTTCTCCTCCCGCCTCCAGGTTCCTGCCCTGAGTTCCTGCCTTGGGCTCCCTAAGTGATGAACTGGGACCAACGAGATGTAAGTCAAATAAACCCTTTCTTCTCCAAGTTGGTATTGTTTGTCACAGCAATTGAGAAACTAGAACAGAAATTGCTACTAAGATCACGGGATGTTGCTGTGACAGACCTAACCTTGGTGTTTTGGAGAGGATTGTGGAGGCATTTGGAACTTTGGGTTAGAAAAGCTATTGAGTGCTTAGAGTTTGCTGCTGTGGAGTTTGGAACAGTTATGCTGAAAAAGTTGTAGATGATGGAGACCTGGCTTGTGGAACTTCCCTGGGTAGTGGATACCAATAGGGCTGTTTGCATGATATTTGGAATTGAAAATCTATGAGTTCTCATCAGCTGTGGTTGAAACATCAGCTGTGATTAAGAAGATTCAGAACCTGAAGCAAAACCTTTCTTTTACTGGGACAAATAGTGCTGGTTAGCTGAGATTGAAAAATCAGTTGTAACAAGAGACAATCAATCATCATTAAGGTAAAATACTCTGGGAAGAATTTCCTGAGAGTCAGCACAAAGAAGATATGGTCTGTAGGTGGCCCAAGCCATCAACTCAAACTTGAAGCAGGACTTCATAATGTGTAAGATTCTCCTGCATGGTTCTGGTGTTTAAGGGGGTCACAGATAATAGCTGAGCCTTGGCACCCTGAGAAGCCAGGAAAGACCCTGGGTGAAGGGACACCCCCAGTCTCAGTGAAGACCTCCATGACTGAAGAGGTCATGAAGAGAATCTGAGGCTTTGCACCTTGAGAGGCCAGGTAAGCCCATTGGTGAAGGTGCAGCTTTGTCTCAGTGGAGACCCTAAGTTTATGGAAATACCAGGACCACAAGATGACCACCAAGGACAACAGCAGGTGTGGAATGGAGCTGGTTTGGGTCTATGAGACAAGCTGTGGATGGCAGAGTCAGAGAAGTAGCACTGCTAATATCCTCTAGAGCCCAGAAAACCATGAAGGAATCCCTGATGTCTCGCCTTGGGCTACATTGCTGGACTTTGGTTTTGCTTAAGTGTGCCCAACTCTTCCCTGTGGAAATAAGACAATACTTCCCTTGTTTGGGATTTTACAGGAGCCCACAGTTAAAAGACTTTTAAAAGAGCCTTTGAATTGTTAAAGTGTTTACATTTTTTATGGATTTTTGGGACGGACTTTTAAGGCAGACTCTCTGATGTATTATTAACATTATACCTTAGGGATAAGAAATGGAAGCTTATGGTTTATTAGTGATGTGTTTGTGTGTCAGGTTGATAAGGGGTCAATTGTTCTGGATATCTTTAGTGTCAACTTGACAGACTGGGTAGAGGGAGGAGCCTCAACTGGGGAATTGCCTCCATTGGAATGGTCTGTGGCCACGTCTGTGGGATATTTTCTTGATTGTTGAGTAATGTGGAAGGGGTCAGCCCAGTGTGGGTGGTGCCACCCCTGGGCAGGTGGTCCTGTATTGTATAAGAAAGCAGGCTGAGCATGGGCCAGAAGAGCAAGCCAGTAAGCAGTGTTCCTCCATGGCCTGTGCTTCAGTTCCTGCCTCCAGGTTCCTGCCCTGTGTTCATATCTTGGGCTTCCTTAGTGATGAACTGTGACATGGGAGATGTAAGACAAATAACCCTTTCCTCTCCAAGTTGGTTTAGGCCAGAGATTTTTGTCACAGCATTTGAACAAACTGGAACAGACAATAAATTCATATTTTCTCTTAAGTGCACTGAATAAAACAGGAAGCATTAGAAGATTCGGAAGCAGACAAAGTGAGAGGATCTAATTTATATTTACAAAACATGGCTTTAGCTATGGGTAGAAAACAGAGCAGGAGCCTGAAAACCTGTTGTAAAGAAAGTAGTTGGGAATCCAGTGCTATAGTGTGGTAGCGTAATGTTAGGTGCTAGACTTGGAGAACGAAAGACAGACGGGCATATTATAGAGCAATAGTCATTTGGCTTACTAATAGGTCGATTTTTTAATTTTTTTAATTTATTTTTTTATTAATTTTATTTATTTCTGTATGTGTATGAATGTACTGTCTGCATGCAAGTTTGTGCACCCGTGTCGTGCAATGCCGCGGAGGTCAGAAGAGGGTGTCAGATTCCCCTGGAACTGGAGTCCTCCTGGAATTGGAGTTACAGACGGTTCTTAGCCGCCATGTGGGTGCTGGGGATCGAACCTGGGTCCTCTGCAAGAACGGTCGGTGCTCTTAACCGCTAGGCCATCTCTCCAGCCCTAATTTATTATTTTTATGTGTATGAGTGTACCGTCTGCATGTAGGGTGGTGCACCAGTGTCGTGCAATGCCTCGGAGGTCAGAAGAGGGCATCGGATTCCCCTGAACTGGAGTTAAAGATGGTTCTTAGCCGTCATGTGGGTGCTGGGAATCAAACCTGGGGCCCCTGCAAGAGCAGTTGATGCTCTCAACCGCTGAGCCATCTCTCCAACCTCTAATAGATTGATTTTTACACTAGCACATGTTCACTGGAGCTTCCTTTGAAACATTGTTTAAAAATTAAGAGTTAGAAATATCAGGGCTGGAGAGATGGCTCAGCAGTTAAAAGCACTGGCTGTTCTTACAGAGGAGTCAGGTTTGATCTCCAGAACCCATGTGGCCCCTAACAACTGTCCAGTGATCCAATGCCCTCTTCTGACTCCCCAGGCATTGCATGACATGGGTACACTTACATCCATGGAAGCAATACACTCACACACATAAAAATAAATATAATAACATATCTTTTAAAAAGAGTTATAATATATATCACTTTTCCATCTTCCTTGATCCTTAACTGACCATAACATAAGAAATTCACAGAATAACTACCACTGTATAAACAGGCAAGATTCTTATACCTCTGACATGTTTTTCATACCATTTCTCCTGCTTTTTTTCTACCTTTTCACCTTAAAATCCTGGCAACATATGGAAATGAAGTACCTGAAGCATACAGATTAATCCAAACTCCCCTGTACTGAGCAGTTGTTTCACAATCAAAATGTTAATTCTAAATAAATTAGAAGACCTCACCAGGATGGTACAGCATTTACCTCTGAACACACGTTCTTGCCTTTCCTCTATTTTTAAAACGTCTAGAGTACCAACTTTGCAGAGTGCGGGAATGAAGTCATTGTTTGGAAGCCTTTCTCCTAGCTGCTAATTAGATCTGCAAGTTGTGTGAGTCCTGAGCATGGCTCTCTCTTCCTGTTCCTTGTCACCCCCATTCCACTCCTTGCTGCCTCTTCACTGCCCCAGCAGTCTCAGTCACCAGGAATTACTGGGAATGGAACGCTATGGATTCCCAAGGATCTGGGAGCTACTAGAAAGACTGGCAGGCTTTTACTACAAAGATGGCTGATTTGTACATTATGGAGTGTGAAGAAATGAAGGAAGAAGGCATCTGTGTAGTGGCCGCAGACTTGCATCTAGACTTAATCCTCTCTTGCATGTGATCTGGCTGGCTTTTCATCTGCACAGCAAAGCTTTGGAAGAGACTTTGAATTTTCATAGGGAAAGAAATTGAGATAGTATGAAGTCAGTTTGCTCACAGCCACCTGTAATAAGCTAGAGTACAAAATTCCAACTGAGAATCTAGTAATTCTAAAGGTTTCACGTTTTTCCTACATCAGGCTCGACTACATTCAACTAAAGCGCCTTGGGACTAAGTAAGGGATTCAAGATTTAACCACTTGCTAGCTTAGAAACCCTGCATTAAATAAACCAATTCTCCAGAACTATATCTTAATAAGACTTGGAAAGATCAATACATATGATGAAAGACACATGATAACCTCTAAATTTTATGATGTATCATTACAACTTTTTAAAAAGGAAATAAATTTGAAGTATATTAAGGTACAAAGAAACATGAATTTCTTTTCCTTACAAGTAATGTGCCTCTTAGGAACAACTATTTCCTCAAACATTTAATGGTATTAAGATTTTAATAATGGAATATTTGAAAATGAGTATATACCATATCAACTACCAATCTTTATCAAACAGTTTAATCATGACAATAATAATAAAACACTTTACATAGAATGTAACGCCTCTGTCAGATTCTGTTTAAATAACGATATCTTTATTCTCCAAACTTCCCTAGGGAAATGTTATTATTATAGTCCCATTTCCCAGATGAAGAGTCAAACAGATGTAGAGAGTTGAAGGAGCTAATCATGGGGATTGCTAAATGTGAAATCAAGCCTCCTGGCTTCCCACTGCACATGAATTACTATTCAGGACTATAGTTCATACTGAGTAATTCCTTTATCGTTTAGGAAATATGGTTTCTTGAAGATGGGTGCTCCTTTCTGTTGAAAGTTAAGATTCTTCTAGATGTTTTAAGTGGTGTGGAATTTATTCCAGATGATGCCCCAGGGGGCATTCACTGGCTTTTGCTGGCAGCGTAAGTCCTTCCTAAGCAGAGTTTGCATTAGGTCCCAGGGACACTTGACAGGCTAATGATTTCTTTCCCCAAAGACTTTCTCTCTTTTGCTCTACTCCCACTGCCCTTGTGTAGTAATCTGGGATTAGAACAGGAACATCAAGTATGAATTTGCAGCTGAGCAGTTCTGACCTCCCGGGAGAAGAATGTGAGAAACAGGCAAACCGGGAACAGGGACTCTGTGAAGAACAGAGGGCCGGCTGATTCTTTAATGAACACCAACATGGAGGCTGACAGCCACTGCTACCTTTTAAAGTTCACGGCAAAAGAGTGGGCATGCAGCTACTCATAGAAAACAAGTCTACTTTTCTTTGGAGCACCTTATGACTGTTAGCATACCCCGATGCTAACACATGCTGTGTCCTCATGGGCCAGGTCCATTTCTCTAACTCTAAAGAGACAGATGGCTCTGATGACTAAGGTTTCATGTTCACTTGACTAAGCCATGGGAATCCCAGATTAAATACTATTTCTGATTTTGTCTGTGAAAGTCTTTCCAGATGAAATTACTGTTAGACTCACTGGGTCTAAGTGAAGGATTTGCCCTGTGGGAGAGGGCATCACACATTCCACCAAGAGCCCAAACAAGACAACTGCAAAGAAGAAGGAACTTTCTCTTTTCTTCTTTCATCACTCTTCAGTTGAGACATCTCTTCCCTCTCCCATCCTAGGAGTGAATTAATTATACCTCATACATTTCTGGCTTTCCATTTTCTGGAAAGAAGCAGTCAGGGTTTCTCAGACTCTGTAAACATGAACCAATTTTTCTTAATAACCCTCCTTTGAAATACAGAAAGACAGATGGACACACATACACACATGCATATGCCTATATACATTTCTATTTATGGCACAGAAAGGCAGGCATACATATAAGTAATATGACTATATCTATCTACAAATGTAAACATGCATATATGTATACAGATGTATGTGCTGTATTAGCTCTATTTCTTTGAAGATCCTTGGACAAAATGGTAGCCATGAGAAGGAGGTGATAGCTACTAAATGTTTCTTAGTAAGACAAGCAAGCCTTCAATGGGGAAAAGAGGAAACAAAAGCAAGCATCTGCCTTTCAATTTAAAAAGATTTTTAAGTTTTATATGTTGAATGCTTGCCAATATGCATATATGTGCACCACATGCAATTCCTGGTACCCAAGGATACCAGAACAGAGCAGAGGCAGATTCCCTGAATGAAGTTACAAGTTATAATCCATTGTGCATTGCCAAGTGGGTGGTGGGAATTAAACCCAAGTCCTCAGAGAGAGCAGCAAGTACTCAACTGCTGAGCCATTTCTGCACTGCCAGTTTTATAAAGTACAATGTATATAGCCAGCAAGATGCCTTAATGGACGAAGGTGCTTGCTGCCAAACCCTCACAACCTGAGTTTGATCCTGGGGACACATCGTGGAAGTAGAGAGCAGAATCTTGCCACGTCTTCTGATTTTCACACATTCTGTCACACACACACACACACACACACACACACGCACACACACACATTACATAAATGTATACATGGGTATGGTGTCACAAGGCTGAGATTTGGAGTAACTGATAGTTATTTTAAAAATACCTTGCACAAGTACCAAGGATAGATGATTTCCTACATATTTTCTGACATGATACTCATAATAACAAATAGAACTAGTTATATACATTCAGTTATAGACAAAAGTTTCAAACATAGTGGAGAAAACTACAGCTGAACAGAAACACTTTAGCATTCATCACCCACCTCTCACTCCATAAGAGGGATTATCCAGACAACTGCTTGTGGGACTTCCTTTTGTTCTATCTTTAATCTAGTTCAGTATTTCTCAAACTTCAGTCTGCAAAATAATTATTGTCCGGGGTTATAGACATCAAATCTTATTTACTGTGCTTCATGGTCAATTTCAAGACATTTCAAGGGTATTCCCAGAGCCTCTGAGTGCAAGACTATATGATGCATACTGACCACACCAGCTGTGACCTTGGGCATGCCTTGCTGAGCGGCTGCAGGGCTGAACACCAGCCTGGTCCCCACCGCTCATCCAGCACCACTGGAAAAAAAGACACACACATTTCCGTAAAGCATTTCCCTAGAGAAACCCCACCTTTCTAAAATTTGCGCAACAGCACATATTGAAGAGCTAAGGCCTTTATTATTTTGACTATTTGTAATTCATGCCTTAGGAGATGGCTTTGGAATTTAAATAGTATTCTTCTGTTTCTTTTTTTTTTTTTTCTTTTTGTCCTTTTACTAAGATCTCAAGTTTTATACCTGAAGTACAATTTCTCAGGTCTTACTGATTATTTATTTCTGGTTATACTTTCCTTTGGATGTTTAAGGCCACACGGTTAGCCCAGATTAACCAAGGTTTTTGTTTTCTCAAGGTCAGTTGAAGATCTGGTTCTTCTATTTGTTTCTATACCATCCTGTGTGTAGAAGCCCTATTGAATCATTTCTGTAGCCTCGCCTTTTTAGTTCCTACACCATAATATAATCCCAGCAAAGAATGATGAGTGTAAGATGAAATTCATATGAAATTTAATAAACAAGTTTACCCTAGCACCTTCATCAAAGGATGAAACAAATATGTATGTTAGGCATGTAGCCATCCATCCTAAAATACTCATAAAATCATTTGAGATTCATACAATCATAAATCATTTAATTATCATTTTATCATAATATTTAGTTGAGGAAATCATTCTGTGTATTTAACTTGTATATTTTATATTTAATGTTATTAAAATCCTAATGTGATCTTGTGTTTTGCTCAACTATTAAACAGTAAATGCCCCTTGTCATTATCTATTCTTTTGTGACATTTTCTTAATAGTCTGTCCAATCATATCCCATTGCAATTGAAGTGGTATTCTTGTGTACTGAAACTCTTTCTTATGGTTAGATATTTAGACTCTTTCTAATCATCACTTCAGTGCCTATCCTTGTAGCTAAGTCTTCCCTTCATCACTGATAATTAACTTGTAATATAATACACAAGGTGATAGAACGGGGTCAAAGAGAAAATGGGCTTCTAAGGAGGAGAGAAACACATTTTCTTTAAAATTTGTCTTGGACAGTATGTGTGCTTAAGAGTGATAAATGTGTGGGCTGGAGAAATGGTTCAGCGCCTGTAACTCCAGTTCCAGGAGATCCAATGCCCCCTTCTGTCCTCTACAGGTATTGAATGACATGGGTGTACTTATATACACACACGGGCAATATACACTCATACACAAAGATAAAAATAACACAATATATTTATAGAATAAAAGTGGCAAACACAGGATTGTGCTATAAGCTGAGTAATTTACTTACAGTTGTTTCATTGTTTCTCTGAGGTTGCTTAGAATGTTATTTCTATTGCTATCACTGCCATTATGGTAGAAAGGTAAAGTCTATCAAAGCACTCACAGCAAGGCTCAGCTCAGAAATTTCCATGCATTATCCCATTTAAGCTTTACAACTAGACTAAGATCAATGTGCATGTGAATCCCTCTCTGTCTATGATGTACAGAGCTTTAGAAATAAAGATACTAATTGAAGCCCTGGTATGGCTGTTGTCAAAGTTGTGGTTGTGAGCACTCTGCCAGCTTCCTTTCAACAGAGGATGCTTCTCAATTAGTCCTCCCCTGTAGTGTAAATATTGAAGTTCCATAACTATCACCCTTTATCTCTATAGCAGTATATAAGTCACAAAGCATCCTTACATGTATTTTCTAATTTATCACCAAATCATGTACATAATTGAAGACTAGAGTTTTCTTTCAAGCACTGCTTGGCTGCTGTACCAAAGATCCGAGAGAGAGAGAGAGAGAGAGAGAGAGAGAGAGAGAGAGAGAGAGAGAGAGAGAGAGAGAGAGAGAGAGAGTACGAGAGAGAGATTGACTGATTTGGGGGAAAACTATTTCTCAAAGGGAATAGGTCAAGACACTGTTCTCAAATATGACTCAGGGACTAGAAAAACTCTGATATGGATGAATCACAAAGTCATAGTGCCCAAAATAACAACTATGTTCATCCACCTGTAAGTCTTCCCAGCCAAAACCAATATTACCACAGTGGAATAACTACAATTCCATTATTTTCAAACACACTTCAACTAAGAGAAAGTCTTATGCTTGTTCTTCTCATTCATATTTATTCTGATCATGACTTTCCACAGCAAAATTCTGATGGATTGGAGTTATCACTGGCATATTTGACCTCAAATCCCCAAACCCACCTCCTCATTTCCCATGGAGAGAGACCTTTGTATATTTAGGGATGGAATCCAGTTCTACAGATGTTCCCTACTAGACTCAGGAGGAAGAAATATCATAAGATAGTTCATTATATGAATTCACAGTTACTCCCTTGTTCAAAATCTGGCTCTGCTGCTAATTAATTAGGCATCTGTCCCTGAGGCTGATAGACGATCTCTGTGCCTCAGGCTCCTCATCTGTGAAGTGGGGATTATAACAAGTCTGATTTTGCAAGCTTAGTGTGAGTGCTAGGTATATATGGTGCTTATTTATGGTTTTATTATTAATCCCTCTTGTCAATATTCACTCTCACATGATACATATCTACTCCTACAGATATCAAGTGAGAGGTAATAGTTAACATAATTAAATCTTACAGAATTTATAACAGTCAATCGATTTGATACAATACTCTCCGGTTATTTTCAACTGTGAAGAGACATGCTGAAAATTGCAAAGCTGCTTTTTGTTTTGTTTTGCTTTGTTTTGTTTTGTTTTGTTTTGTTTTGTTTTGTTTTGGAGACAGGGTCCCCTGCAGCCCCAGCTGTCCTGGAACTCTCTACCTAGACCAGGCTGGCCTTGAACTCATAGAGATCCACCTGTCCCTGCCTCCTGAGTGCTGGGATTAAAGTTTAGTTTTAATCACTCCAGGGAAACCACAACACTTTGCCTATAATCCGGCATCAAGCTGTTCAGCCTACTTCTCTTTTAAGTATAATACATTGTTTTTTCTCATGTCTACAATTCACAGAACATTCTTGAAAGGAGTGTGCAAGGACAGAGGAGGCAATATGAAATTTTATTACCTCTAAATTCATATCAAAATATGCAAAGTGGAATAAAGATACCTCTGATCTTGGCAGTCTACTTCAGAAAACTCCTTTATTCTCAAAGCAAGGAGTCTAAGGTTTGTAAGTCACACCACTCCATCCTCTTCCCTTAGCTTTCTGTGGTCATTGTGATCTCAACCCTTTATCTAGAGAGATCTGGACTCTGTTCTGTAACACCTCCAGCTCATACCTGCTGGTATTGTCACCTGCCTCTTACATTTTCTTCTCTGAGTACCCTCCTCCCAACCTGGTTCCTGTCTACTTGAATCCCATCCATGTTTGTAAAAAAGTCTTTCTTGCCTCCCACCTGGGTGAAGCAATCCTCCTTCTCTTCTATATGCAAATTGTATTTACGCTTCAGTCAGAGAATTCTCTCATAGCTCCATATCCTGTTGCTATTTGTTTACATATTTTATCTCTCCTGCTATATAGAAGGTTTGTTCAAGTTGAATCACAACCTAGTTCATTTTAGTATCCTTTCAGCAATCAATATGTTGTCCTTATAAAGTTTTTATTGAACTGAAAAAGGAAAATCATACTCTGCATCCCTGATTCTTCAGAAAACCTATAGCAAAACTTCCAGTCTAAAACACATTTTATTCCAACTTATGAGCTGAGCATCATTCAGGGATTATGTTTTCAAGTGTACATATGGTTGTTTCTTATAAAATAATATTAAATTTATTTGGCATCAGCAGCCAGAACATCATGGAGTCTAAATAATCAGAATACTTCTTGACATTTCAAACTGAGACAGCAGTAGCACACTAAAATTTATAGATACTTGAGAGATAGATAGATAGATAGATAGATAGATAGATAATAGATACATAGATGATAGATAATAGATACATGATAGATAGATACATAGATACATGATAGATAGATAGATTCAAAGATAGATACATAGGTAGATGAGAGATACATAGATAGATGATAGATAGAGCCAAAGATACATAGATAGATACAAAGATAGATACATATATGCATAGATAGATGATAGAGACAGAGAGAGAAATGACAGATAGATTCAAAGATACATAGACACATAAATGTATTAATAGATTTGTAAACACATATACGGATAATACATAAAGAGATGATAGATATAGTGGATGGAGAAATAGAGATGAATGAACTGATTTAGATATGTTCACAGTTCCTTTGAAGAGCAGATATATTTTTTAGTTTTCTCTTGCATGAATATAGTCTTTGGTACATAAATAAAATATGCTGTCCATTCAGTAATTATTATTGCTAGAGAAAGTAACAAATCACCAAATGTTATTCACATACACTTTATCTCAACTTTAAATCAATGCATGATTATGCTCACAAAGAAGAGGGAAGCTTCAATTGGATCAGTCTTAAAAACACAAAACACTTTGGAGCTGGAGAGATGGCTCAGCAGTTAAGAGCACCGACTGTTCTTGCAGAGGACCCGGGTTCGATTACCAGGACCCACAGGATGGATAAGAACCATCCGGTTTCAGAGGAATCTGACATCCTCTTCTGACCTCCGTGGCATTGCAAGATATGGGTGCACCAATCTACATGCAGACAGTACACTCATAGTCATAAAAAATAATAAATAAAAAGAAATTAAAAAATACAAAACACTTTATTAATTTTAACATTTTATTTATTATTTTATGTATATGACTATATTGCCTGCATGTATGTAATTGCACCTATGACATGCAGTGTCCAAGGAAGTCAGAAGAGGTGTTGGATCTTCTGGAACTAGAGTTACGGACTGTTTCTAGACACCATGTGGGTGCAGGGATTCAGACCTGGGTCCTCTGTAAGAGCAGCCAATGCTCTTAACCACTGAGCCATCTCTTCAGCCCTAGAAAATAACATTTTAGACCTGTAAAATTAACATAAATAATTCCAATGACTAAACCTATTGTTTGCAAAGATATGAGAAAAATAGTTCCTACTGGCCCTTGTTTATAGGAAAGTTGACAGAATGTTAAAATCAGAATAGTAAAACAGGAGTAACTGTTTCTACCCTTAAGACCAATAAATCTATTTTTGCGGCTGTGTGCTCTAAAAATAATTGGAAAGAAGAATTAATGGTATGAGCACAACAGTATTTATTGCAGACTACTAAAAGTAAAATAAAGGAAACAATCTAAATAGGCAGCAGTAACTCAATGACTTGCCAATAAATCAATGTGGTGGAATTTCATATCACTAAAATTATTGTAACTACACAGAAAAGGAGAAAATGTTTACAATTCACAGTTAAGTTAGAAATGCAAAATGTAAAGTGATATTCACAGTATGTCTACAACAGCGTAAAGCAGGTTGTAGAGGTACAGTAAGAGTTCAGAGGGCTCCACATTATATTTAGACACAAGACTAATAAATAGAGACTTATTTAAAAAATAATCCACCTTAAGAGCCAATAACTTTTATTCTCCAAGCTACTTTTACACTAGATATTTTCTTACCAACTCATGTAATTCCTCACTGCTTTGCCAGGGTTTGGTTCTTAGCTAAGCTACTAAGGTCACTGGGGTCTGATTATGACTTTCTCCTTGTATTAACAATAGGTTCCAGTCAGGGATCTGACTTGTCTATACAAAACCATAAGCTTTCACATCAGCATCTCCTCAAAGCTTGGCTTCTTTAGGAAGCCCTTTCTCAGTGATTCCTACAGACTCATTTACCATTGGTCCCATAATTAACAGGTTTATTTATATTAGATGACGCACATACATATTCAGTGGTTAGATGATGTAATAGCTTTAACTGTATACTTGACAGAACCTAGAATCACCCGGGAAAAGCATCTATATTGGACTGATGTGGGAAGATGCTGCCAAGCCTGGGGGGCCCTAGTCTCTAGGCAGAGTCCTGAGCTGTATACAGAGGAGAAATGCAGTTCTGCACATGCAAGCATGTTTGTATTCATTTTTTTCTGCTTTTGGCTGTGGGTGTGATGGGATTAGCTATATGAGGTTCCAGCCTCGACGTCCCACAAGGATGGGCTGCAACCTTGAACTGTAAGCTAAAATTACCTCTTTCTTATACCTTGATTTTTGCCAAGATATTTTACCATAGCTGTGAAAATGAAACTAGAACAGATTACAAATACTTCTGCTTTCTGATAAATTATAAAGTCTTGAAAGAAAAAAACCAACTCTCCTCCCTCTAAAACTATCTGCAACCGAGTCAGGTGTAATGGTTATCATACACAGAATATTCAGGAGATTGGATCAATGGACTGAATCCTAAGTGTTCAAAGTTCAAAATACTTATGTTACATGCATGTGGATTCACCCATAAAATTTACCCATGTGCTCAACCTGTGCACATTTGTTTTATTTTTTGTTTAGTTATTTATGCTTTTATTCGGTATCTTTGGGTGCCAGTTTCTGTTAATCACGGGCACAGAGTTTCTGATAACTCTGGGCATTCTTCACTGCATCGTGCATATGCTTTTGTGCATTGCCCAACTAATATTCTCAAGAGATCCTTTGGATTCTGACTTTATATTACAGGGGGCTAATTAGTTCAACTTCAGAGATGTAGATTATAATTTTCTCAGTAAGCTCCGTTAACAACCACCACTTAGGAAGTAGAATGTACAGGTAAACTAGTAAACAACAAAAAATGGCAAAGGCCATTTTTTTTAAATTTATAAATTTAAAGGTTAGAGATTACAAAAGCCTAAAATCTAGTGTGTTGGGGATATGATTTCTGTTGCTCTCTAAGACTAACATGTTCAAAATACATTTAAAATGAGATGAGCAACTTCTACCAGGTATACTAATAAAAATGAAGTCTAAATGGAGCAGGAGCCGGGGAGAAGGCTCAGTGGTTAAGAACACATGGAAAACAGAAATCAAGCCGAAATCCAGAAGATCTCCAGTTTTAAGATTAATAAAGGAAAAGATAGGGGGCGATAAGAGCAATAAGTGAAAATCCAGTCTCAGAGGATAAAACGGGCTTCATCACAGAAGCAGCATCTCATGGAAAATTCTATGGAATGGAAGCAAACCAGAAGAAATGGGAAGGAGGGGAACACTTTGGGATGTGGAAGGGGCAAACAGGAGAACCCTGGGGCCCAGAGGACCTCAGTGTGTCCACGGCACTGTTGGGATTGGGAGTGGTGTGACTAGAATTTCCAATGGAGAGTGGGAAAAGGCTAAGACTGGGACTTATCACAGGCAAGAATCCTAAAGCCAGATGTGCTTAATTCATCCTAAAACTGAGGTACTAATAATGACTTCTGGAGATACCTGTCTGTGCACATTTCATTGCACAATCCTTGACTCATAGACTTACAACTCCAGCATCTAGGATGCTACCTGACACACAGAGGACGTTTGATCTTTGTGAGAGATGAAACAATGGTTTGCCCTTTATGTCTCTGTCAGAGTAATAAGATTCTGAGTTACTGGGGACTCCAATTTAATGGGGACAGATGAAGGAATATTTTAGTCATGATTGTTGTTCCATGTACCATTTTATGATGGCATGTACACTGACAACCAAGTACACTGACAGCCAGCATAGGAAAGAATGCATTAAAGGCCAGCGGGCAAGTGGACTCCTCTATAATTGGGGCACAATCTGGGCAAGGGAGAGATCTCATCATAGTCTCCCTAGAACACAATCAAATCCCACACAAACATTCTGGGGTTACAGATCCATGGAAGGTCGACCTTCAGAAGGATACCGGCTCAGCAGCACAGAAAACATCTAGAGGAAAAAGCCTTCCACCAACAGTGACCTGAAAGCACGATGAAAAATGATGACATTTAAGGCTTTGATTAAGATCTGTTCTCAGAATGCTTCCCCATCAGGAGCTGTTTTGTGTTTTAATCTGTAAGTAGCAACTAGCCCTTTACTCTCTATTGAATCTGGGTGTTCACAGACCGCTTTTCATGCATGCAAAAAAATTCCCCTTGCAGTTTCAAATGTGTGGGCCCTCTCTACTGCAGTCCATTCAATGGTTTGACTTTTTTTCTTTCCTCTTTGAAGACAAACTTTGATCATCAAACTGCCCTGTTCACCTTTAGTAGCTCACCACTGCCTACAGAATAAAATATAACATTCTAAGCTCACTTTACTTCCCGCCTGCCCAACATGCTTGTCTACCTGCCTCTCAATTTTTCTCCATCCATTTGTACTGATGAAGCCAATATTTTACCTTGCTAGATTGACTGCTAAAGACAGCTGGTTGCACGTGGGCCCTTTCCCTTCTATTTTCTACCTTAAATTCTCTCATCAGACAACTTAGTTCTGTGACTGAAAACAAGATGCTCCCCAAACCCAAGAATTAATGAAAATCTAAAACAAACATTTCAGGTGTCTCATTACTTTGTTGTACAGAACACAGCTTCAGAGATATCTACTTTATCCCCAAAATGACTGCCTAGTGAAAAATCACAGCACTGAGCCTCTATGGAACAGTCAGTTTATGTGGTTGGGGAACTTCTGAAACAACATCTCTGTACATCTCTACAAACTATTGTATTACATAAGCTGAAGTGGACAGGGACTCTACACTTGAATTTAGCATATACAGGTTACTATCAAAATGATCTATAGACATAGATCTATGGCGTGAACTTCCAATGTTTCTAGCAACTTGTTCTAATTAGCTACGTTTCTTCATTGAGTGGCTGAGGACAGAATTGACCTACAGACCTGGTTTTGGTTAGAAGGGTTTTTTTTTTTTTTTTTTTTTTTTTTAGGAAATAAGAACTGAGATTAACTTTTACAGTATAAATGTGTAGAAGTTTGTTTTCAATACAGTATGAGAATGCTCACCAACACCTCCCTATGCCTTCAGTAAAAAATTATGGTGGTCAGAGTGATGTTGTTCTATAATACTGTTCCAAACAGTACATCAGTGCTGTTCTTTTTTTTTTTTTTTTTTTTTGTCTTTTTGAGACAGGGTCTCCCTGTAGCTCTGGCTGTCCTGGAACCCACTCTGTAGATCAGGCTGGCCTCGAACTCACAGAGATCCGCATGCCTCTGCCTCCCATGGGCTAGGGTTAAAGGCGTGCGCCACCATGCCCGGCATTTATTTATTTCTGTATGTGTATCAATGTACTGTCTGCATACAAGTCTGTGCACCTGTGTCGTGCAATGCCGCGGAGGTCAGAAGAAGGTGTTGGATTCCCCTGGAACTGGAGCTCTCCTGGAATTGGAGTTTCAGACGGTTCTCGGCCGCCATGTGGGTGCTGGGGATCGAACCCGGGTCCTCTGTAAGAGCGGTCGGCGCTCCTAACCGCTAGGCCATCTCTCCGGCCCCAGTGCTGTTCTTTTATTTCTACTAAATTCATCCTCGAGAAAGCATTTCTCCTCATAGTAGGACAGGTTGATTTCTCAAATACCTTCTGAGTGCCCATTTTTAAACCTCACTATTTATTTTTTAGGTCTATGGAACAGACTTCTTTTGTTACTCTGAGTGGAGTTTATCAGTTAAAAGCACACAATGAGGGAGAACCTTTCAGAATAAATCTCTCTGCCATACAAAATTACGCCAGTTATATTTTTGGACCAAATATCTTTATCGGTTTTCACTGCAAAAGTTTTCAGACATCTACTTTTCATATATTTAAAATTTTCCCATAAATTTTTGACATATTTCACCAACAATTAGTTCTTAATTTTATCTTGTCTTCACTGAGGAAGGTTAATTCCAACTATCTTGAGGGCAATTAATGATACAGACAGAGAAATGTAACAATCATAATATAAAGACAGAGAGGGGTGAGATGAGGGGCTTCTTCTAGGAAAGGAGGAAGAGCTGAAGGAAGGGGTGGAAGGCAACCTTACCCTCTTAAAAAGCTATTAAAATGGGTTTGGCATTTGGAGAAAAGGTAAAAACAACTTTGAAACAACACATACAATTTTCTAGAAGTAAAATGTCTTCCTAAATGTCTGCTTTATTTTAAAAGAGCAAAAAACATTATTAAAACATGAGAATAAAACATTTGACAGAAAAAATTAAAGCGATTCAGAAACACGTGGTTTAATTGCTATAAGGCAACAATATTAAGCTTTATAATGGCTAACTTTATTGGTGATTTTAATGACTTTAAATTAATATCTCCATTACCTTTGGTGAAAATAAAATATCAAAGCAAATGTATTCCTTGTTAATTACATCTAATTAAAGCAATAACCCCAGATTAATTATTATAGAAGTAATAAATGACCAACTGTTTAGCCAATTGGAAGGAGAGAGATGAGAAGAGTGCTTTAGCACTAATAAATTAGGTTATTTTTACAGAGTTTTCATTAGACACAAAAAAAATCAACATGAGCTGAAAATGACCACTGATTAGCGAGGACGCTACATTCCAGAAAGTCAGCTTTGAGAGTACATTGATAGAGTTATGCTTTCACTTATTAGGTCTTAGTGTCTAAGAGAAGATGGTTTGGGGAAGAAATAATAAATTTATTGCTCTTTATGTTTGCCTTTCTTTACTTGGTTTGAAGTATGGTCCTGCTGTGGTACCCAGGTTGGTTTCAAAGTCCTAAAGGATTTTCAAGCTTAAAAACCCCTTCCTCGGTCTTCTAGTGTCTGGGTTTGCCTCGCAACCATTACTATTTTGGACGTTCTTCATGCTCGTTCAAGGCTCAGAGCTTTCTTTCACTTTTTCAACCTCCGGGTTGGTCTCCACAGAATCCTTAGCCCTCCTAGACATGGGCTGTTTCCTCCGCCACTCCCCTGTGTCTTCTTTTCTTTGCCCTGTTTCTGCTCCTCTGTTGCCATTCACTTCTTTGTTTTAATTCCTTCTTCCTCTTTGTCCATGAAGAACTCAGCATCATACATTTACCCATAAGGAAAGGGAAAAAAGTCAAATTCATTAGCTCCAAGAATCCATGATATTGTACCTTTGAGTGAGGTACTGACATTAATCTCAAAGTTCAGTGAACAAGTGCCCATCAACAGAATAGTTTTCTTTTTTTTATTATTTATTTCTGTATGTGTATGAATGTACTGTATGCATGCAAGTGTGTGCACCCGTGTCGTGCAATGCCGCGGAGGTCAGAAGAGGGTGTCGGATTCCCCTGGAACTGGAATTCTCCTGGAACTGGAGTTTCAGACGGTTCTCGGCCGCCATGTGGGTGCTGGGCATCGAACCCGGGTCCTCTGCAAGAGCGGTCGGCGCTCTTAACCGCTAGGCCATCTCTCCAGCCCCAGAATAGTTTTCATATAAATACACTACCCCAGCCACCCTCTTGTGGCTTCACAATAAATCTAAAATATTTATTTACTTTTTATCTATTCATTGATCATCTCTTTATCATCTATCCATCCACCTATTTTTCTATCATCTATCTATCATTTATTCTAAGTGTATTAAGAGTGGAAGTACAGACACAAGAATGCCACAAAATGTATATGGAGTTCAGAGAACAACTTAGTGTAGTTTTATCCACCTTCATCTGGGTTTGGGGGAATCAAGCTAAATTGTCAGGCTTACACAGCAATCCCCTTTAACTACCAGCCCATAACTCAATAACTTTAAATACAAAATGAAGGCCAGTTCTGACCTTATCTTGTAACAGTTAAAAATTATATGTAAAACACTTCTTCCCTATGTGTTACGTCTTATTTCTTTGTGTGACTAGACCCAAATACATGGCTTCACTTCCAGTCAAATCTCTAAATTTCTTGATAAGACAAACCATATACTCTCTACCTCTGACAATGCTATGGTCTTCAGCAGACCAAGGATATGACCCAAAAGAGCTCAGAGACTCAGATAAAATTTGGCAATTTTCAGCTAATTACTGGTGTCTCCAGGGAGAGACAGGTGACAGGGTGACCGTGTTCTTAATATGTGTTTAGAATAGGTAAGATGCATGATACACAGCAGCTATTGCAATAAAATATGCAATAACCTAGTACATAAGGCAGTCTAGAATTACAGATGATTGAGTTGGAAAAGGCACCTGTCCTGTGTTATTAGGATCTAGGTATGGGTCGGAGTGATAGTGAAGCAGTTAAGAACACTGGCTGCTATTGCAGAAGACCTGGGTTGGATTCCCAGCACCCATCTGGCAGCTAACAACCATCCTTAACTCTGGTTCCATGGGATCCGATGCCCTCTTCTGACCACCATGGGCATTGCATGACATGGATGTACTTAAATGCCTGCAAGCAACACACTCCTACACATAAAAAAGTTAAAATTAAAAAAAGATCTAGATCTGTCTCAGGGTAGCTATGTAATTTTAAATAAGTATCTATTCTACCTTCCAGTTTTTTATAGGAAAAAAGACAGTGGAAAGCACTCAAAAAAGTTCATCACCAACATCATCATTATGAAGATTACTATTTTACAAAAGATGTACATGGTTAAGAATTCTATAAAATCAGAAGGATGATGAACCATTAACTAGATAATCACTAAGGGTTCATTCAATTCCAGTAAGATAGCTCAAGATCTTTTGTCCAGCTCAGAAGTGAGAAAGGTAATTCAGAGCCCTTGAGTCTGCATTAGATTTTTCTTAACATCAAGAAAGTAGGGGACATAGAATTTACTACATAATTCTCACACAGACTTGACAGTGTGCGGATCCCATGCTCTGGCTGCTCCTCTCCTTCTCTACCACAGCTTACTGAGGTAAAACAGTGTCATCCTTCTGTCCATGCTTACGGCCATCCTCTACACCATGTACAACCTGATGGAGACCACCCCCCCAATCCCATACTCCCCCTTTTCTGTGAGCTCTTCCCCCATCTATGATGGGTCTTTGAATGTTATGATCTTGTATAGGTGTTGTGGGGGCAAGCATTTTTCTTAATAAAAAATGGAATTTTCCAGTCAAGCACCTATATCTAAACATTGTATTAAAAAAATCTAAATAACAACAAAGCCCATGCAATTCTCAGAGAGGATGTGATGATCCAGGGGTTCTGAAGTAAATTATTTATTTCACTGTTAAGCAAAGAACAAAAATATTCAAAATGAGCAAGAATGATTTTATGAGCTGCTTTTGGGAAACTATTCAAAGGAAGCTGTGAAGAATTGTTTCATGGACTTAGGGGCTCACTTCAGGTAATGGACCAGAGTTCTAACATAAGAATTGCAATTCATGGCCTGTTTGACATTTGGGGTTTATTTTTTCCAATTTTTAATCACATAACCTAATGGATAGATCAGCATTCAAGTACATTCTGTTTTCAGAGGAATCAAAACACAAGTGAATTCCTGGTATTTTTCTAGAAAGTTCAAAGAAGATGATGCTGGAGGTAGTTTCTTTCTTCATGAAAACTATTCTATTATGAAGAAAAATAAAATCAAAGGAAAAATTGACCCAAACACAATTTCTACAGTACACAAGAGAGCTCAGGATTTTGAAAAAAATATATACATATATGGTTTTTAAAATACTTAAATCACTGGGGGTGTGTCACAGTGGCGGAGCATGTAATTCCCTAGTTCAATCCCTAGCACCAGAAAAAAGAAAGTCTTAAATGTACAAAGAAACAAATTAAGAGCTAAACCACCAAGAACAAGGGACAAATTGATAGAAATTCCATCACATAAAACTGTTCTTCATTTCAGTAAGCCTTTAAGCCTCAGAAGGAAAAAATATCCACAGATGCATTTCTTTCCTATGCCTACAATAAGGTAATAATTAAAACCCAACCACTTTCCTTTGTGTCTATAATGCACTTATCTACCTGTTTTCACATCTTACAATTCTAAGCATTTGGTCTTTCACTGCTGTGGTACTACTGGTAATGGAATTTGTGTCCTAGAGCTTAATCTATACTTAAACAATCTTAATTTTGACTTCTAAACCTAGCTGTGCTCATTCTATATTCTGAATTATAGTGCAGTGTTTCAATAAACTATTGTCATAACATATACAAAATTAACCTGATGGCAAAATTATTTCCAGGAAACAGTGGCTTTTATCATTCTAGTTCTGTAGTTTCTGACTCAAAGAATTTCTTTTATCAAGTAATTGTAATTACTTGTCAATATTCAAAATCTCCAATGGAAATCGTTTTTAAAAAAAATACCAAATAACATAACACATCAATACATTTAAATTATCTAGGTATATTCAAATTCATCATGCTTCTAATAAATACAGATGATAACCATACCAGTTTTATTCTGTCCTAATATCACATTAAACATGAAAGTTGGGAAACTATATTTTCTGACTTTCTTAATATAAATTATCTATACATAAAGCATTTTGGAAAAGTTATATTTCTAAACAAAATAGTAATACACAAAATCACATGAATGTCTTCAAAGTCTCTCATTCCAAGTATGTACATGACAATTTGTACATAGTCAAGGTATCAATGGAAATACCCGAGTCATTAAATGTGACTTTTTATGGTAAGATCCTTCCCATCTCAGCTGCCACTTCCTTGGCCCATAGCACCATCTCCAGTATGGTGTGCTCACAACTATTCCCCATGTCCTTCCTACCTGATAAAACACACTGGAGAACACCCCAGCTCAAACTTGTCTTTCAAATCAACAAAATCAATCCTCATAACCTCCTGAAAAATTTCTACATGATTTCTATTGTTTGCAGGATCCTTTGTAGGCTCAAACCTCCTTGTTAACTGAGCCACACTCATCTGCCTATGAGCATCTTTCCCCCTACAGACCCCAAACTCTAGGCCATTTGTTCTCTAGTGTATCACTTTCACTAGCATTGTGTCCACAGCAGAGATTCTTAACAACAGACTGCTTTATTCACCACAGACAAACTATTTTGCAATGAGTGGAGACATGTCAGTGGTCAACCATGGAGGACAAATGCTGCTGGTGGCTAAACATTGACAATGCACGAGCCCAATCTCCTCAGCAAAAGTATCTAGCCTCAAATACACACCCATAATTCAAATCTTATCTAATGCAAAATAGCATGCAGACTGAGAAACCTTAGTCTGCCTGGAATGGTGAGTCTCCAACTATCCATCCAGGTCAGCCATCAAGGATGAGCAAAAAGTCTCCATCTCCTTCAAACAGTGCCTGGTTTTCCATGTTGTTAGTCACGCTGCTGATTTGCTTAAGAAGACTGTATTTGAATAAAAAATATTGTGACTATTTAAATGTTTCTACCTTTGCTACATCCATGTCCTGCTCCTTCTGTACTTTGACTAGGCCATCTACAGACTGTGTTAAGTGACTATGTTTTCCTTATCATAATATCTTACTTTCCAACTCTATGTACACTGTCCAGATATTATCTATTAATCATATATATTTGATTTTACATTTAAATGCATTGAAATTAAATAATATTTAAAATATAGTTCTCAGTTGCACCAATTAAAATGCAAAGCTCAAGATGAATGTGTGTCTAATGGCCCAAGTACTGGTTGGTGCACAAAGTTTCACTACATCTCACAACCTCTAGATAGTATACATCTGATAGCTGGGAGAGCACCTTTGTATTCACAAAAATGCTTCCTACATAGTCTAGGCTTTATTAACATTTGTGTGAATTAATAAAATTTTGAGAATCCTGGGTGTGCTAACTTTGATTTACTTTAACTGACGCATAAAGATAGATCAAAGGCAAATACTTCTTGAAACTGTCTGTTTCCCTATTGGTCAGCACAAAATGTTCTTGGTCCTGTGTAAGGGTCATGGTCTGGGTGAGTCAAGACATGGGAGAAAAAACAGGATTGAATATGAGGAATTTAGCATTCGGGAGTCCAGGTGGTAATTTTACATCTCTGTCTATCCGGAGTGGTGTTCTGAACTATGTGGGTTCTGTCTATCTTGAGTGGTTTTCTGAACCTTGTAGGTCCTAAACAACAGAAATTTGGGCAATAAAGGCAAATGGCTGATGACAACATCATGAATAATATAGTTCCTAGAGGAACTATGAAAATCTCAAGGAAAGCAGGGTATGGAAACTGGAGTTCTGGTTAAAGACAGAGCTTAAGAATCAAGCCAACAGGGTTAAAGTTTGCCCTCTGTTACTTGTTAAATAAAATTTGACCAAGTAGGCAAGTTCCTTTGAACTTTAGTTTTTATCTTCATAATCTAGATAAAGGCAATTGTCTTCCTTACTGCTCTACTGTGAGGAATGCACGTCACAGTGCACTGAGCACAGAGCACTGTTCATAGTAGACACTGACTAAAAATGTTTAAAGAAGTCTATTTTTAAATTTTACTTTATGTATATGAGATTTGCCTATATGTATGTAAGTGCACCCATGTCATGCAATGCCCAGAGGGAACAGAAGACAGTGTGGATCCCCTGGAACTAGGGTTAGGGACTGTTAACTGCCATATGGGTGCTGGGAACAGAATATCAACCTCTTCAGAGCAAGTGCTCTTAACTGCGGAGCCACCTCTGCACTTCTATAAACTGCTTTTTCATTTTGTTTATCTTTCTTTCTTTAGTCAGTGCCTTGAAATATAGCTCAGAATAGTGTTAAATTCTCTGTGCAGCCCAAATTGGTCTCCAACCTGGAATCTTCCTGCCTCAGGCTCTCTAATGTTGAGCTTACTGACATGCACCCCCACACTAAGTTTAGTATGTCAATATTGATGGTTTTATAATTATCTAAGTTCAAATAAACACTTAAGCATAGAATAGACTTTATGAGTCAGATCCAATTCTAATTTGATCTCCGGTCCTCACTGAGTTTTGAATATTCTCTATATTTATTCAAAAGTTGGCCAGTCTCTACTAGAAATCTTCAATGGCTAGGAACTTTCCACATTGTGAAGCTTCTCCTTCCATTCAGAGCACTGTAACATGAAATAACCAAGGCTCATATAGGGACATTTGGATAAAATAGTTCTTTATTTTTCTGAACTGTTATAAAGACTATAGACAACAAACATCTTCATCCCACAGTCCAGATCCCAATAACACACCTAGCATCACTTAGTGAGCAATAAAACAAAACAAAATAAATACTCTCATACATTTGCCAAGTCCCCAAGAAGCATAGTAACATCATGTGCTGAAAAAAAAAATCACTAACTACGCTAAAAATCTTCCTGAATTCAGCCTTGGGAAGATATAATGGGAACACAGAGACATAATGGAGGCTTCAAGAACTGCAGCATTTCTGTGATTGTTCTCGGAGCTGCTCCCTCTTACTCCACTCTATTTCTTAGAAAATGACACCGCTGAGGTCCCCTGCTCACAGATTCTGGGTAGACTCTTCCTACAAGAGCCAGGGAGAAAGGCAGAAAGGGAGAAGTCAGTGTCCACTTCTCTTGCTGTCTTGCACAGTGTTTCTTCTCTGGCAGAGGAGCATCTCATGATCTCCTCTGTCTGAGGCCAACTCTTGCCAGAGCACCCTGCCCATATATTCTCGTCCTGGAGACTGGCATCTTGACTGTGATGGCTCCGCCAGCCTCATGGTCTTGCCAAGATTCTTATGTACCCCTGTGTGGCCTTGTGCTTGAGATTGCTCTTTTAGATGTTCTTGTTATCTATACCATGAATTTTAATTTTTTTTTCTGTTGAATTGCACAAGGTGGTTTATGTTTCCCAGACTGGAAATGGAGAACAAACAGGGGACTATTTTGTTCTTTCTTTCCTAACTTTCTCTCAAATTAATGACTGAAACAGTGGCTTGAAGGAGGGACATATCTGCTTGTTTCCACCACTTGGGATGTCCCAAAGTGGTGACTTTTAAGGAAAAGGTGACTTTGTGATGTTTTCTTTCCTACAAGTGTCTGGTAGAACTTGTCTAAACTGCAGCTTCATCCTTCTCCATGGACACACTTTACTTTATAGAAAAATATATGATGTATTACTCCAAAGAGGCTTATTCATCAGACAGGAAAACACTAATGGATAGAGGAGAGAGGGAGCTCTTTAAAGGACTTGTTTAATTTTCTCCATCTCTTGCTCAACTTTAAAAGAAGAGGAGAAGGAAGGTTTACTTTTATCTCCAAAAATGACCAATATCTACCTCAAGAAATTGCAAAAGCAAGTGTTCCACTTTCTGAATGGAATGGCTTATACACAAGAGTAATAGCCCAGATGAATATATAAAGCTGTTAAAGCAAAGACAAAGAATATATCCACGTAAGATATACACACACGAGTGTCAGCAAGTCCACCATGAGTTTTGTTTCTTAAGTTGTTCTTCTTTTTAAGATACTTTTCTATTCTCTCTTCTTCCCTCCCTCCCTTCCTCCCTCCCTCCCTCCCTATCTCTTTTGGTCTTTTTGAGTCAAGGTCTCCCTGTAGTCCCAGCTGACCTGGAACTTATTCTCATTTTCTATACATTCTGATGTTGCTAAGATGGACAAGTATCTTACAGAATCTTCAAACTCAAATCACAGCAACTCACTCAAACTAATTTAACTACACAAAATACAGGCAAAAGGTGTTGCACCAAAGAAGCCAGCCCATGAATCCCAGGAAGAGAAATGAAGTTACATTTCTGGAGGAAGACCAGAAACAAGACCATCTGGCTGTCAGGGAATTCTCTACCTATTCATTCTTACCAGCCTTGGGGTCACCTGCACTCACCATTGTGCCAATAGACCACAGCTTCTCTTTGCAGGTAGTGGAGATACTTGCCTGCATCCTTAACAGCTAAGTTATCCTTAACATCTCTAACGACTAAGTTTCTACCAGTCTGGGTGCCTGTCAGTGATCTCTAAATTCTCACCCTTAAACACAGCAGTCCTGGCCTGAGCTGGAAATCAGGGATCTGCTTCTGATCTCATGGGCTGTTCCTAGGGAAAGAAGCTCATCTGCTCCAGGATTGTAGTGATTGTCCCACTGACAATGGTGGAGATGATAGGCTAGACAGACACTTGAGAAATATCTCAACTTCAACATGTATTATTATAATTCTTCTGATTTTTTGGATTAGTAGCAGCCATAAAGGGGTTTAAATTTCCTGTCCAATACCATTCAGTTGATTAACTTGAGTCACTACTACTTGAATCATGCCTCTAAAATACCTGAGCATCAATTTCAAGTTAACATCTATATATCAGGGACTAGAGAACTGGGGCAGTCAGTAAAGTGCCTGCTGTACAAGCATGTGGACTTGAGCTTGGATCTTTAGCAACCACATAAAAGTAAGGGACAAAGGCATGCATCTCAGTCTTGAGCACTGGGACAGAGGGACAAAGAGAGGTGGATTCTCAGAGCTGGCTGGCCATCCAGTCTTGTGTAGCAGCGAACTCCACCAATTCAATGAGAGATTCTGTCTTGAAAAATACAGTGAAGAGCCATTAAGGAAAATACCCAACATCAACTACTGGCCTCCACATGCAGAGGGATTGGACTCTCAGCCACACACAAATGTTAAAGCATTCATATATCTCACACATATGGGCATATGAACTCACATATACAAAACATATAGAGACAGACACATACAAACCTATGTATGTAAAGAAATATGTGATAAGCCAATGTAATAACTTATAACCTTTTTATCATTTCCGTTATTCTTAAAGAACCAAGCAAATATTCTATATACATGGCCACCTAAACTATTTACTATTCCCTACCAGCTCAAGCATATCTCTCTCTCTCTCTCTCTCTCTCTCTCTCTCTCTCTCTCTCTCTCTCCAGAAGCTGCTACCAAGAGTCCAGTAGGACTTACCATCAATGAAGTCCCTAAGGACAAATATTGAAATCAGTTCTGTTCAAGAGCCAGGGAACTTCTGAGATCCATAGAAAACAATACTAATTGAATATTATAAAACTTAGTAAAGTAACTTGGCTTTTGAATCACTTTGATGTCTCAAAACCCAGGAAAAAAAACTAATAAAAGGGTGAACTTCTCCCAGGGCTTGGTTAATAGAGTCTAGATTATAAAATAGCTTTATTTTGTTGGAGGAGGAGAGTTTTAACCACTGTCCACATACCTCATGGCTACAACATAAGAAATCTCCTATTTTAAGCCAGATAAAAGATTTCTACCATAAAGAATATTTCAACAACCAAATTTAAATCCAAGAAAATCAATATAACACAACACCTATCCTTTCTTTGAGGCAAAGCACCCAGATGTAGGGGTAGTGCACCTGAAGTCCAGGAAGGGGAATGAACATCAGATTGAAGAGTCTGGCATGGCCTTCAGAGATTCAAGGATGAAAGGCTTTGAAACTTAAGCACTTGGTTCTTAAAGCAGTAAAGCAGGAAGTTCAGAATTATTTAACTGTTAAGACCACAAAGAGTGGTCTAGAGGATCCAGTATAGGAAGGATTAAAGACAAAACAACAAAAGTGCGGTGGAGATTGCACTGGAAACACTATGTAACTAGGACAGATTTAAACAGTATAAAAGAGAAAAAGGAAGAGGTGGAGAATGGAAACAGCAGGCATTCCCTTCAATACCAGGGGTATCAAAATCAAGTTTGTTAAACGGAGTCAAGATCTGAACCTGAAAGTTGAGCAAGTTGCTGAGTTTTTCCCGGTTTGATGGAAACAGAATAATTTCTTGAAATATTCTAGTCAAGTCTCTAATGTCATTGTATAAAAATACAACACATGGGGCTGGAGAGATAGCCTAGCAGTTAAGAGCACCGACTGCTCTTGTAGAGGACCCAGGTTCGATACCCAGCACCCACATGGCAGCTAAGAACCGTCTGTAACTCCAATTCCAGGAGAACTCCTGTTCCAGGGGAATCCGACACCCTCTTCTGACCTCCACGGCATTGCATGACACGGGTGCACAAACCTACATGCAGACAGTACATTCATACACATTCAAAAATAAATAAAAAAAATTAAAAAATATATAACACATTACAAATATTTCACCAAAAGACAAAGTTAGGAAGGATCTGCTAGGCGTCAGACTTGTCAGCCTCAACAATGAAGTCAAAGACCCTCCAGTACGATACACAAAAGGCCTGCAGCTCAAAAGAAAATGTTTACCAATCAGAGTAAAAGAAAACAGTCTTGAATTTGTATTGGATGAGATGATATATCCTGTGCAGGCCTGAATTGACAGAAAGACTTGGAAAAATATTCTGAACCAACAGCAAGTATGCTCAAACTCAATTTTTATAAAAAGATGATGTAATAAAAGACAAATAAAAGACAGTGTTGAGTAGGAAAGTTATTACAGACTCTCAGGGAGCTAGTAATCTAAGAGCTAAGAAAGGATTTAGTAAGTGCACCAGACACCTGTAAAGAAGATCAGCCATATTAAACTATCACAGAAAAGGTACTTAGTAAGAAGTAAACTAAAGAGAATATTTTTTTTAAATATTTGGAAAGAGTTACGTAGAAGCATGGAAGGTAAAAAGAAGTATGGAATTAAAAGTACTCTTAGGCAATTGTCCTTTGTAGTGAGCCACAGGGAGCAAGTACATTTTGGTTACAGCAGAATTTTGTTAGTATAAAGAATATTAGTACTTTATTAAAATAACAAAAGAAATAGGGATTATGAAGAAGGCACTGCTTCCTGGCCTCACTCATTCCATGTTTCCATCTCACACTCTACTTCCTCTGTTTAATTTTTTTTTCAATCCCACCTCCTCTGAGCTGCAGTCTTTTGCAGTTACCTTGGATTCTAGGAATAAGGAGAACGATCAATACACATCTTTATGACCACAGATGGAAACTACCCACACACAACAGTGAATGGGACAGAGCAGATCCACCTGCCACCAGATGAATTCTATCACCCATGATGATGTGCCTGTCTCCCAGAGCAGAGCAGAAGTACAGATCCCAGGGGCTTAGAATGTCCTCTCAAATGATGACAGATGCACAACTTCTCCAGAACCCTTTCAGGACCAGAACTGATAGAACAGTCATCCTGATGCCTCGCTTTACCAAGATTTCCTGCTCTTAGCCACACAAGCCCTATTCTCTCCTTTACCTCTTTTCTGTAAAATCTCAATGATCCTGTTAGACCCTTAAAAATGAATTTGAGGACACTGAACCCTTTTATCTGTTCTTTCCAACATGACCCCATTGATAAACTTCCTTTTCTCTTTCCTTTTCTCCATCATTCATCACTTTAATTGGCATGTTGATTCCAGAGGCTGAGTGTTCGCTTTTGGGACTCACAGAGCCCAGGTCTTATTGTTGTGATGAAGTTATTGCATAAGACTGTCCTCCAAAAGACAGACCATGGACAGATGCCTTCTTCCCAATCTTGGTTGTACCTGCTGGTCTAGGATCATCACAGCCAAGCTCGATGACTGGTAAGCTCCACAAGAAAGAAGGGGCAGGGAGAGTCAGCCATACCCCTCAACACCAACCAATAGGCCCTAGTTGCATGAGGCTAAGGTGCATAAGCTGAAAAAGCTCTCTGGAGAGCTGTCTCACCATTTTGAGCAGCTATGGGGAACTCATGATCCTGGATGGAGACCCTTAGACCCTGGTTTGCCATAGCAACCAAGGGAGGAGGGGGCAGGACGTTGTCTGGGTCTCCTGGAAGAAATATTGGCTACATAGTAAATAGAGCTATTACATTACAAAGACAACTGTTCATATGCCAATTTCATTTTGTTAGTATAAAATGCATATCCAATAGATATTTAAATTCTTTTTTTATTTAATATTTTTAAAAGGTACATCAGTGATATGAGGGCCATAAGAAAGGTCTTTTTTCCTTTGGATATGGAGGATATCTGAACTCACATGTCCACCAAATGAATATAAGAAATACCTTGATTATAGCAAGTAAGCAATAACATTAAAACCTTCAGGAAATGACCTAGAAAATGATAGAAAGACAAACTATTGCTTAAATACTGGCACAAATTCCCTCCATAAATCTCCTAACAGCAGTTTTATAAGGCATAGTGAAACAGTCTGTTTTCCCTTAGACATATTAAGTAATAATTGCAAGAAGCAGCAGAAGTACAGATTATTTTTCCCTATTTCATTTGCTCTTCCAAAAGCATCCCTTATACAGGGGCATTCCCGAGTCTATCACCTCCCAAGGACAGAGGTTGAAATCATTGATTGTGCCCTTAGAAAAGGAAATTTGCAGCCGGGCATGGTGGCGCACGCCTTTAATCCTAGCACTTGGGAGGCAGAGACAGGCGGATCTTTGAGAGTTCAAGGCCAGCCTGGTCTACAAGGTGAGTTCCAGGACAGCTGGGGCTACAGGGAGACCCTGTCTTGAAAAGACCAAAAAAAAAAAAATTAAAAAAAAAAAGAAAGAAAAAGAAAAAAAGAAAAGGAACTTTGCTTTATGCTTTTATTTCTTTTGACCCATGAGTCTCCAAAAAGCAGTTGTATTACACATACCTATAGGCTGGAATCAAGGTGCAAATTTCATCAAATTCACCCAGGCTGTTTTGGATGGCGGTATGTGGTTAACTTGGGAAACAAACTTTATTTTTTAAGTTAGATCATCCTAAAGGTAAAAGAGAATGTCACAAGGTGATACTGTACAACAGAAAAATTATAGAGAACATTTGTATGTGCCAATCCCAAAGTTATTGTTGTACAGATTTTAAGTAAAACAAATGTGGACAACAACAATTTATATTTCCAATTAACTCAGGTGCATTACCGTTTTTATCAGAACCTTTAAACCAATGTTGTTTAATATACACATATTTACTTTTGTTAAGTCCTAAAACACCATGTAACCTGTAGACAGAGCCTGGGCAAAATTGGATACTTGTTGAACTCATGTCAGTTAAATATGCATTAATCGAATATAGACACGTGTCTCTCTCCTGCCCCTCCCACCCTTCCCAATAAAATAAAAAAGGGAGATACAGATAGATATGAAACCTTTTTGTCAAAAACCTTGCAATTCAAATCTTAAAACTAACCACGGGAAAAGATTTACATGTTCCAACAGGTCAAAATGTCACCAACTTAATGGCTGAGAAAGAAAAGATACAGCTTTGCATTGTGTAGGATGTACCAGGAAGTGCCAGCAGAAAGGTTGGCCCTTCTGAACATTGAAAGGAAGAAAAGCCTCAGATTGCTAGGATCCTACTTGCAACAACTATTTATAATGAGTTCTAATGAAACTTACCTTCTAGGTGCCACAAGGTTTTAATATGAGAGATTTTCTTACCTCTTCCCCATAGAACAAGGAGAAATATGTTTTTGATGAGGTCATTCTCTAACTGTAAATTGGAGCCAACTGTTATAGAGGTAATCTCTTATAAAACTGGTAAAACTGCCTTCTTTAATTGACTAATAGACATAGGAACTGTGAAAAGGATTATTCTCTATTCAGATCCAAATAGAATACTAAAGTCTCCTTAAGCTATGTGCTTAAGCAAAATATATTAATATAGGAGAGCTCTGATATCAGCATGGATTATTCTACCAAGGAGATGTTGGCCAGGGGATCCAACCCCCCCCCCAAAAAAAAGGTAAAGGCTTCTTTCCTGTAAACTGGGATACCTGCAAGAAGAGAGGTGATAAGGCTCTGCTGTGAAAGACCTGATGTAAGCATGAGAAAGATGCATTGAGACCACACATGCAAGTGTACAGTTGGACTCTGGAATACCAGAGAGTGTTTCCAAAGGCGACTAAAACCAATAAAGCAAATATAGGTCTCCCTGAGTCAAGCAAGACTCCCCCGTCAACACCAGCTACACCTCACCTGCCTGGAAATACTGTGTAGCAGTGGCAGCCACATGCCTGTATATCCCAAATCTAATTGGCTATTAGCTCTCTCCTTGGAGGAATAACCCATGGCTGATGCCATAAGCTTGCATCCTCTAGTGGTTAGATGTAATAAGCCACAGTAAGACCCTGTTATATTTTACAGAAAAAACGTAATTCATGGATTAACATACCATACAAACATCTTTGTCTATACCAAAGTAACATACCATAACAATTAGAACTGTTTAAATACCTATATATCTAATTAGTTGTGCTTCATTAGTAGGTTCATTGAAAGGTTATTCCTGGACAAACTGTCAGCCCATGAAAGGAAACAGCTAGAATTGACCAGAGTCCAAGACAACAGCTGCAGAGAAAGTAGACTGTTTTGCTTCTCATCCACCTGTGCCCTTTTTCTAAGACTAGGGAACAATCTGCAGAAGAGGGGGGGGTGATAGAATGTAAGGGCTTCGATTGGGGTGAATGAGGAGACTACAGCAATACAGTCTGGACACTCATCTGATCAACTTGATTGAACATACAAGCCCCCCCCCAACTGGATGGTGGGATCCATGGGCTGTGTGGGTTTGGGCACAACTGTTTGCAAATTGGTTTTACATGACGGATGCTTGTACTCATAAATTATTACTTATTGTTAAAAAATGAAAAAAATAAAGAATAAAATTTTAAAAAAAGAGAGAAAAGGAACTTTGCAGTAAGTCCCTGTTGTCGAAGACCTGGTGTGAGCATGAAAAAAATGTTCTGAGACATCACTTGCTAACATACAACTGGCCTCTGAAATGCCAGAGAGCATTACCAAAGGCCACTAAAGCAATACAGCAAAATATTGGTCTCTTTGAGACAAGCAAGACTCCTCCATCAGTATCAGCTACACCTCAACTGCCTGGAGATACTGTGCAACAGTGGCAGCCATGTCTATATATATCCCAAATCTAATTGGCTATTAGCTCTCTCCTTGGAGGAATAACTCACAGAGGATGCCACAAGCTTATGTCCTCTAGTGGTTAGGAGGTGTTATAAGCCACAACAAGAACTTGTCACCATTTATAATGAAACCACGGTTTGTGGATTAGCATACCATCCAAGCATCTGTGTCTATTCTCACAGCTTAGCTTGCCATAATAATTAGTACTGCTTAAAAGCCTGTACATCCAATTGCTTGTGCTTTGTTAGTATGACTAAAAAGCTATCACTGGATAAGCTGTCAACCCATGAAGGGGAACAACCTGAACAGACTAGAGTCCAAAATGACAACTCCAAAGAAAGTAGACTGTTTTCTTCTCACCCACTTGTGCCCCTTTCCCAAAGCTTAGGGAACAAATTGCGGAAGAGGAGGTGTGGTAGAATGTAAGGGCTGTGGAGAGATAGGGGTGAATCATGAGACCACAGCAATATAGACTGGACTCCTAATTGATCAACATACCTGTGCATATGAGTATCACCAACTGGACTATAGGAACCTTGGGTTGTTCAAAATTTGGACAAAGATACTTGCAAAATGCACCAATTACCTAATTGTATGGCAAACTGAGTAACATCAATGTTATCTGAAAACAACCGTGTTATTATATTGTAGAATCCCTTAACAATAAACAAATAAAAGAGATAAAAAAAGAAAAGGAACTTTGCTTAAATAAGGCAACTCATTAATGAGTTTGATTGTTGATGAGCCTCTATATAAACTAGTAAAAATATTACAATATACATCACTCATTCAGAAATATTTCAAAATTCTGAGATTAAAATGTCTGAAAAGTCTCCCATAAAAATTGTTATGGGCTGTACAGACTAGAATGTAAATCTATTTTCCTGAAGTTGAAAGTAGCATGGAGTTAAATGCTCTATCAAGTATTTTTAGGTAGAAGTTTAAAAAAAGGAAATAGTTTAAAGTATGTTTGGAAATAACTTGTCATTATATTCGAAACTAAATTCCTAAGTAGAATTATGCAAATATAGATTAGAACGTGTGTCTCTCAAAAAGTTACTGGGAGATACTGTACATACTAAAATTCAAGACACATCAAACTCCTGACATTCTCAATACAAAAATGGTGTTAATAAGTGGTCAATTCTTTTAAAGATGTTTATATTATTTTTAACTGCATGTACATGTATATCTGTTTGTGGTACGTGAATGAAAGTTCAGTAGCCATGGAGACCAGAAGTGTTGAATGCCCCCCTGGAACTAGAGTTACAGGTCGTTTTGAGCCTCCTGACACAGATGATGGGAAGTGAACTCAGGAAAAAGAACTACATGAAATATAAATGTGTATAAGCAGAATAGGTCATGTAAAACTCAGGCATTCTCCAACTGATGGAGAAGGGTTTAAGTAAAGAAGGCGCCTTGACCCTCTAATCAAAAGAATGTGTTGTCTCGAGGCCTACTGTCTTTCCCACTGCATGAGTAAAAACTAAATGTAAAGCAAAAGTGTGTGAACTGACAGTACTGCTCCAGGCAACCTCTGGGCACCATCACACAAAGGAATCACCATTTATCTCTTCCCTTGATGGCAGCCTGAGTTCCCTTGGGTCTTTGCAGTAAACTCTGCCTTTCCACATTGGAAAAGTGGCTTATCACAGAGACATAATACAAACCATATTCACCAGATTTATCTTGGGTCTTGAAGATTGTTTTCAGCCTAAGCCAATCCTTGCACAGAAAATAAAAATAAAACCCCAATGACATTTGGCCACTTGCTTAAGGTCATATGGAATTTGAGCCAAAATGAGTACATGGATCTTTTGAATTTCAAACCTAATACACATTCAACTCTTACATATTTATCAAAAAATCTTTTACTAATGGAATAGAGTTGAAATATAGTTCTTTGCACTGGCCCACTTACTTAAAATTTACTGAAATCCAATAACAATTATAAAGGATTTTTTCCCTACAAATCAGCCACGAATAGCAGGCTATATATTTAAGGTAGAAATAATGAAGACACTTTATCCTAATAAATATTGTAAATGTTAAAATTCCTTATTTTATAACACATCATAATGCCTAGGTTGCTAATTTTATTGAAATTCTGATGGTCTTTTCAGCTTTTAGAATGGAAAATAATGTCTTTCCCTTTTCCTTACAAAGGATTGCGAAGACTCATTCTTTCTAAACCAAATGTTTGAAGGAACTCCTTGGTAAAGCCACTTAAATTAGCAATTGTCTTTGTGGAAAGATTTTTAAATAACACATAATGATTTTCTATTTCTCCTTTACTCTTTTAGGTAGGTACTCTTTCCTGTTTTACCAGGAATTAATACATTTATTTTGATTTTCAAATTGGTTGATATAATACTTTTTATGTCTTCAGTATATATAGGGCTACATTCTGATATTGGTAATTAATTTTTCCTTATCAGACTATTGTTTATTAACCATTGTAAAGAATCAATTTCTGTGTTTATTGATTTTTCTACCATATCTTTGTTTCCCTCTAATTACTTCTCTGATAATCATTCTTTTCCTTACATTTCTGTTTTTGTAGTTTAGCTTTTTGTCTTTTTCTAGTTGCTTAATATGGAATCCTAGATAAACTCCATTTAAGTCATTTTACTTCTTTGTACATGAATTTCAAGCTATAGATTAACCTCTGTTTGCCATTGTAACTTCAGCCTACAAGCTCTGATGTTCTACCTTCTTTATAATCTGGATCAAAGAGTTGTAATTAGCACTGTGAGATCAACTTTAACAGATTTTAAGGGATAGGATTTAGGGTTTTTTGAACTTTTTTTTTGTATGTGTATGAATGTACTGTCTGCATGTAGGTTTGTGCACCCGTGTCGTGCAATGCCGCGGAGGTCAGAAGAGGGTCTCAGATTCCCCTGGAACTGGTGTTCTCCTGGAATTGGAGTTACAGACGGTTCTCAGCCGCCATGTGGGTGCTGGGGATCGAACCCAGGTCCTCTGCAAGAGCAGTCAGTGCTCTTAACCGCTAGGCTATCTCTCCAGCCCCAGGATAGGATTTAGTTTTTAAACAACTTGTGACTTCTTTCTAGTTATTTTTGGGTTTATTCCTATCTCTTTGTAAACAGATGCCACAATATTAATGATTTAAGACTTTAAAAATTGTATTCATTTTTATTTTATGTATATAATTTCCTGCATATATGTAAGTGCAACATGCGTACACAACATGTGTATACAACATGGGTACACAATGCCCACAGAGGTCAGAAGAAGGCATAGGATCTTCTGGATATGGAGTTATGGACAGTTATTAGCTACCATGTAGGTACTGGGAACTGAACCTAAGTCCTCTGCAAGAGTAGACATGGTTCTTTTTTTAAATAATTTATTTTATTTTATATTATTCCTTGGTACATCTACAAAATGGAATTCTATGCAGCAGTAAAGAAAGATAAATCATGAGCTTTGCTGGTAAATGGATGGAACGCGAAGCAATTATACTAAGTGAAGTAGCACAGTCCCAGAAAAAAAAAAAAAAAAAAAAGTGAATGGTTTCCCTCATTTGTGGATGCTAACACCAAATCCCCAGTTGGCAGGCAAACTGAGCAACTTTATTATTATATTTCATTGTAGCTGAGAGTAGCCAGGGTTCTTAAACACTGAGCCATCTCTTCAGTCCTCTGATTTAATCCTTTTGGTATGTGATGAGGCTTTCTTGAAAAACTAACATGGTCATTAGATTCATGCATGCTTGGAAAAGTACTATTTATCTCATGGTTGGGTAGAGCGTCCCATATCTGTTTACAAGATCAAGTTTGCTAAGTATGATATTCAAATTGTCAATGTATCTTCTGACTTAGAGACACTTGCTCAGTTATGGAGAAGGTGTGGTTAAGCCACTTACTGTTTGTGTCTTTTCTCATTTATTGTTTTAAATATTTTAGGATAATGGTTCTGGGTGCTTTGTAATACAAGACTGTTTCTTTTTCTTTATATTTATGTACCCATTTTGGATCTGTAGGGAAGAGAAAATCCTCTACAGTCAGGAAATGGATGAAACTTAAAAGTTTCTAAATATAAACAAAAGACGTCTCCAAAAGCTCCTGAAACTTAGAAGGTTCAGAGGAAGGAAGCAGACATACAGAAAGAAAAATAAATGAAATGAGAAAGCTATGGCCAAATATAATCAAATATTGACTGCATAAAGCAATAGCAAATCTGTTTGTGGAATTAAATGTGTAAAGATTTAATATTAATGGATCATATCAATGGTAACATAAGCATTCCCCAATGTTAATGATAAATAAGCACTAATTGCTGGCGAGGGGGAGAGACTCCCAGGGAGTCATGCAAGAATGAAGTATTCCTGAGTGCCCCCCATCCGGGGGGGCTGTCCATGCTATATTGTGAATGCCCCCCATCCAGGGTGGGTCTGTCCATGCTATATGGTGTGTGTCCCCCACCCAGGATGAGCTTGTCCATGCTATATAGTTAGTGCCCCCCATCCGGGGTGTGCCTGTCCATGCTATATTGTGAATGTCCCCCATCCAGGCTGGGCCTGTCCATGCTATATGGTGTGTGTCCCCCACCCAGGATGAGCCTGTCCATGCTATATAGTTAGTACCCCCCATCCGGGGTGTGCCTGTCCATGCTATATTGTGAATGCCCCCCATCCAGGGTGGGTCTGTCCATGCTATATGGTGTGTGTCCCCCACCCGGGATGAGCCTGTCCATGCTATATGGTTAGTGCCCCCCATCCGGGGTGTGCCTGTCCATGCTATATTGTGAATGCTCCCCATCCAGGGTGGGTCTGTTCATGCTATATGGTGAATGACCCCCATCTGGGGTGGGCCTGTCCATGCTATATAGTGTGTGTCTCCCACCCGGGGTGGGCCCGTCCATGCTATATGGTTAGTGCCCCCCATTTGGGGTGGGCCTGTCCATGCTATATTGTGAGTGTCCCCCATCTGGGGTGGGCCTGTCCATGCCTTTTTGTGAGTGCTCCCCATCCAGGGTGGACCTGTCCATGCATTATGGTGAGTGCCCCCCGTCTGGGGTGGGCCTGTCCATGCTATATTGTGAGTGCCCCCCATCCAGGGTGGGCCTGTCCATGCTATATGGTGTGTGTCCCCTACCCAGGGTGGGCCCGTCCATGCTATATGGTTAGTGTCCCCCATTTGGGGTGGGCCTGTCCATGCTATGTGGTGTGTGTCCCCATTTGGGGTGGGCCTGTCCATGCTATATGGTTAGTGCCCCCCATCTGGGGTGGGCCTATCCATGCTATATGGTGAATGTCCCCCATACCGGGTGAGCTTGTCCATGCTATATTATCAGTGCCCCCCATACAGGGTGAGCTTGTTCATGCTATATTATGAGTGCCCCGCATACAGGGTGGGCCTGTCCATGCTATGTGGTGAGTGTCCCCCATACAGGGTGAGCTTGTCCATGCTATATTATCAGTGCCCCCCATACAGGGTGAGCTTGTTCATGCTATATTATCAGTGCTCCTCATACAGGGTGGGCCTGTCCATGCTATATGGTGAGTGTCCCCCATACAGGGTGAGCTTGTCCATGCTATATTATGAGTGCCCCACATACAGGGTGGGCCTGTCCATGCTATATGGTGAGTGTCCCCCATACAGGGTGGGCCTGTCCATGCTATATGGTGAGTGCCCCACATACAGGGTGGGCCTGTCCATGCTATATGGTGAGTGCCCCCGCATACAGGGTGGGCTTGTCCATGCTATATGGTGAGTGTCCCTGCATACAGGGTGGGCCTGTCCATGCTATATGGTGAGTGTCCCCCATTCAGGGTGGGCTTGTCCATGCTATATGGTGAGTGTCCCCTCATACGAGGATGTTCATCTTGTAGTTCCTTCTGAGTTCTCCTTGTCCTTGTAAGTAACTCCTCAGACTCCTGTGAGTAACCACGATGAACTCATTGGTTCACTGATCTAGCCTTGGGGGAATTGTTTTCTTAGTCTGCCATTGGTACCTAACTGGGGTCAACTGATGTTTGCTCATATCTTCCTAGAAAAAGCCACACACTCCTCTTTCTCTATTGGTTACTTTTGAATTGATTTTTCTGCACTTAACAAAGTTCAGAAATTGTCTTTTCTTGATTTTCTCGATGAAATCCTTTTCACTCTTTTAATATTTTATGTCTATGTTTTTAGAGTGAGTCTCTATAAGCACATTTGGAATTATTTTCAATATCTTCTGATAATTTGAGTCTTTTGATTTTTTTTATTAGAGGAAATGAAACCTTTTAGCAACTATGACCTAATTGTGCCTAATGAAAAGTGCTGTCATGTGTGGCCTGGTGGATTCAATCATTTGTATTTCTTCTCAGCTTTAGATGAACAAGTATGGTTTATTATTCCTTCTTTTCCTGGAAATTCTCAGCAGTAAGCTGTTTCCCAGTCTCTGAATAGTTAGCTAAAAAAAGTATATATTCTTCACCAACTGCAGTCAAAACGTTACTTTCGCTGCTTTCTGATAATGGTTTAACTAATACTCTATGAAGAATGCATAGATCACTGCTTCTGCTTGCATTTTCATATTAAATCTATATGCATTTCATTCTACAAAACACTGTTATCATTGTTTTGTATAGTCAGTATTTGATTATGTTTGGCCTTGCATTGCTCGTTCCATGTTTACTTCTGGCTGCATCTCTCTGAACCTGTCTTCATCCACTATTTTGATATCAGTGATCCGTTTTTTTGCAGTTGCTGTCTGAACTGAGCTTATGGTATCTTCATTTTCACTCATTACATGATTACTTTAAGGTATAATTCTATTATATCCCGGCTGCCATCATTCCTGTGAGGGTGTCAGCTGTTGCCAAGGCAGTTACTATGGGAAAATAATGTCTTATTCCTACAGCTGTGTCTCCAGCCTCCCCTTCCGCTGCTTTTAGTGTTTTAAAGCTTTCACTACTCATTAGTTTTACTGTGATATATCTAAAGTGTTTGGCCATGCATATTTATTTTTTATGTGATTCATAGAGCGTCTAGAATTTTGGAAGATAGTCATACCATTTTTCTTTTAATTCCTATGTCTTTCCCAGTCTCTCCCTTTCTCTTTTACTGCTTCAGCAATGTGAGTTATACTTGTCTTTTATTTATATTTATATTTACATTTATTTCTTACAATCCTACTCTATTTTGCATTATTTTAATTTTTTCTAGCCTCAGTTGCTTAGTTCTGTCTGCCATGATTTTATTTCTTTTGTTTCCAATGTATAATTTTTATTGAATTTAGGTGGATTCCATATAATACACTTTAATCATGTTTAGACCTCCCCTATCTGTACTTCCCATACCCTGCCACAGGATTTCATGCATTCTGTTTTATATGTTAAAGCCTATTGAGTCAGATTTGTATACCCAGATGCCTCTCAGTGGGAGTTTGTCCACTGGAGACTGGTCAGCCTATCTAGCTTCACTCCCTTAAGGAAAATCAACTCTTCCTCACCCAGTAGTTCCCAGCAGCCAATAGTTCCTCAGGTAAGACTGAAACTCCTTGGTCACTTCCACAGTTCTATGCTGTTGTTGTTGTTGTTATTTTTCTGATTGTGTGTGCACAGATGTTATGACTGTTGTCACTGCTGCTGTTAAGTTCATATGAGGGAGTTCCCAGGAGTCTGTAAAACTGCTTCTTTATGGTCATATACCACATCTGTCTTGCAGGTTTTTATCACTTCTGTTTTCTACTGTGTCTAGACTGCTGTTAAACACACTTGCTAATAAAATTAGGACACTGTATAGCTTTATTTTTCAGCTTCTGTTTGATACTTTATGTACATATTTTCCATATTTGGACTTTTATGCTTTTTCCTTGGTCACTACTCAGTTCCCTTATTTTGTTTTGACACCTTTTTCTTCATTTTTGAGACCAGGTCTCAATGTAGCCCAGGCTAGACTGTTACAATGTAGCTCAGGTTGCTTCAAACTCACAGTGATCTTTCCTCCTCAGACTCTTAATTGCTAGAATGGCTAGTGTATAGCACCATGACTAGCTTCTCCATATGTTCTTGAACACATCAATAATAGCCATTTTAAAATTACACATCCATATAACACCATTTTCTAGATTATCTCTGATAATCCACTGTCAACAAGCTTCTCTTAATATTTGTATTTCCTTAAAAGTCATTTACTGTGTTCAGGGGCTGGAGAGATTGCCTAGCGGTTAAGAGCACCGACCACCCTTGCAGAGGACCCGGATTCGATCCCCAGCACCCACATGGCGGCTGAGAACCATCTGTAACTCCAGTTCCAGGGGAATCCGAGACCCTCTTCTGACCTCTGCGGCATTGCATGACATGGGTGCACAGACCTACATGCAGACAGTACATTCATACACATAAATAAATAAATAAAAATTTTAAAAATGTCATTTACTGTATTCAAAATTATCATGATTCCAGATTACATTATCCTCTTCTATGGCATTTGCCCTGTTTTCCAGCACAAACAGGCAGAGTTCATCATCTCATCGCATGCCATGACTAGAGGCCTGTTCCCACCACGCAGGTCTCTCCTGCTTCCAAGCGAACCTCCAGTCTACTCATTTTTTCCCAGTCCACCTTGGGCTCTAATCTTTGTTTCTTCAAATTTCCAGAGGGAGAAAGTGATTATATTTTTAAATTTTTTTTAATTTTATTTATTTCTGTATGTGTATGAATGTACTGTCTGCATGCAAGTTTGTGCACCCGTGTCGTGCAATGCCACGGAGGTCAGAAGAGGGTGTCGGATTCCCCTGGAACTGGAGTTCTCCTGGAATTGGAGTTTCAGATGGTTCTCGGCTGCCATGTGGGTGCTGGGGGTCAAACCCGGGTCCTCTGTAAGAGCGGTCGGCGCTCTTAATCGCTAGGCCATCTCTCCAGCCCAAAAGTGATTATTTTTAAATCCTTTTTTGTCGTTACTGTTTTGTTCCCCATCCAGGTTATCCAGCTGTAGACTTCAGCCAAAGTGCTGCAGGGAAGCAGGTTCCTTGATCAACATTTATGTATTTGTTTATTTATTCTACTTTGTGAAACCACAAAAAGGTTTTCAGGTTCTCTTTCCTTGGTGGCTCCGATCGGTCTGGGCAGAGCCCTCATTCCCATCATTCTTGCCCTGCACAGAAGCAGCAAATTTTTTGTGGGTTTTTTTCTTTTCTTCTGACTGTGAAATTTTAGGCCTTCTGATCTTCATTACTTTAAGAAAGTACTGTGATGCATTTAAGCAGATTGTTAAAACTGATTATCACTATTTTCCAGGAGGTTTCAACAAGGGCATTAATCCAGCATAGATCACTTCATTTTATTCAGTTTTTCATTATGTTTTTGTTCATTGTGAAATATAATTAACTGGAAAACAGATGAGAAAAAATCTTACATTAAGGACCTGAGGAGAGCTTTGCACAGTGCAAAGGAATTTACAGTGTTGCTTAGCGTACCGTAAAATCACAGCGTGGCAGCCTGGCATAAGGCTGCACTTAGTGTGCATGTCAGAGTTTTTCATATAAAGGACACATGGGAATAGAGCCATGTTCTCCACCATGTCCTGATGCCTATGTCAAATGGGAAAGTTCTTTACATCAATTCTAACATACACTAAGGAATCGTTGCACTAAAGTTCTGAGTCACTCATGGTGGGGCCTTGCTTTATTCAACCTCTATATTTCCAACAAAGGCAGTCATAGTTTACCAAACTTATTACATTACTTCAAGTGTGTCATATTCGCAGATTATTTTTTTTAATTTTTTTAAATTTTATTCTATTTATTTATTTGTGTGCATGAATGTATTGTCTTCATGTAGGTCTGTGCACCCTTGTCGTGCAATGCTGCAGAGGTCAGAAGAGGGTCTCGGATTCCCCTGGAACTGGAGTTCTCCTGTAATTGGAGCCACAGATGGTTCTCAGCCGCCATGTGGGTGCTGGGAATCGAACCCGGGTCCTCTGCAAGAACAGTCGGCACTCCCAGCCACTAGGCCATCTCTCCAGCCCCATATTCCCAGATTCTTAAGAGGCACTCAGGAACCCCTATAACAATACTTATAGTAGATCAAGCCACAGTCTCCATCTAGAAATTTCCACAACCCTAGAACATTAAAATTTCTACTTCCATTCAGGAAACCAGATGATGAAGAGTGAAAATATAAGGTTATTTCCTTCTTTCTAGGATACCTTCTAAAGAAACATATGCTATCTGGGTGAATGTTCCAATTTCTCCAAACATATGGTCTTCTTTATGTAATTAAGTGTTCCCAGCATGCTAATAAGTGAAGATCTATGATAGTTTCCCTGAAAGCTGGAATTTTCGAACTTAATCCTAAGAACATAAAAGCAAAAGTTTATTTGCAACATTGGGCTTGATTGGTTTCCTTCAATTTTTGAGGTGATGATAACGTAAGTGCCACACTGTGCACATTTCTCTCCACATTGGCTAATTATGGGTTTCTGTGTTAATCACCATTTGGGGCATAAGGAAACTTCTTGAGTGAAAATTGAGAGATGCATTAGTTTATGTGTATAAATTAAGCCATTAAAAGTCAGTTTAGCCTGGCCGTGGTGGTGCATGTCTTTAATCCCAGCACTCTGGAGGCAGAGGCAGGCAGATCTCTGTGAGTTCAAGGCCAGCCTGGTCTACAGAGCAAGCTCCAGGCCAGCTGGGACTAAAGGGGGACCCTGTCTCAAAAAGACCGAAAAAATTGGTTTAATAAGTTAACTATTTAATAGAAAACTGCTACTGGGTCCTGTGACCTGCCTGGCCTCAGATTCCTAAGCCTGATATCAATGTCAGGTGTGTGCTTCATCCTATGGAGCAGATCTTAATTCCAATTAAAGAGTGGTCAGTTACTCATACCGTAATATTTGTGCTGTATTGCACCACTGAGCACATCTTGCCAGGCCAGTTGTTACTGTGGTTCACAGGATTCACTGCTGGGTAATGTTGATGATTACTTGTCCCTTTCCATAGCATACATACTATCTTCCAGCACTATGAACACCAATCAGTCGAGCTCAGGCTCTGAAGTCACCATCAGCTTGATTTCTCCTCATTTCTCTACAGCTCATGTATGCAGTGTCTTCAGCGACAGGGTCTTTCCATTCAGTTCTGGCGGGTAGCCAAGAGCAGGGCCAGCATTACTTGAGTCCCTATGGGACCCTGGTCAACATATTCTAAAAGAGTGAGTCGATTCCTGGCATTAATTATTTTCAGTAGCCTATGATGTCTAGAAAGGGAAATATCCACCTTTTATAGGATAACTCCTTTTAATCTTTTAATGATGTATCTGTATATACTTTAAGAAGCTTCTGTAGTGGTAGCTCTCCATTTGGCTTTTTCTGAAGACCTTTAGTGTTATTTATACTCCCCCATACTGTTTTTTTCTTTTTTTAATTTTATTTATTTTTGTATGTGTATGAATGTACTGTCTGCATGTACGTTTGTGCACCTGTGTCATGCAATGCCGCAGTCAGAAGAGGGTCTCGGATTCCCCTGGAACTGGAGTTCTCCTGGAATTGGAGTTGCAGACAGTTTTTAGCTGGGGATCGAACCCGGGTTCTCTGTGAGAGCAGTCAGTGCTCTTATTCCACTATGCTATCTCTCCAGCCCACCTCCCCATACTTTTAACATATCTGTGAATCCACTGTGAGAAGCAAATGAGGTGGTGTTTTTTTATTATTATTTATTTATTTTTATTATTTTTAAGGGATTCACAATATAAGACCACAGTTGTTTTCAGATCACATTGACATTGCTCAGCTTGCCATACAATTAGGTAATTGGTGCTAGCATCCACAGATGAGGGATACCATTCATAGTTTGTTTTTCTGGGACTGTGTTACTTTACTTAGCATGATATCTTCTAGCCCCAGCCATTTACCTGCAAAGCTCATGATGTCATCTTTCTTTACTGCTGCATAGAACTCCATTGTGTAGATGTACCACATTTTTTCTAACCACTCGCGTCAGTTGAGGGGCACTTGGGTTGGTTCCAGCTCCTTGCTATTGTGAAGAGAGATGCAATAAACATGGCTGTGCACGTATCTCTGCGGTAAGATGAATCTTGTGGGTACATACGCAGGGAGGTGGTATTTTAAAATATTTAATTTTGTTTTTGTTTTGTACTAATTTTAAGTATTTTATTTTTGAGAATTTCATTCATGGGTCTTGTCTTTGCCTCATTTCTATTCCTCCCAGCTCCACCCTCAATGATTCCTACCTCTTCCCCGATTCCTCTCAATGTCTTAGTCTGTTTATTATTGTTATACATACATGCATGCATTTATAAACACACACACATGCACACACACAGACACACACATACATGATGCACTGAGCCCATTCGTTGGTGCTCATGTGTACATGTGTTTCAAGCTGCCCATGCTCATTTGGGATTAACTAACCTCTCATGGACCTAATCCCTGGAGAAAACTGATTATTCCTCCCTAGGCATCCATTGATGGACTGTAGCTCTTCATCTTGACGTGGGACCTTGGGGCATTCCCTCCATTCACCTTGGCATATCAACTGGTTTTGTTATTCTTCTTTCGACTATCACACTGTGGAGATATTGTGGTGTAGCTTCCCTGTCATGCCTAGAATTGGACTAATTAGAATCAGGTGCTTTGTCCTGCTGACTCTTACATTCTTTCTTCCTTGACGTTCCCTGAGCTGTAGATGTAGAGAGTGCATTATAGATGTTTCACTTAGGGATGGATAATGTTTCACTTAGGGATGGATACCTCACAATGACCTAATTGGGGTACGATTAGTTGTCAAATCTTATAATAGTCTCCATAGTTTGCAAAATAAGTATTTATGACTGGTGAGAGGTACACTTGTCTGTAAATGTAAGAATATGTATTTAGAATACATTAACAAATGATGTTGGGGGGAAAAAAGAAATGATGTTGGTCTAGGGAAGTGACTACAGTGGGTTTTCCTGTATAGTCTATGAACTCTCTAGCCATGTGTACTTGGCTAGGTTTACAGTACCAGACGTGAATTCCCTCCCACTGAGTAGACCTTAAGTCCAATTAGACAGCTCTTGATTACCTACCCCTGAGATGAAAGTATCATTGCTGCACCAATAAGGACAATTAACTGGGCTAGTCATGTTGTGTTTCATGGTTTAATTAATTCATTATAAACATGATAGGGCAGCTCCACCAGTGAAATCGCCACAGTTTGCTCCTCTTAGCAAAATCTTCATACTGACAAAATCAGTTGACATGCCAAGGTCCATGGAAGAATTTCATGGGTTTTTCACCTCAACATGAAGATCTGGGGCAATCAACAGATGATGAGCAAGGGAGAATCAGTTTTCTCCAAGCGCTAGTCCCCTGTGAAGTTATCTAATCAAAGAATATATGTATAAAATTCTCAAAAATAAATAAAAACCTAAATAATATATTACCTTTTAAAAACTCAGAAACTACTATGCTAATGCCAGAATCAGTAGTTGTTAAATTTTAAGAGGCACTTTTGCCACATTACAGAAAATAAACTATCTTCAGACATTTAAAAACTTCATCGGCTTGCATTTGCATGGAGTTATTATTCTAATTACAAATTATTTCCCTGTATTCATTAAAGCGGGTTCATCAGGGTATCTATTAGACAATTCTTTATTAGCTTAATTCAAATTATGTATATGAAAGTAATAAAACTGAATTTCTCTTTCAATGGTAATTTCACAGTGCTTCTATATACAAATATTTCTCTCAGTTTTAAGCTGCGTGAATGTGAGAGAGGAAAGTCTAAGATTGCAGAATGAGTTCAAAGCAAACAGCAGTAAACACTTAATGGCACTCTTTGAGATAATATCTAAACGTTGTGGACAAGCTTGATATTTTACTCCATTATTTCTGCTTCACATTTGAGGAACAGAGCCTACAATCAATGAAGAAGTCAATGTTAACAAGCATGGCTACATAACACTAAGTAACCCTCAGAGACCGGAGCTTATTTCCCCTGATCTACAGCTCCTGTTGTGGCTTGATAATCCCTAGCTGCTATCTAAGTTTTCGACAGTGGAGAAAAAGCTAAGAAGTGGAAGAGGTGACGGGGTATTTGTCTCCTTGTACTTAAGTGGGGCTAATAAAGACACCACCTAATTCCTTTCCTCCATCACATTTCCCTCTCTCCCACCACACTAGTCCTCCCTGAGCACACCTAGTACTTTGGATTGTTTTGTCATTCTGCTGTTGCTTGGCTCCAACTTCCCTTCTCAACCTATGCTTTTTGGTGATTCCATAAGATATTCAGTAATGAGTCAAGCTATCCAGTTCTCTTCCCTTTCAATCAAAGAACAAGTCCTGGAAGGTAAATACAAGGCCATGTTCATCATTCCACTGTGCACATACCTTTGGGGTTGCCACATGCTTAAAAGGAATGGGTTTTTTTTAGAGATATTTAAAAAATTTTTATTTTAATTTTATTTTACATGTATGAGTGTTATGCCTACATATAAGTGCACCCAAGTAATGCAGTGTCCACAAAGGACAGAAGAGGGCATTGGATCCCTTGGAACTATAGTTATGGACACTTGTTAGCCTCGATGAGTGTTTGGAAAATCCAGGTCTTCCACAAGAACAGCTAATTCTCTTAACTGCTGAGCCATCTCTAACCTCCCAAAGGAAAGATCTTAATTGCACATTTGAATTAAAACACAGATGCATACTGATATAGGACACCTAGATATACACTGTCTTAAAGTGATACAGATAAGCTAGGATACATTTTATATACTACATACTAGTGTATAAGAAATCTACTCAACCCTGGAGTGGTGGTGCACACCTTTAGTCCCAGCACTTGGGAGGCAGAGGCAGGTGGATCTCTGTGAGTTCACAGCCAGTCTAGTCTACACAGTGAGTTCCAGGCAACCCTGTCTCAAAATGACAGGAGGAAGAGGAGGAGGAAGAAAGAGGAGGAGGAAGAGGAGGAAGAGGAGGAGAGGGAGGAGGAGGGGGAGGAGGAGGAATGTACTCAAATTCAATTTATAAATATATCTTAATATTGAAATAATCTCAGCTAACCTTATCTGTTATGAAGACCTTGTATATTATCACACATAACTTGATTCAGCTGCTCACATAAAACAGTGAAATTACTTATATTCCCTCAATTTTCTGTTATATTTCATTTCTCTTCAAGTCATTTTTTACTTTTAAATATCTTTAGTTACCTAAACAGGAATAAAACAATAGCAGAATAATTAAACACACTTTTAAAGAACTATACTATTTAAACCAATTACAATCATGATTTTCGAAAAGTGTTGCATCATTTGAAGAAACTTTCCCAATAATCATATTAATTGAGTAAAACAGAATGCTTACTATTTTCCAATGTTAAAGGGATAACTAGAGTTCTTTTATCGTGCAGTAGAGAAGGCTGGAAAGAAACAAGATATGATGTTAAAAGTGGTTTCCCTTGGTGGGAGAGGCTTGAGGTGGGTTTTAAAAAAAATACTTGCTTGAAAGTGTGTTTTTAATTTTTATGTGTTCTTAAAGGAAATGTACTCTCATTATAGTATTTCGGTTGTAAAAGGAAGGATGGAAAGGACAAACCAGACATGATTATCCCTAAAGAGAACACAGTGTGCCCTTCCCATGTGAATGCAAAAAAGACACTTAATGCTTTTAACTTTCATTTCCTTCATTTTAAAACGAGGTACTGAAGTCAATGGGAATTAAAGTGCCATGCGGCCATAAAACCTTGAGACTCTAAATGACAAGCAGATAGTTTTCAAAAGCCTAGATTTCTGTTCCATCCTTTACAACAGGAAGGACATAAACACACACCAGGCCAATAAAAAAAACCAGTGTAGCAAAAGCAGAAACTACAGACTCCCCCAAAGCCCAAATACTATCACATTCCAATACTGTTACCCAATTTCCTTCCACTGATAGAGTGACCCAGTGTCTCCTGAGTCAATTTCCTTGAAGGCTAATTAATTCTGTGGTACATGAGGTAGCCTCAAGATGCTAAGGAGTCATTTGGGGGAGGGAACATAAAAGTAATACTAAACAATAATATGGAATTTATAGTCTAGATGTGGCACATACTGTATTGGCTTATTTTTATTTCACAGTTAATCTCCCCACTCACAAAACTTTTATCAGATTGGAGGCATGTACAGTATTCCCTTTATAAAATTTTATAGTCCCTTGCTATTTTCAGAAGTTCGTTTTATAGGCACAGTTTGCTGCTTTAATCTCACCCAATTGTCATGTTCTAAGTCATCATGAATAAAAATGTCTTTAAAGGAGAAATGTGGTGAAGGTAGTACTTAATTACACTTAGTGCTTGATTTAAATGTGATGTGGGCGTCATCAACTGCAGGACAGAATGTAACCAGTAGTACAAATCTTCAGAGGCCCACACAAGTCACCCCTGGTCTGATCACAGAAAAGCCAACTCTTAATCTCACTAGTGGCATCCTCTGCCAGCATCTGTGCAAATTAAAGCAACTAATAGACTGTTTCACAGCTAATGTTTATAGATAAGGTGTGGGTTTTATCTGTTAAGCCTACCATTGAACAAGGTATTTTCTGGGGACATGTCTTTTTTTTTTTTAATTTTTTTAAATTAATTTCCGTATGTGTATGAATGTACTGTCGGCATGCAGGTCTGTGCACCCGTGTAGTGCAATGCTTGCGGAGGTCAGAAGAGGGTCTCAGATTCCCCTGGAACTGGAGTTCTCCTGGAATTGGATTTCAGACGGTTCTCGGCCGCCATGTGGGTGCTGGGGATCGAACCCAGGTCCTCTGTAAGAGCGGTTGGCGCTCTTAACCGCTAGGCCATCTACTTAGAGGAACTTCCCTGATTCCTATTCTGCCAAATGCTAGTGATGATGAACGTTAGACAGATTGACCTGAGAAAAGGCCATTCAGTCATGTTTAAATAAAATCTGGGAATATTTAAAATGTGCATGGTATATTAACAACACTGTACCTTTAGGTGCGTGGAGAAGGAGGAAGACAGGAAGAAAAGCCATGTAGTCCATAGATGCAGTAGGTTTTGTAAGCCTACAATGTCTTTCCTAGGTTTGACTCCTGATTGGACCACACCATTTTCCCTTTAATAAGCTGTTCTGTTAACCCAAATCTCCTTCATCCGACCAATTATATTATAAGTACCCCAACTGATCTTAAATCACCATAATTATTTCAATAATGGCTTATTAGCACTTCAGGTCAACCCAACATATAACTCCCCAGGACTTTTCTGGAGAGAGAAGATAGCCTCAGGGCGTTTGTGTGGCTAAGCCTGGAGTATGAGCTGAAGATTGCTAAAGCACCCAACAATGAGACAGGTATTAACAGAATGTAAGTATGTGGGGCTAGCCATGCCTACCAAAACATCACCCAAGTTACACAAGCCAATAAATCGTCATGATGTCTTAAGTTAATGGGACCTCAGATTGTCACTTGCACTAAAATGAAACCAAACTAAAGAGAGACTGTAGCTGTGCAGTGAACAGCACACTTTGCTTTGAAAAGCAACACAACTTTATTTTCTCTGAACATTTCCTAAACAGTACAAATGTAGAAAGTGAAAAATATGGTGATATATTCCAAACAGATGTTGTCATCCACAGCAAATACTGCTTTAATATACCCCAAGGTGGCATTGGCCAAATCCCTCACAGCCAATCCAGCAAGTAAATGGGGAAATATGTCACAAGCACTAAATAAGCAGCAGAAGTCACAGAACACTATCCAGACCACACAGGGTTTTCTGATCTGGAAAAGGCTTCTAATTCACAGCTCTAGGTGTTCTCTAGGAAATCTTACCTTGTTATTTCAATATACTAAAGTGATACCAGGTGTGCTGGACAGCTTTAGTTGTCAACTTGACACACCTGAGTAGAATGAGCCTCAATTGGGGAATTGCTTCCATTGGACTGGCCTGTGGCCACATCCTTGGAGTATTTTCTTGATTGTTGAGTGATGTGGGAGGGCCCACACAACTGTGGGCAGTATCACCCCTGGGCTGGTGGTCCTATGTTGTCTAGGAAAGCAAGTTGAGCCTGGGCCAGAGAAGCAAGCCAGTAAGGAATGTTCCTCCATGGCCTGTACTTCAGCTCCTGTCTTGGGTTCCCCAAGGAATGACTGTGGCATGAGAGATGTATGACAAATAAGCCCTTTTCTCCCCAAGTTGGTATTGATCAGAGTGTTTTGCTACAGCAATTGAAATCAAACTAGAACATCAGGATATTTTCAAAGAGACTGGTAATAAAACTGGCCCCAATAATTCTCATGTAGGTATTTTCAAGTTTACCACTTATTCAAATGCGTGTATACATGGAGAGGTTTGTGCCTTTTGAAATTTATATTTGTCATTTGTAGCATATACTTTGAAGACCTTACTTTTTTGCTTAAATGTATATTTTCAAAAACTATTTTCTGGAGAGAGAGAGAGAGAGAGAGAGAGAGAGAGAGAGAGAGAGAGAGAGAGAGAGAGAGAGAGAGACTCATGAATTTCAAGTTTTCCATCCAATATTATTATTAAATCTAAAAATTCACTTCAATGTGTTTGATTTTATTATTTTTTATGTGTATGAGTATATGCCTTCATGTTTGTAAGTCCACCCATGTCATGCAATACCTGAAGAGGTCAGAAGAGGGCGTCAGATCCTCTGGAACTGGAGTTACAGATAGTTGTTAGATATCATGTGGATGTTGGGATTCAAACCCAGGTCTTCTGCAAGAGTAGCCAGTGCTCTTAACCACTTGAGCCATCTCTCTACCTCCCTCCATTCTTTATTATTGAATGAATTGGCCATGGGTTGAATTCATCAGTTTTCCTATTTCTGCTTGGGAAGTTTCTATCCATCATTTATACATTATGACAAATGGTACTACCAGAACCTCTTAGTATTACAGGCATCTCTTTTACAACCATGTGAGAATTTCTCAGGGGTACAGTCCAGAGGTAGTTACAAGAGTCATGGAGACATTTATAGCTTCAAATGCTCTGCCATAATAATTTGGTTTCAATCCACATTTCAATCTTCAATTCTACTGAAAAAGAGTAGAATCATATTAAAATCATACTGTAAATCTTTTTTTTTTTTTTTTTTTTTGGTCTTTTCAAGGCAGGGTCTCTCTTTAGTCCCTGCTAGCCTGGAGTTCACTGTGTAGACCAGGCTGGCATTGAACTCACAGAGATCTGCCTGCCTCTGCCTCTCAAGTGCTGGGATTAAAGGCGAGCGCCACCACCCCCGGCTCATACTGTAAATCTTACAAGTGCTGGGAAACTAGCAATGCCTGACAATTTAAAGGCTGATGTGTCATCTACATGTTTCACCTTGCTTTCCTATCAATTGCTGGTAATCAGATGTCTTTACAATTTTGAAATACTTTTATCATCACTACGTCGGCACCAGAAACAATGATTTAGAGAAGAGCATGTAAAAATATGAAGAAAGATAAACAAAAGACCCTAATCACACATCCCAAATTAGCACAGATCTACAAGACAGGCCACACTGTAGCCCTCACTAGGCTAATCTGCTTTCTTTGTCTCTGCTGGCTGAAGCCCAGATAACTCTCCTAATAGACTGAGCATGACTCTTCCTTCTAACATTTCAGAGTCTCAATTTTCTCCATGATGGGCATTCTCTCCCCACCATGCCACCTATTAACCTTCACTTCTTACTATGACCTTGAAATTCCTTATGCTCCAACTTTATTCAATTTATATTAGTTCTGCCCTATGTTTCTTTTTTTCTTGGGGGGGGGCACTCCACATCTTCAGACACATCCAGAAATTTCTCTCCCTATCAAATGCTTAAGCCTCATTTGCACAGGTTACCTCCTACCCATTCTGAAGTAACTCATCTAATGTGACTTTGTCTAGGAAACACTGCATCATCCATGTGGGATCTGGAAAGGAGTCAAAGTTCGGAGAGTCCTGTGTGAGTAACTGCATCATCTGTACCTGTTCACTAGACTGTGGTGATCACCTCTGGTACAGAGACTATGTTCATGATGTTAGTAGTCATCAAACACCTTGACCTAAACTGTGTAATGAGGAGACTGACGCCATTGACAGGAAGCAGAATCACCAAGAGATCACACTAAGTTCTACTTTCTTGTTTGTGCATTACTCTTCCCATTTCTCCTACTATACCTCTATTTATTGATTTTCATTTTTTTACATATAACATGAATAATTTCAGACTTTCATATGCACACACTGAATTTTGATAATAGTTCCCTAACTCTGCCCAGATCCAACCCCAACTCCTCCCAAATTCTTGATCTCTTTTGCCTGTTACTAATTGTTTAAAGCAAATCATCTGCTTCATTTCTGTGCAGAAAGAAGCAAATGCTTTAGCCCAGTTTCTATTCTCCAGGAATCTGAGGTCAGGAGAATGAGATGTTCAATCCTTATCCCAAAGTTCTTTACATAAGAAAAAGTGTTATTATTTACCTGAGACAATTAATTTCTCCTAGTCTAGTTTCCCTGATTTTATCATGTTTCAATGGTTACTAGTCTGTCAAGGACAGAATGCCTTTAGGGACTAACCTTCTACTTATGAACTATATTTCTGTCATGTCCTTTCCACTGAGGGTTTGTTAGTAAACCAGCACTACCAAAGTCCATAAGACCATTATCTTTTTATCATAAAGAGCTGCACACAAATTAGAGAACAGAGATATTTTTGTGTGAAAGTTTCCTAAACCTCAAGATTAAAATTTATTTTTATTTTTACTTTTTAATAAACTTGTTACTCTGGGCCCCAATTTCTGCAACTTAAATAAAAAAGATAAGACAGAGGCTGGGTATAGGGGCACACTCCTTTAGTCTTGGTGCATATGACTTTGAGGCCAGGCTGATCTGTATTGTGAGATCCTTTATTACCTGTAGCCAGGGCTACACAATAAGACAGTATCTTCAAAACAAATTAGATTTGATGATGTTTAGTGTTATTTCAAAGAATAAGATTCCAACTCTATGGTGGAATTGGAAGTTTCATTTTACCTCTCAAAGGAATACAGCATAAGACAGCTGAAGGTAAAATCATGCCATGATTTCATTTGAAATGAACAGGCAGTCCTACATTTCCAAACTTTCCTTATCTACTGATTCAACCAACTATGTGTACATAAAATATTCTGAAAATAAAATCATGCCTATATTTAATGTTTCAACTTTTTATTATTCCCTAAACTACACAGCATAACTCTTTACTTAGCTTTTACATTGCATTGAATATTAAAAATAATTTAGATATGAATGAAAGTATACTAGAGGATGAATGTGTGTGCATATATTTATATATATATATATAAATATATGCACACACATTTTATATATATATATAAATATATGCACACACATTCATCCTCTAGTATACTTTCACTCATATATTTATATATATATTTATACATAAATTTTATATATATGTGCGTATATGTTATATATAAATATATATTTTATAGATATTTATTTTATATATATATTATATAGAATATATTTTATTTATATATTTATATATATAATAATCATTATTTATATATCTTTATATCTATATTTTATCTTATATTTATCTATATAAATATATAAATATATGCCCTTTAGCATTTAAATAGGGGCCTTTGACATCCTTGGGGATCTTAGATCCAAACAATGACAAATATGAAGAGAGGAACACTGAACAAGGAGAACAGCAAAATGGGAAACATTGATACTGAAACTACAGCACTGACCTAAAGAGCGATCAAATTACTGAAAATTACAGGTGTTTGTCTCAGACACATGCTGATAATGTCAGGCTGATTACACTGTATGACATTACCTGGTTCAGAGCCTGCTGCCAGTCTTTATTTCCCCTCAAGTGGGAGGCTCTGAAATAAATGTGTATTATGCACATGAAAAGTTTGAGAATCATTACTAGAAATGGATGTTAATTTAGGAGATCATCCCCACAAACCTGGACACTTGTGGAAACCATGTTTCCACCTCCATACCTAAAGGAACTGCATCCCACCTCCTATCATCACGGAATGTCACTTCATCTGAGGTGCTACTCGCTTGTCAATTCAAATGCTCCACTTCCAAAGAGCAGCAAGACAAGCAGTTCTCGCAGTCACTGCAGAGGCACCAGATGGAAACTCGAGGGATAAATAAGTACATTTATACTACAGCAGGGGATTTCAGAATTTCCTTTCAAATAGAGCCAATTAAGATACAGGAACTCTGACAGGATTTCCAACACAGAGTAAGAAGAAGAACACATCGTCCGTGTCACTGTTTTAATTGGCTCCACACAGGGAGTGTTTTCTACCCATTCGAGATCAACTCCTGCTAGAATGCATAAAATTTACTTCGATATCTAGGCGACACAATAGGATTCTAAAGGCCACACAGCTTCTCCAGCATCTTTTCAAAAAGTGACAGTGTCAAGCTTTTGAGGGGAAGACATGGGTGTCATTCAATGAACTGATCTCTTTGCTGTAATCAGGTGGAGGACGGGGAATCCAGAATTTCTGTACGTTGACCTCTCTTGGAAAAATGAGATATGGGCCAACAAGAAAGCTGATTGGGTAAAGGCATCTGCTACACAAGCCTCACAACCTGAACCCGAGAAAAGGTGGGAAGAGAGAATCAACTCCAGAAAACTGTCATCTAACTTCCACATATATGTACCTGCCCATTCACATACACAGTATGTAAATGGTGATGATAAAGATGAGGAGGAGGATAGACAACTTTTAAAACATGCATTAAAAGAAAAGTGGGCCATTTAACTATTGAAAACTACTGAGGGATTATCTAGCTTTCATTTAGTGTCTTGATTCTTCAAATTCTGAGAGAAGAATTTTAGTTAATTAGCATATTTCCATTAAGTACTGCTTAAAACTGGGCTCAAGAGATGGCCCAGCCTCTGAGTACATTACTGCTCCACCAGAGGACCAGAGTTCAGTTCCCAGCACAGTTTTGGATGGCTCACAGATCCCTATAACTCCAGCTAGAGGATATGACCCCTTCTTCTAGTCTCCGCAAACACTTACACTTGCACGTTCAACACACACAAACCCAGGATAAAAAAATAATCTTGAAAAGAACTGCTTAAAACTGCCCACAAATGTATAACCAGACAAAGGGTGAAAGGACCGTGTAGTAGATATGAGAAAATATTGACTTAATCTGTGTAAACACAAAGTGAAATGATAACATGAAACAGAGTACTGAATCCTAACCTCTAGGTCATGCTCCATGAGAGAAATGCATTCCTGGTACTGTAAACATAATCAAAACCCATGGCTGGTAAACATAGATCTTATATTGACAAGTATACCTGTCCTCACTCATAAAAAGCAGCTTCTTTTTGCAACAGACGGAGACTACTACAGAGTCCCATGATGGGTAAAATCTAGAGAATAGCATCTGTGAGGTGCCCAGCCTTAAGACATACAACTACAATGTGACCTCTTTACCTAGAGCTCATAAAATGGTAGAAAGGGGGGGGTAGAGAGAATACTAATGCATCTTTTGACTCTTACTAGCTTTATCGTGCCTCAGAGGATGAGGAACAGAGAAGGCCACAACTGGACAAAGCATAGAGAGTAAGGGACAGCAGAGTGCTTGTTCTTGGATAGGACTCCTATATTAAGCCTCACCCACCCAGGGCTCGGGGACTATTGCAGAAGAGAGGCAGATAGATTGTAAAAGCCAGGCATAGTGAATGACCATAAGGAAATGGAATTTTCCAGGTTCCTTGGAACTTGCTCATATGAACTTACAGCAACGGTGTCAGCATGCACAACACCCATGCACACTCAGTCAGTCAAAAACCCAACATAGAACTGGGGATGGGTAGGATTCCCCAACATTACCTGAGGAACTATTGTCAGCTGATCACTGCTGGTCTTCTCTGAGGGAGTGACACTAGATAAACTGGGCTCCAGTGGATTAATTCAGGAGGGATATCTAAGGACACGATGACTCAATAGGCTTTGACATATATGACAGAATGCATGAAATCCTGTGACTGAGATATAAAACATTCCCTGGTCAGAGGTCAGAGCCTCTGTGAGTGAACCTGCTGCTGTGTCTCCGGGCAAACATTTATGCTGCTCTCAATGCTGGTCAGAGAGGTGAATTTTTGAATCAGACAGTGGTTAAAACAAAGACTCCTAACTATTCAAAGTGCTGAGAATAAGCAACTTTACATGCTTCTCTATACACTGGGATAGTTCTATGACCCTGTCTCCCCACCAAGGTTCAGGATACATCACAGAAGAAGGAGGTTGAAAGAATGTAGAAGCAAGAAGATAGGGAGGGGTGCTGTGAATTGCTGTACTCTGGACATCGCATGACTACCACATAGTCACACCTGCTGTGACTACCTGCACAGAACCTGTGCGAGATCAAGCCTGTTAAAATTTTCAGAACAGATAGGGGAGGAGCTACCCAGGCCCTCATCCACTACATTAAAAATAGATAAATGTATCCTGATACCCCTCAGTGCAAGTTCATCCACTGCCTGAGTCTTAGCAAACATAAATGATAATTAATTAATTAATTAAATTAGATAAAGGAAAAGAAATGTAAACTATAAAATTTGGAGGATGGCCTGAGGGTACCTGGGAGGGGGATTTGGATATAACCAAGATATATTGTGTACGTACATGAAATGTTCAAAGAATAAATAAAAATGTTATAAAGAAGAATTAGTCATATGCTATCAAAATACATACCCCATAAAACCAAATACTGAATAGCTTATTACAGCATATATTGGCAAAAGCACCTTGGGGGGTGTCAGTAATAATGGCTATTTTAAAAAAGCTGATGCAGTCATTTTCACATAAACTAGGAATAAATCTATGGTATGCACAGAAGTCTTGCAAGAGATAATCTGATCCAAACCATTCCTTCAGAGGATTATAGGAAGAGACTTTCTTAACTCCCCCCCATAGAATAAGGAGAAATATGATGATGATGAGGTCGTTCTCCAGCTGTAGATTGGAGTCAGCTGTTATAGAGGTATTCTCTTGTAAAATTGGTAAAACTGCCTTCTTTAATTGACTAATGGACACAGAAACTCTGAAAAGGATTATTCTCTATTCAGAACCAAATATAATGCTAAAGTCTCCTTAAGCTACGCACTTAAGCAAAATATATTAATACAGGAGCTCTGACATCAACAATGGATTATTCTACCAAGGGGATGTTGGCCAGGGGATCCAAGCCCCCACAAAAGGTAAAGGCTCCTTGTCTCCAAACTGGGATATCTGCAGGAAGAGAGGCGATAAGGCCCTGCTGTTGAAGACCTGATATAAACATGGGAAAGATGTATGGAGACCGCACTTGCAAGTATACAGATGGTCTCTGGAATGCCAGAGAGTGTTACCAAAGGCCACTAAACCAATAAAGCAAATATAGGTCTCCTTGAGTCAAGCAAGACTCCTCCGTCAGCACCAGCTACACCTCATCTGCCTGGAAATACTGTGCAGCAGTGGCAGCCATATGTCTGTATATCCCAAATCTAATTGGCTATTAGCTCTCTCCTTGGAGGAATAACCCACGGCTGATGCCACAAGCTTACATCCTCTAATGGTTAGGAGATGTTATAAACCACATGAAGACCCTGTCATACTTAACAGAAGAAAATGTAATTCATGGATTAAAATACCATCCAAACATCTGTGTCTATACCAAAGTAACATACCATAACAATTACTACTATTTAAATACCTATATATCTCTTTTTTATTTTTTATTAATTTTATTTATTTCTGTATGTGTATGAATGTACTGTCTGCATGCAAGTCTGTGCACCCGTGTCTTGCAATGCCACAGAGGTCAGAAGAGGGTCTCGTATTCCCCTGGAACTGGAGTTCTCCTGGAATTGGAGTTTCAGACGGTTCTCGGCCTCCATGTGGGTGCTGGGGATCGAACCTGGGTCCTCTGTAAGAATGGTCGGCTCTCTTAACCGCTAGGCCATCTCTCCAGCCCTAAATACCTATATATCTAATTGCGTGTGCTTCATTAGTAGGATCGAAAGGCTATATATTATACTGTTTAAATACCTATATATCTAATTGCATGTGCTTCGTTAGTAGGATCAAAAGGTTATGCCTGGACAAGCTGTCAGCCCATGAAAGAAAACAGCCAGAATTGACTAGAGACCAAGACAACGCTCCAGAGAAAGTAGACTGTTTTGCTTCTCATCCACCTGTGCCCCTTTTCTAAGCCTAGGGAACAATCTGTGGAAGAGGGGGTGTGGTAGAATGTAAGGGCTGCGATTGGGGTGAATGGTGGTACTACAACAATATAGACTGGACACTCATTTGATCAACTTGATTGAACATACAAGCCCCCCCCCCTGCTGGATGGTGGGACCCACGAGCTGTGTGGGTTTGGGCACAACTGCTCGCAAACTGGTTTTACATGAAGGATGCTTGTACTCACAAATTATCACTTATTGTTAAAAAAAATGAAAAAACAAAACGAAAAAGCAGAGAAAGATGCAGAAAACTTACGGCAGAATGCATGATCTGGGATGGGTAGGGGTGGGGTGGGGGGAAGGGAAGGGGATATATGTCTGAACTGAATTAGAAAATGATGTATGAAATACACAAAACATCAATAAAAATAAAAATAAAAGAAGAAAAGTTTCAATGTTCCAATAGCTCCAAGCTGAGGACCAAGATTTTACATGCTGTGCCTTTGGGGACACTCTACATCCAAATGATAGTATTTTGTTGAAACACATTTCATTGTATTTTAAATACTGAACATGTACACAGTGCCAGCTCTATTAGTACTGCTGTGTTTGGGGTAAACTAGCTGAATGATAAGCCAAGAGTTTGATTCTCTTCTTGTGTTGTGTATTCTTTATCTCTTCTTTTGATGAAGAAAAGTTTACCATGATGGAAGTAACATCAGGAAACAATTTTAGAACAAGCTGGACTCTGCATTTGCACATGCAGAGTTTCAGACATCAAAAACCCTACAGTTAAATCCCAGCACTTTGGAGGCAGAGGCAGGTGAATCTTTGTGAGTTCAAGGCCAGCCTGATCTACAGAGTGAGTTCCAGGACAACTGGGGCTACAGGGAGACCCTGTCTCAAAAAAGACCAAAAACAACCCTTACAATTAGAGAAGCACAGAAAACTGCACCCAGCACCAAGAACACAGGGAGACTCAAAACAGAAACAAGCTCACCTGTGTTCTATCCTACAGTGTAAAGTCTTGCTGTTCTATGATGCTTGTGAACTTGTCTACATGGAAAATAAATTGTTTCATTGTCACAGTTATAGCCAACCATGGTGACTCAAAAATGCCAGAAGGCAGTTTTACCTGTTTTATAAGAGATTACCTCTATAGCAGTTGGCTCCAATTTACAGTTAGAGAACGACCTCATCATCATCATATTTCTCCTTGTGTCTATACCAAAGTAACCTACCATAACAATTAGTACTGTTTAAATACCTATATATCTAATTGCTTGTGCTTCATTAGTAGGACTGAAAGGTTATTCCTGGACAAACTGTCAGCCCATGAAAGGAAACAGCCAGAATTAACCAGAGTCTAAAATGACAGCTCCAGGGAAAGTAGACTGTTTTGGCTCTCGTCTACCTGTGTCCATTTTCTAAGCCTAGGGAACAATATGAGGAAGAGGGGGCATGGTAGAATGTAAGGGCTGCGATTGGGGTGAATGGTCAAACTACAGCAATATAGTCTGGACACTTATTTGATTGAACATGCAAGCCCCCCAGCTTAATGGTGGGACCCTTGGGCTGTGTGGGTTTGGGCATAACGGCTTGTAAATTGGTTTTACATGAAGGATGCTTGTACTCATAAATTATTACTTATTGCTAAAAAATGAAAAAAAAATAAAGAAGAAAAAAATGCCAGAAGTGCAGAAAAAAAGAGAAAAGTTTAAGTCTTGAAAAGAAATTTTAAAGAAGTATCTTGAAAGAAATGAGAGAAGAAGTTGCCTTTCTGAGCATCAGGCATAAAGATATGCACACTGCTGACCATGAGACAGAATGTGAGAAAACAAATTTCCATTGCTAGAACAATGTCAAATGTCATGAGTTCATTAACAAGCAAGTCCCATGGAAATAGAAGAGGTACAGAGATATTATTCATGGAGTGAATATCAAAGGAAAAAAAAAACAACTCAAGAAGATATTAAGTTGATACTGGCAAGTCCCAGATCAGAATTTCTTTAAGTGTGAGTGATCTGGGATTTAGAAATATCAGCTTAAGATGTTCTTACATAAGTGGTGCTTGGGAATTTCAACATCTCTACAAATTTCCAAAAATCTTCAATTATTGGGTGGAACTACAAGGAAAGATGAGAAAATTATAAAAATAATTTCTACCAACAACACATAAATTAACTAAGGAGCTATATATCAGCTACAAGGGCCCTCAAAGTCAGAAAATAATGGTAAAATCCAAGTCTGGGAAGGGTAGTGAAGCGGGGTAATCCTCCTGATGGTCTTGCAAAGTGACTCCCAAGAATGACCTCTCTTGCCCATCTCCAAAAGCACTCACAGACCTTTTTCGAGTAAATTTCCATATTTACTGAAATATCAGTGGATAACAGTGTGATTCAGTTTTCTATTATGTTTCTATGTGCCAATGATGAAGTTTGACTATAGTACCCACAATCTCATTTTCCTGATGGGCCCCGTGGTGTTTGTTGCATAGTGTGGTGATTTTAAACATTCAGCACATGCTACAGAATGAATGACTGTATAAATTATGTGACTCTGTAGAGAATATCTGCTAATTTTGACTACTTTTGCCTTTCAAAGAATCTATCCTTCCATTATCAAACAGTAGACTTTGCTTTTAACCATGATGGAAACAGATAGGAAAGGGGGAGTCTCATCAACCAGGGCATCCTGAACCCCAGGGCAGTGATCTTTTGGCATACTGTTCAAACAGAGCTAAACCAAGAACTCCATTAAAACTATAATTTTGGACTGTCAGGATAGAACGATGTTCTATTTTCCTTGGTCAATAGTAAAAAATTACCATCTATAAGTCATTTCAGTAATTAAGAGGACCAACTGATAGAAAGCATATCAAATACCACTTTCTAATAACACTACATACATTCTTTGTTCAGTTGGAAACATAGACTAATGTTTGTTTCAGAAATGTGAGCCAATAGATAAATGAGTGATTTTCAATGTTTTGAATAGAACTTTTCTTACTAGCAATCAGATGCATGTTGATTACTGTATATTGTTCAGATAATCCTTTTGTGCCTAATTTTCTCATAGTTCCTTATTATCTCATTCTATAAAACATTCTGCTGCTTTGAAGCAGATACAGCATGTTGAACCCTGTGGTGTAGGTATTATAAGAGAACAGACCATGATGTTGACTTACCACTGTTTGCTAGGGCATACCCAAGCTTGGCACCTCATGGAGTCTCTGCGAATGTCTGCATAATGAAGACTGAATGGGTAAATTAATGAATATACTTGGCATTCTGAGCCTGTTTGCTCATCGCTAAAGTGGAGAAGCAGGTGATGGTTGTCTGCCTTTTCTTAAATGGGAATCTAATGAGATAATGTATGTAAAAGTGCTGTGCTAGCTATAAAGCAATAATTATTATTCATTCAGCACATACTGTAGTAGTGAAAACGACCATAATGGAGTTGATAAAAGCATGGGCGCAGAAGTCAGAGTGTCCAAGCATCAGCACTGCATCTTATTAGCTGTCTAATTTTGGCCAAGATTTCTATCTTCTCTGAAGCTGTCTCTTAGGCTTTTGAAAACATCCTGAAAAGTTAATGCATGCAGTATGCACAAAATTACATTTCAGGTGTCTTAAGTGCTCTACCAGATAGGCTAATCAATCAGAAAAGTGCTCTGTCCACAAGAAGCTTACAGTCTAGCAAGAACATATCAGTTATACGAATAATCTGAATATACAACAGATAATGTGTCCTTAGAGAACAGTAAAGTGGGTAAACATCATGAGAAATGAATCATGACAAGGTTGGGTTTTTTTTTTTTTTTACTTTGTAATACTGTTTTATTGAATTTTGTGTTATTTCATATGGAGAATCTCAATCAACCTTAATCACCTTTCTATCACCTTCCCCACTGGGACCCCCAGTGGATTAATACACTCTGTCCTTTGTGCCAAGGCCCACCGTGCCAAGTTAGCATCCCGAGATGTTCCTCAGTGCAGATTCATCCACTGAGGTCTAGTCAGGGTATCCAGAGTCTCTCACTTTAAGATCAGTTCCTCCTCACCTAACAGTGATCAGCTGACAATATTTCTTTAGCTAAGATTGGGTTCTGCTGCCCATTTCCCGAGTTTCATGTTAGGTTTCTGACTACATGAGTTTGCATGGGTCATCTGCACGTTGACAACATTGTGTAGATTCATATGAGCAAGGTCCCGGCAGCTTTTAGGATTCTATTTCTCTATGGTCCTGCATCACCTCCTTTGCTCCTACAGTCTTTCTGCCCCTTCTTCCTCAATGCTCCCTGAGCCCTGGGGGGAGGGAAGCTTAAATAGGAGTCTTGTCCGAGGACCCATATTTTGCAGCCTCCTAATCTTCACTCTTTGGTCATTTGTGACCATGTGTGTTCCTGGCTCTCTGTTGCATGAGGAAGCTTCATTCATGAGAGTTGAGAAATTCATTATCTTCTTATCCCTTGTTCTATGCTGTGTGGGCCTTAGGTGTAGAGGCTGCATTGTAGATGTGCTGCTTAAGCTTGGACAATTCACAGACAATGTCTGTGTATGACCAGTTGTGGTACTCTGTAATCATCTCCATCTGGTGCAAAAGAAGTTTCTTTGATGGGTGGTGACTGGGATACTTGAATATAATGATTTAGTGCTAGGATCTACAAATGAGGGAGAACATACACTGTTTTTTCTGAGTGTGCATTACTTCACTTAGCTTAACAGTTTCTAGTTCTATCCATTTGCCCACGAATTTCATTTTTGTCTTTCTTTACCGCTGAGTAGAACTCCACTGTGCAAATGCCCCACATTTTCATTATCCACTCATCAGGTGAAGGACACTTAGGTTGCTTCCATCTCTTAGCTATTGTGAAAAGGACAGCAACAAACATGGATGTACAAGTGTCTCTGCAATAGGATGAGTCCTTTGGGTATATGCCAAAGAGTGGTATAATCAGGTCAAATGATAGGTTCATTTTTAATTTTTAAGAGTTCTCTACACTGCTTTCCACAGGGGTTATATGAGCTTGCAATCCTACCATCAGTTAATGAGCATTCCCCTTCCCCTACATCCTCTCCAGCCTTTGGTATTGTTCTCTCTTGTGATGTTAGCCAATCTGACTCTCACCCCAGGGTTTTTTTTTTTTAAAGAAAAATGTTATTGATTTTATTAATTTCATGTAATAGTTCTTAATCAAACTTAGACCCCCCCCATCTCCCATCCAAACCCCTTTAACCCCCAACCAGACCACGTGTATTCTACCATATGCGTAATTAAGTCCTGCTCAGTCAAACATTTCCACCCAGATGTCCTTTAGTGCAAATTCATCCACTGGGGTCTAGTCAGTCCATCTAGAGATCGTAAGTAAGTCCTGCTCTCCCTTACCCAGTGGCAATCAGTCTCTAACTGTTGCTCTCCATCACCCCCAGGGTTTTAAAAATAAATATTTTATTTTACTAAAGTTATTAAGTATGCTCATGCTAAGCCTTCTTTTCATTACCAAGCATGTCCTAAGGAATTCGTGCAAACATTATTAAGCTTACATCATGGTATGCTTTGTTGGCATGGTCTTCATGGTAAATTCGGAATGCTTTTGGTGCACAATGGAAACTGATATACACAATCCATCACCACAGGCACACATGGGACATGAACGTGGTCAGGAAGGCACAGAACTTCTGCTGTGAAAGCTCATGATTCAAAAGCTGAAGGAGATTATGGTAGGCTGAAGGGAGACTTCCAGAAACACCCCTGGACCTCACCCCTGGAAGTTATCCACACTGACTACTCACACAGAAAAGGGAGATTTTCACATGAGACTGAAGAGGAGCGGTGAGAGTGGATTGTTCTGGGCTGTCTGGTGACCCTGTCAGGTAACTCCACGTGAGAGACATAAGCAGAAGACACAGCAGTAACACCAGAGGTTAGAGTGTCTTAGAGGCAAGGAATGGTCTGTGAGACATGGGATAGAAGAAACCACTAGAGGCTGGAAGGAGCAAAGAAAATGAGTTATCCTCAGAGTCCAGAAAGAACCACTTCCTGACCTCCACTAAGATATTAAATATGTGTTGCCGAAAGCAGCTAAGTTTGGGGAATTTGTGTACAGCAAACATAAAGGGAAAATGCCCTACATTCCTCTTTTTATGTTCTTATTCCGAACAGGCACCACAGCTAACCTTAGTTTACTTACAGTCAGGCTGAAATGGCCAGAAAATTGTGAGAAAAACATCACCACAGCAATCCTAAAGGACAGCTGTCAGGCTATCCTTCGAAAGCAAATGCAGGAAGTGGCTAAAACGGGCCCATGAGTGTTAAGCAAATTAAACCCTAGCAGCCAAGGGTATGAAGGGAGGTTCTCCACTGTCTTCATTCTTACATGGTAATTTTATGAGAAAAAAAAAAAGGAATTCTAAGTTGATGATGGAAATTTGAGAAGGGTGGCATAGTTAGGAAGATCTATGTCCATATTTCATCTAGCATTCCAGCACTCAAATGTCCATAGGCATGTTGGAGTTTTTAATTGCAGCTGGGGTGAAGAGACAGCTAGTGCACTCACCTCCTGACATTTTACAGGACCATCACCTCCTCTCCACTTGCCTCCTCGGCTCATGTCATGTGATCGCCTCTCCTCTCTCTACCTCTGCACAGGCCACTTCTTGATTGCTGAATCCTTATATTTATTGGTTCATTCCACCCACCCAAAGCTAAGCAAAAGCAATAAATCATAAGTATTTTTCAAGACAGCAGGCGCATGTCTCCTTTAGTGGGTAGACTCTGAGTCACCTCAGGACAAGCTCTCCAGTTTTTGGTCCCTATCCCATTTTGTAATAGTTTCCTTAGCAGGTCTTATCTTTGTAATTACTCCATTGCAAATCTGATATCCCAAGTACTGGAAGTTTCTCCTTTGCAATGATATACCCTATTCTTCTTTGAATCCTGCACCTAGGTACTGTGCTTGAAAGATCGCAGAGACTTAATTTATTAGTGTTTGTGTGTCTGGTGTGAAGGGAACTTGTACCACAACGCACATACAGAGGTCACAGAACATCTTTGTGCACTAAGCTCTCTCCGTGCTCCTTTTTAAATTTTTTTAAAACCTTTTTTAAATTTTATTTATTTTTGTATGTGTATGAATGTACTGTCTGCATGTAGGTTTGTGCACCTGTGTCGTGCAATGCCGCAGAGATCAGAAGAGGGTCTCGGATTCCCCTGGAACTGGAGTTCTCCTGGAATTGGAGTTACAGACGGTTCTTAGCTGCCATGTGGGTGCTGGGGATCGAACCCAGGTCCTCTGCAAAAGCAGTCGGTGCTCTTAACTGCTAGGCTACCACTCCAGCCCCAAACCCTTTTTTATTGAGCAAATTTCCTACAACATTTCTTAATCAAATTTAGACTCATTCCCCATCCATGCCCACCCCTCATGTCCCCCTGCCCCCCGTCAGAGCTCATGGATTCTGTCATACACAAGTCCTATCTTGCATCCTTTTCTCAGTCTTTTATAACCTTTTTTGTACACAGGTTTACTGTTTTGGTCAGTTCTTTGAATAGGTTTTCTCTCTTTTTTTGTTCCCATTTGATTTTATTTTATTCCAAAATATGCATACATACACTCCACACATAAATCAAAATTACAAAATCTGGAAATAAACTATAGGTTAATTCCAAAGCACATTTAGAGATTTACATTTTAACGGTAGAGTTGCATGCATGTAAAAGAAGTATAACTTTACATTCTCTCTTTTTTTCTAGAATATGAATATTAATATTCCTATATGATAGAACATTCTATAAGATTACATAAGGATAAATTATGAATGGTTGTAACATGTATCAATAAAAAGAGAAAATATTATTTTACAAAATATTTTTAACTGTTAAATGTAATCTTTTTTTTTTTTTTTTTTTACCAAAAGATGTCATGTTTTCCCCAAGGAAGTGGTTGAAGGGTCCTCCTTGGCAAACCCAAACAACCATCAATCCTGCCCCCATGCTCCACACTGGGGTCCCTCCCCCCCAACATGGTCACCCAAATGAGGTCCAGCAAGCGTGTGTCCTGTCTTGATCTTCCTGCACTGGCCTCCATGACACAGCCTGGGTAGTCCAACAATGGCAGTGTACACTCTGAAGAGGCTGAAATCCCAGTAGCCACTCAGTCCACACACTGGGCATCTCCGTAGTCCCCATCTGGCATTGAAGGTTTGAAGGATTCTCAAGTTTTATATCTGAAATACAATTTCTCAGACCTTATTGGTTATTTATTTCTGGTTATACTTTCCTTTTTGGATGCTTAAGGTCACACAGTCATCCCAGATTAACCAAGGTTTCAGTTTTCTCAAGGTCAGTTGAGGATCTGGTCCTCAAGGGTCACTAGGGTTTTTTTTGGGGGGGGGGAGGGGTAGCCCCTGACTCCTTTTGGTTTTTCAACCACCAGTTCCATCCACTCAAGGACACAGTGAGGTCTTGCTAGACCAGGCTTCTCTTTTTGAAGCACGAGCAGACTTTCCTCTTTATAGACTGGACACTGGCTGAAGTCCCATCAGTGGATCTCCAAGACCTCCCCGCACAGGGAAGACTGGTGATTCACATTTGCAGGACATTTCAGGAGATGCCCCCATGCATGTTCCCCTGAGACTTAGTTGACCTCTGAGGGCAAGGAACAAAGTTATCCTTTAGGTCCCTCGGCCAAAATGGTATGGGCATTAAGTATGGTCATTAAGCACCGAGAAAGGCTAAGTTACACCAGCCTGATACGTCACACCTATACTAAAACTGTATCCTCTGGAATACAAACGGTTATTTCCATATCATATTTCTTGATTCACCTTTATCCATTTTAACTTCATGTTACACTGTAATATGTGTACATGTCCACCATCATATACCAAAAATCCAGTCTGAAAATAAGTGGTAGGTTAGTTTTAGGACCTGTCTAGGGATTCATAATATAAGAGCACGGTTGTGTTCAGATCATGGGGAATATAGCATTAATGTTGCTCAATTTGCCTTAGAACTAGGTGCTTGGTGCTAGCATTGTACAAAAATTAACTCCAAATGGATCGAAGACCTCAATGTGGAATCCAAAACTCTGAAGAAATAGAAGAAAAAGTTGGCAGCAAGCTACAAGACATAGGCATAGGAAAAGACTTTCTAAATCAGACAGCAGCTGCACTGGAAACAAGGTCAACAATTGACAAGTGGGACCTTATAATACTCAAAAGCTTCTGTACAGCAAAATAAATAATCAGGGAAATAAAGAGAAAACCCACAGAGTGGGAGCAAACCTTCACTGCTGATACATCTGACAGAGCACTAGCTTCCAGAATATATAAATTACTCAAAAAAAAAGAAGAAAAGAAATGATGCACTCAAAAGATGGAGTAAAGAGTTGAGCAGAGAATTCACAAGTGAGGAAATAGAGATGGCAGAGAAACATCTTTAAAAAATGTTCAACATCGCTAATAATTAAGGAAATGCAGATCAAAATCCCTTTAAGATATCATCTCACTCTGATAAGGCTGGCTAGGATCAGATAAACAAATGATACCAAATGCTGGAGAGGTTGTGGGGAAAGGGGAACACTCATCCACTGCTGGTGGGAATGCAAACTCATACAACCATTATGGAAGGCAGTGTGGAGAACCTTTAAAAGACTCAGAATGTACAGGGAGACCCTGTCTCAAAAAAGAGCAAAAAGCAAAACAAAACAAAATGAACAACAAAAAAACCCAAAAACAACAACAACAACAAAAAAGACTCAGAATGAGCCTACCACCTGACCCAGCCATACCACTTCTGAGTATATACCCACAAGACACATCCTACCACAAATATACATGTACAGCCATGTTTATAGCAGCTCTCTTCACAATAGCGAAGAGCTGTAACCAACCCAAGTGCCTCTCAACCGACGAGTGGATAGAGAAAATGTGGTACATCTACACAATGGAATTCTGTGCAGCAGTAAAGAAAGATGATATCATGAAATTTGCAAGTAAATGGATGGAACTAGAAGACATTATGTTAAGTGAAGTAACACAGTCCCAGAAAAACAAAAGATGAATGGTGTCTCTCTGTGTACCTTTATGTCAGTTTGGGGAATTGAACTTAAGTAACTAAGAATGAATGACAATCACCATCATATTATTTTCTTTCCCCCAAATCATCTATTTGATTTTCTTTTAGACTTGATTTATAAATTTTTTTTGGTCTTTTTGAGACAGGATCTCCCTTTAGTCCCAGCTGGCCTGGATGATTTTAAATTTTATGTGCATGAGTGCTTTGCCTGCATGTATGTAAGTGTGTCTTATGGCCATGGAGGACAACATGTCCTCTGAATATGGCCTTAGATGATATTATGATATTCTGTTTATAATATTATTGCTCTGCACACTCCATGACTCTCTCCTTTGAGTCTCTGAGATTCAACTTAGGTTGCATCTCCTTAGCCTCATTTTTCCGACTGTAGCACCTCCCCCGTCCCTACATCAACCACCATGGTTACCATTCCCTTTCTTGATGCCAAGTGTGGTCTCTGGCCAGGATTCTTCACAAATTCTAAACTGATCTTTTCTTGCCTCCTTAGGGTTTGCCAAGGTCTGCAGAGGGGCTGGACCTGTGATCTGTATTGCTCACTCCCTATCCTGTCATCACACCCAGCACTGTACCTGGTATGTGGAAGTCACACTAAGGCTCAAAACACAGGGGGAATCAATGCATCTATCAAGTACAACATAAAGCAGAGGACCTTAGTCCTTATAAGGTACAAAAATGAGAAAAAGCAAGTGTTAGAAAGGATAAAAATGAAAGAAAAAAGTATAACTCAAGGAGCAAAGGAAATATGTGTAGATTGTTGCTAAACACAATCCATGAGCTACATGTTACAGGGTCCTGAGGACCAGAAAACAGCAACACACACTGTACTCACTCCAGGAGTAACAAAGATTCATTTAAAATTTCTACTCAGGACAGCAAAATGATTGTTTCTGTGCTTTAGAAGGCTGGCTCTGTTGCCAGTACAAATCCATAATGGATGGAGACTGAGAAGAAGGCCACGCCCACAGGCCAGACAACATGTTACAAAACAGCAAAAACGAGAAAGAATGACAGCCCATGAAAGGCATTTGGGCTCACTGGATATGGAAGGTGAGCAGATAGGGGGGAGACTGTTCTAATGCCAGAGTGAGGCCGGCAACGAGAAGACACAGACAGAGTTTGGGACCGGGACCGAGAGGAGCAGGTCAGGTCCTGCCCATGACCCAGCACTTAGTAGTGGCATGCAAAAACCCTGGTGGTGAGTTAATACAGCCACAGTCAGCATCTTCAGTCAATCTCCCTTCCTCTGTGGGAGCCTCTTTTCCATTTTCCTATTTCCTTCTCTATAATTATAAATTCCTTTATGGTGGCTGGGATTTTTTTTTTTTTTTTTTTTTTTTGCTATTTGTAAGTTATGAAAAAAATGCCCCAAATATATATGTGCTTAAGAGATAAAATGACTGCCAAGCATGGTGGCACATGCCTTCAATCCCAGCACTTGGGAGGCAGAGACAGGTAAGTTCAAGGCCAACCTGGTCTACAAAGTGAGTTCTAGGCCAGCTGAGGCAACAGAGAGACCCTGTCATAAGACCAAAAAAAAAAAGATAAAAACAATAAAATGAAATTACCTTTCAGGCACCTGACATTCCACTCCCTCCATGGAGGCCTCTGAAACTACTTCCCAGCAAACTTCATATACATCTAACTCACTTTAAAAAATATATTTTATTGATTCTTCGAACATCTCTAATAATGTCCCTTGATCCTATTCATTCAGACTCTTCTTCCCCATCCCCTCCCAGATCCACCCTCACATCCATACCTCCACCACCTCGCTTCAAGTCCTCTTTATTTTCTCAGGCTTTTCAAGAGTCTAATTTGTGTGTTCCTCAAATATTCTTGGGCATAGTTTCCTCTCCTGGAGAGCACCCAACTTAACCAACATCACACCTTTAAAGGAAACAGACTCCATCTCCCAGCAGCTCCTAACTGCCAGAACTTCCTTGAGCTAAGGCTGAGGCTTTATTCTCACCTCCTCCCTCCATACAGGGATTGTACCTGGCTTGGGTTTATGAAGTTCTTGTTCCTGCTGTCACAAGCACTGGTTAACACCATCTCCTTCTATTCATCCATCACCTCTGCCTTACAATCTTTACATTCACTTTCCTGCAAAGATTCCCTAAGTCTTAGGAGAAGAAAGTGTAATATAGGTGTCCTGTTTAGGAACAAGCATTCCACAGTCTCTTTTCTATACACCTTAACCAGCACTTAATCTCTGTGTAAATGTCCATCTTCTGCAAGACAAAGCTTATTTGGTTAGTGCTAAGAGATACACTAAGCTATGGGTTTAACAATAAGTCATTAGGAGTAGGTTTAATACTATGGTCAAAGTAGTAGCTTCTCCCTTCTTGCCTATGACCTGTCTAGGCACAGGTTCTTCATCCTGATAACAGTACCAGATATGGGCCCGATCCTAAAGTGGTTGGTGATAACATTCTTGCCACAGTAATATACTAATGGGCATATCTTACTAGGACAGTTGTTATTATATAGCTCACAGCTGTGTTCATAGCTTGATAAGAATGATGATGATTTTTTTTTCTCTTTTGTATAGCATGTTCCACCACTATGTAGGCTAACCAGTAGAGACAAAACTTTGAGCTTAGCACCTGATTGATTTTTCTGTTCCGTGTATATAGTGTATTCAGCAAGAGGGTCTCATTGTCAAGTTCTGAAGGGCACCCAAGCTTGTATGAGAGTCTACAGGAACCCTATGGTCAACAACTCAAAAAGATGGAGCACTGGTATTTTTATTTGCTAGCTTCTGGGGTCTGGTAGATGTGGGAAAACTTAGTTAAGATGGGTAGCATTCCTAAGCCACACCTCCTTGGCCACACCCATGGGGTGGAGTGTAGTGATGAAAAGATTTAGCATTCCTGAGGATTGAGTCATGATGGATGTTTAAGCAGACATGTTGGAATAAAATCTCTCTCTGCATTTGAACCTCAACCTGCCTACACGTGGTGTGCTTTCTTGCGCGAGCTTTCCACATGGGTCATCCCAGGATTAAGTGGGCCCTGCCACGAATCCCGGAGGCGACCCCACAGGTAGTGGCATTGTTCTCCATTGCAGGTAATTCCATTTAGCCTCTTTCTATATATGTAATACTATATACAGGTGTTTCTGTAATCTTTTAATTTTACTTCTTTTTTAATTTTTTAATTTTTTATTTTTTATTTCTGTTTGCATATGAATGTACTGTCTGCATGCAGGTTTGTGCACCTGTGTCGTGCAGTGCCGCGGAGGTCAGAAGAGGGTATCTGATTCCCCTGGAACTGGAGTTCTCCTAGAATTGTAGTTTCAGACGGTTCTCAGCGCCATGTGGGTGCTGGGAATCGAACCCGGGTCCTCTGTAAGAGTGGTCAGCACTCTTAACCGTTAGGCCATCTCTCCAGCCCTAATTTTACTTCTTAAATTGAGATGACTTTGTCTAGTTAATACATATGTATACATATAAACACATATATACAGAAATGTGTAAATATATGCATAGGGTCTTGCTGGTAGACTAAGCTGGCTTCACACTAATGGTCCTCCTGCCTTTGTCTCCTGAGTGCTGAACTCATAGGTGTACACTATCATCACTGGCTCTATTTACATGGTTAAAGGAGAGTTTGGCATTACATTAACTGTGGCATTACTTGTAATGTACTTAATCCACTATTGATGGTTATGTAGGATATTTTCAATTGTTACACATAAGACTATAATGAACATTTTAGCACAACTGTTTGTATAGATATCTCAATGAGTATTTCTTTAAGAACATCACAAAAGTATTAGATGGATGAACTTTTCCCAAGGGCAATGTAGTAGGGTGCATGAGATTTAGAAAGGACAACTGGGGATAGACCTTCTGCCTGAGTAACTCAACCCTCCCTTTATAGAAATACATGTGAGTCATGAGGAATTTTTGAGAGGACCTGTCAAGGCCAAACAGGCAATTCTAGGTGAAAGGGAGCATTCAATACCCTTGGCCCCATAAGAGATAAATGGCTTTCTGCGATATACAGGCGGAACTTAAAAGGATGGGTTCCCCACCTGCCGGATTGGTTTGATTTCTGCTTTATATCCGGCACCATGACTAACACAGCCTGACACTTCTGAGCACAGTTAGTTACCTCTTCCTAGCTGTCTCCCCACCTTTTGGCTCATGCCTTGATTGAACACTTTTTCCAACAGAAAATAATGCTTTATTTACTCATTTCTAAGTGTAGATTCTGAGCTCACCGAGGACAAAGAATTCCTACTATCCATTGTTATGTGTCTCCAGCAGGTTAGACATTGAATGTGTGTTTCTTGAGTGAATGAATGGATATATACATGAGTCAATCAATAAGTGTCCATGACATAAATCACTTCTGCTATTGCCAAAAGGTTTGAAAGGGGAAGCGTTCTTAGTGTTCTGCCACTATTCAAATCCTTATTGTGTCTCATAAAATGTAAGGAGCATGATGTAGAACCAGACAGATATGCCTAATCAAAATGTAACACCCTTCCCCATTTCCCCAATTCTTCTTTAACACTGGGACTGAATCATAGGGCTGGAGAAATGGCTCAGTGGTTAAATGCACATGTCGTTCTCACAAAGGACGCAGGTTCAGTTCCCAGCACCCATGTGGCAGCAAGCAACTGCCTGTAACTCCATTTCCAAGAGAATCTGAGGCTCTCTTCAGGCTTCACAGGCACTACATAATTTTGGTATACTTACATGCATGCAGACTAAACACTCATACACATAAAATTAAAAAAAATTTAAGGGGCTTAGTGAATATCACCCAATGATATTACTGATGAAACTAAATAGTTGCAAGAGCCTATATGGGCCCATACTCTGAAATACACATTTTAGTTTACATGTATAAGTTCTTTCCACTTAAGTAAATTTTATATTATGTTGTATACATGACAGACTATCATACTCATAGACATTATTTTTCAGAATAAGTAAAAGACAATTAATATTTGAAAATATTAGGTAATAGTAAAAACAGAGCATCACTAGCAGTGAAGATCGAGCCTAAATGACTAACAGTGGGAAACCTTTACACAAGCATGAGTAGTAAGAAGTAAAGTGGGAACTAATCTATTGGAAGCTAATTATAACAGACACAGAGAGAATGCAGCTTCCATGGCCAGCCTCTGTTCTATGGACAGCGTTCGTGTGTATGTTCCTGATGTGTACCAGTTCATCTCTGTATCACGCTCACTCTGCTATATTTCCAGCTGAATAAAAAGCTACTCCTCATGTCCGTTCCCTTAATAGAAATGATCTTTAAAACTGCTCTTCCTGAGTAACAGGATTTGAATCAGGGTAAACCTGCCGAGAACTCTCCCTGGACCTTATCTTCAGCAAATCGTATTGTCAGGAAGCAGAAAATGTAGTTTGTCTCACATTATCTGTAATACAAGAGACAGGCCTTCATTTTAACAAGGTGCCACTGCCAATATGGGCCCTGCTGGGTGAGAAGCAGATGCGGTTGTTTCTCTATTTACAGGAACAGAATGGATCGTTGGAGGGAGTGGACATAAGTGGCATGCTTTCCTAGGCCAGACTCGCCCAGATGCCCTAGACAAAGTCAAAGCAGGAGACAAGACTCCTGGAGGATGTACATCCAGCAGTGCTGGCCTATTCTCTGAAACCAGCAATAGTTCCATACATAAGCACCTACCTAGTGAGCTGCACACACATGTGGTAAGATATAACCTCAGCATTCATGCCTGCAGGATACCCCTTGTAACCAATGGGAAAGGGGCAAGGATGTAGGAGTGAGGCCTGAGTGCCCTGGGAGCTGGAGAAGGTCCCAACGAAGTGCAGAATCCAGACTCCCAAAATGGAACAGCTCCAGCCTACACTATCTGTGGCCATGGGCAGTCACTGAATTTCTTTGATTTTGATTTGCTTACCTAGACAATTGGGCAACAGTAACTCCTTTAAGAGAGTTCTTGTGGATGAGGTGTAAGACCTCTGCAAAACATTTCAAACACTATCCTCTAGTAAGTATTAATGTCGTGGATAGGTTGGACAGAACTCAAGAGGTTTCATTGCAAAGAAAATATCTTTGTAATACCTCTATCCCTAAGATCTGCTCTGTATTTTACCAGATGGGGTACCTCTGATAAAAATCATTGGCAGTTCAATCATTCTTTTAATTTTTATATTTTCAATTTAGATATTTATTTATTTACTCTGTGTGTGTGCATGTGGGTACATCCACATGCCATAGTACACATGTGGAGGTGAAACAACAACGTGCTAGTCAGTTCTCTCCTTCTACCACCATGCAGGGCTCAGAGATCCAACTCAGGTGGTCTGGCTTAGTGGTCAGCACCCTTACCACTATGCCATTTCTCTGGACGAATTCAATCACTAACAAAGCATTATATTTCTTACTCAGAATCAATTTTGATTAAGAGATCAGCATGTCTATCATAGCAAGTTAACCCAGAGCTCATTTTTCTCACACAGACAGGCCAGGCCCATCCCCATCCAGAGCGAGGTGCTTGCCACGGAATGAGGGAAAACAAGGGGAGTTTGGCATTTTCTGTTGACCTAGCTCTGTCTTGGAGGTGGCTGCTATGTGATCCGTTCAATCCTAGGAGGCAAAGGTCAGACGTGGAGGAGGGAAGAAGCTCTCAGATGGATTGTACTGTCCTTTCATGGTTCCCAGTGCTCCGTGCCTTTCAGATTTTCCATGCACCCCATCTCTCCTATGCTCAGCTGTGAGTTCTTCTGCCCAGAGTCTCTACTGCAACTCACTTCAGCTGGCTAACCATACCCATAGATTCTGTCCCTAAGTAAGCATCCTCAGCCTCTTCTAGATAGAGTCCTGACATCTTTTTATGCTGATTCTCCTGGGCAATATCTCTATAAAAGGACCCAAGGCCAACAGGCAGACCATAGGTTCAATATCAGTCCTAGGAATTGCCTAGGATTGAGTCCATGGCAGGAGGCCATTCATACCCAGGAGTGGCCCCCTCCTCCACAGGTTTACTGTATTTCCCTGAGTGGCAATCCAACTCTGAGAACCGCCTTCCTCCCTCCACTCCTTCCCATGTCCCTCTACTCATAACTTCTTCTTAGACTTGGAGGAGAGGTCAGAACACTCTCACTGGCATGATTATTGTTGGGGGGGGGCTAGAAGCTAGAGTATGACATTTCCAAAGAAATCCTCAAAAAAACCATCATTTTGTTGTCTTTAAAGTAATTCTCCCTGTGAGTGAGAGGCTTTCTGGTCATCAAACTGAATCTTGTTAGGCATTTTGACAAACTGCATATGATCTAGCACCTCATCTGGGACATGATACTGTTGCTTTGGGGAAATAAATGTTGAATTTCATGTTCTGTTACAATGATGATTATGAGTATCCTTTTATTTACAAAATTTATCTATAGGACTCCAGATTCACTTCTTAGACTTGTTACATATCATTTTGAGATATATTTTTGTTGTGTCACCTGGGATTGATCCCAGGGCCTCATCACTGAACTATAATATCATGCCATTATGATTTAATTAAAAACATTTATTAGAGCCAGCCCACCTCTCTGGGGACCCAGATCTTCAGAGAAACTGAGGCCCCAGCCGGGTTGCCAGTGCATGGGCCAAGTCAGGCCCCCACAGCCAACCTAGAGGAACAGGCCTGCATCACAAGGAAAAAACACTTAAATTTCACATCAGATTGCAAACAATTAATCAAATCCACATGCCAAAAGCAAAACAAAAAGTTAACAACATGGGAAAAGCAAATGATAAATCCCCACCAAACTCTGTCAGTCCTGTATAAGACTCCAACAATGAAAACTCCCCGGAGGTAGCCCAGGACACAGTTCTTTAAAAAAAATAATTATAGGCATACTCAAAGAAATCAAGAACCTAAGGGAAGAGAATAACTAACTCCAGAAGGAAATGGAATTGCTGAAAAAAATCTCAGGCTAAAATGAAAAAGGAAACCGAAAAACTAAAAGGACAGAATGGCCAACTCCAGAAGGAAGTGGAAATACTAACAGAATCTCAGGCTGAAATGAGAAAGGAAATTGAACACTCATCCAGTCAACAGGAAAGGGCAGGAGAAAGCCTCAGTAACAGAATGGATGAGGTAGAAAATAGAATATCAACCCTAGAAGATAACATGGAAGAACTGAAGATCTCAAACAAAGACTATGAAAAAAATATTTTAAACACAAGAATGGAATAACCAAGAAATGTGGGACACCATGAAGAGACCAAACCTCTGCATCACAGGTATAGAGGAAGGAGAAGAATCCCGAGGTAACAGTCTGGACCAGATCTTCAACAGAATTATAAAAGAAAATTTCCCCAAATTGAAAAAATATACACACAAATACAAGAAGCACATAGAACAGCAAATAGACAAGATCAGAAAAGAAACTCCCTACACCATATCATAATCAAAACACTAGATACTCAAATCAAAGACAAAATACCGAAAACCACAATAGAAAAACAGCAAGTTACATATAAAGGAAAAGAATTTCAGCTGACTTTTCAATATGAATAATGAAAAGCTAGAAGAGCTTGGACCAAAGTGTTCCCAGTACTAAATGACTACAGATGCCAACCCAGGTTACTCTACCCAGCAAAAAATGCCAATTATAATTGAAGGAGAAAGGAAAATCTTCTATGACATAAACAAGATGAAAGAATACATGTCTAGACAACCAACCTCCCAGAAAAATACTCGAAGCAATTCTGAGGACGGAGGAAAAGAGCAGCTATCCCCAACTGGCAAGAGAGCTTAATTAATGAAGGCATAAACCCAGAAATACAAACATAGGCCAATAATGCAAACAGAAAATAAACTGAAGGGAAGCAATATACATCTCTCAATATTAACCCTAAATATTAATGGTCTGAATGACCAACCAAGAGATACAAATTGAGAGAATAGATTAAGAATCTTTCTGTTGTCTACAAGAAACATACCTCACTTTCAAGGACAGGTACCATCTTAAGGTGAAAGGATGGAAAAATATTCCAAGCCAATGGTACCAAAAGGCAAGCAGGAGTTGCTATTTCAATATCAGACAAAATAGATTTCAAAGTAAAACTAATCAGAGGAGATGAAGAGGATCATTATATCCTTATCAAATGATCAACTAACCATGAAGATCTCACAATCATAAATATATAGACACCAAACTCTGATACACTGAACTTCATAAACACAATCCTGCAGGACTTCAAGGCACAGACCAATCCCAGCACACTAATAGTGGGAGACTTCATTACCCCACTGAGCCCATTGGACAAGTCAACTGGACAAAGAATAAACAGAGAGATATCTGAACTGAACAATATGATACACCAAATGGACCAAACAGACATCTACTGAATATTCCACCCAAACAACAAAGAATGTACTTTCTACTCAGCACCCCATATAACATTCTCCAAAAACAACCATATACTGGGACACAGAGCAAACCTCAGCAAATACGAAAAAAAAAAAAAAACTGAAGTAATTCTATGCTCAATATCAACACTAGAAAGAACTCTACTAGCTACAAAAACACATTGAGACTAAATAACACACTACTGAATAATGAATGGGTCAAAGGAGAAATAAGAAAGAAATAAAAGCATCCTGGCACTAAATGAAAGGAATGATACAACACAGCAAAATCTATGGGACACCATAAAAGCAGTCCTGAGAGGGAAATTCATAGCCCTAAGTGCCTACATTAAGAAAACAGAAAGAGCACAAATAAATGACTTAATACTGCAACTAGGGGCTGGAGAGATGGCTCAGTGGTTAAGAGCACTGACTGCTCTTGCAGAGGACCCAGGTTCAAATCCCAGCACCCACATGGCAGCTAAGAACCATCTTAGGCTGGGCATGGTGGTACATGCCTTTAATCCCAGCACTCAGGAGGCAGAGGCAGGCAGATCTTTGTGAGCTGAAGGCCAGCCTGGTCTGCATAGTGAGGCCCAGGCCAGCTGGGGCTACAAAGAGACCCTGTCTTAAAAATACCAAAAAAAAATATTGCTACTAAAAACACTGGAGAGGCAACAACAAATGAATCCTAAACCTGGCAGACAAAAAGAAATAATAAAATTCAGAGTGGAAATCAATGAAATAGAAACAAAGAAAACAACATATAAAATATCAATGAATTCAAGAGCTGGTTCTTTGAAAGGATAAACAAGATAAATAGACCTCTAGCCCAGTTGACTAAAAGAAGCAAAGAGCAACTCTGAATCAACAAAATTAGAGATGAAAAGGGAAATATCACAATGGACAACAAAATGCTCAGACAATCATGCGGGAATACTTCAAAAACCCATACTCTACCAAATTTGAAAACCTAAGAGAAATGGATGAATACCTGATGTCATGGAATCCACCAAGACTTAACCAGGAAGAGATAGACAGAATAAATAGACCCATAATAAAGGAGGAATTTGAAACTGTGATAAAAAAGCAACCTCCCAACTAAAAAAAGCCCAGGACAGATTCACAGCAGAATTCTATAAGACATTTAAAGATGACCTACAGCCCTACTACTCAAATTATTGAAAAGGATAGAAACAGAAGGAAATGCCCCAAATCCATTCTATGAAGCCAATATCACTCTAATACCAAAACCAGGCAAAAGGAAAAAAAAGTAGACCTATTTCATTAATAAATATAGATGCAAGAATTCTCAACAAAATACTTGCAAACCACATACAGGCACATATCAAAAAGATCATCCACCATGACCAAGCTGGATTCATACCAGAGATGCAGGAATAATTCAACATACATAAATCAATAAGCATCATAAAGCAAATAAACAGACTAAAAGATAAAAACACCCAGTCATCTTAATCGATGCAGAAAAGGCCTTCAACAAAATTCAGCATGCCTTCATGTTTAAAATCCTGGAGGGAATTTTAAACATTCTTCAACATAATTAAAGCCATATACAACAAACCCACAACCAGCATTATCCTAAGTGGGGAAAAACTAGAAGTGTTCCCCCTAAAGTCAGGAACCCACCAAGGCTGCCCACTATCTCCACTCCTTTTCAATACAGTGCTTGAAATGCTCATGAGAACAATAAGACAAGAAAAGAAAATTAGAGGAATACTAATTGGAAAAGAGGAGGTCAAACTATCCCTTTTTTTTTTTTTTTTTTTTTTTTTTTTTTTTTTTTTTTTTTTTTTTTGCAGATGACATATAGTTTACCTAAGGGATGCCAAAAACTCCAACGAAAGCTCCTAAACACTTCGCCAATGTTCAGTAAAGTGGCAGGATATAAAATTAACGCTAGAAAAATTGGAACGCTTTTCTTTTTTTTTTTAACTTAATTTTTTATTGAGGCTTTGTGCATTTCATACATTTTTTCCAATCAGTTCAGACTTATTTCCTTCCCTGCACCCCCCACCCCCACCCCATCCAAGATCATGCATTCTGCCATAACGGTCCTGCAATCTTCTCTCAGTTTTTTTTTTCATTTTGCTATAAGTGATAATCAATGATACAAGCATCCTTCCATGCAAAACCAATCTGCAGGCTGGTTGTGCCCAAACACCTACGCCCACCATCCATGTGGGGGTGACAGGTTGTTTGTTCAATTCAAGTTGATCAAATGAGTGCCCAGACTACATTGCTGTAGTTTCATCACTCATTAACACACGCCCAATCCGAGCCCTTTACATTCTACCACCCCCGCCCGACCATCTTCGCAGGTGTTCCCTATGCGTAAAAGGGCACAGTGGATGAGAGTAAAACAGTCCACTCTCTCTGGACTGTTGATCTTGGACTCTGGTCAATTCTGGCTGTTTCCTTTCATGGGCTGACAGTTTTCTTTTTTGGAATATTGGTGTTATCCTACGAAGAGAAGGTAAATGAAGAGAGAAGAGAAGAGCAATTAGTATATAGAGGGTATTTAAGCATCACTAATAGTGGATAGGTGATTGGGCAGGTTAACTTAATTAGCACAGAAACACAGATGTTTGTATATGTTAAGGTCCATGAATTACAATTTTCCCCCCTGTTAAAATATGACAGGTCTTACTGTGGCATATAGAACTCTAACCTGTAGAGGATGTAAGCTTGTGGCATCAGCCATGGGTTATTTCTCCAAGGGGAGAGCCAATAGCCAATTAGATTTGGGATATACAGGCACATGGCTGCCTCTGCTGCACAGTATTTCCAGGCAGGTGAGGTGTATCTGGTGCTGACGGTGGAGTCTTGCTTGACTCAGGGAGACCCATATTTGCTTTATTGGTTTAGTGGCCTTTGGTAACATGGAAGCCTTTCTTTATGTCAATGACAAGCAAATGGAAAAAGAATACAAGGAGACTTTCCCACTCACGATAGCCTCAAAAAATATATCTTGGAACAAACCTAACCAAAGACACTAAAAGTTACTACAATGAAAAATTTAAATCCATGAAGAAGGAGATTGAAGAAGATACCAGAGGATGGGAGGACCTCCCATGCTCATGGATTGGAAAAATGAATATAGTAAAAATTACAATACTGCCCAAAGAAATATGCAGATTTAATGAAACCCCAATTAAAATCCCCATGAGCTTCTTCACAGATCTAGAAAAACAATCCTAAAGTTCATATGGAAAAACAAAAGACCCCAGATATCCAAAGCAACCCTGAGCAAAAAGAGCAATACAGGGGAATTACCATACCAGACTTCAAACTATATTACAGGGCTATAGTCATAAAAACAGCCTGGTAATGGCACAAAAACAGACCCATAGATCAATGGAACAAAACTGAGGATCTGAACCTGAGCATATCCTTTTTCAGCCACCTCATATTCGATAAAGGGACCAAGAAGACTCAATGAAGGAAAGACAGCATCTTCAGCAAATGGTGTTGGCATAACTGGATCACCACATGTAGAAGAATAAAACTAAACTCCAACCTCTCACCATGTACAAACTGAAACTCTGAAGGTGATAGAAGAAAACATTGGCAGTAACCTACAAGACATAGGCATAGGAAAAGACATAAACCAGACAGCAGCTGAGCAAAATATAAGGTCAACAATTGACAAATGAGACCTTATTAAATTCAAGAATTTCTGTGCAGCAAAAGAAACAATCAGTGAAGTGAAGAGAAAACTCACAGAGTAGGAGGAAACCTTCACAAGTGATACATCTGAAGGAGCACTAACATCCAGAGTAAATAAATTACTCAAAAAATAAAGGAGGAAGAAAAGAAATGATCCACTCAAAAGATGGAGTCAAGAGCTGAACAGAGACTTCACAAATGAAGAAGTAAAGATGGCTGGAAACATCTTAAAAGTGTTCAACATCATTAATAATTAAGGACATGCAAATTAAAATCACTTTAAGATATTTTCTTACTCCAGTAAGACTAGCTATGATCCAGAAAACAAAGAATACCAAATTCTGGAGAGGTTGTGGGGAAAGGGGAACACTCGTCCACTGCTGGTGGGAATGCAAACTCCTGCAACCCCTATGGAAAGCAGTTTGGAGAATTCTTAAGAAACTGAAGATGAGCCTACCACCTGACCCAGTCATACCACTTCTGTGTATGTACCCACAAGACCCATCCTATTGCAGAGATACATCCGCATATATGTTTATTGCAGCTCTCTTCACAATAGCGAAGAGCTGGAAGCAAACCAAGCTTCCCTCAACAAATGAGTGGATAAAGAAAATGTGGAACATCTACACAATGGAATTCTATGCAGCAGTAAAGAAAGGTGACACCATGAACTTTTCAGTTAAATGGATGGAACTCAAAGCCATTATACTAAGTGAAGTAACACAGTCCCAGAAAAACAGACATTGTATGGTGTCCCTCATTTGTAGATGCTAGCACCAATTCTCTCTTTAGAAGGCAAACTGAATAATTCCTCTTTATTTCTTTGTTTTTAAGTAAATGTAATACCTCATATTACTCATCAACTTGCTATGTAATGTGGAAAAGTAAAATAACATTGTTTCCTTACCTGCATATAATCCTACTATCAAAATGTAAAACCCTAAACATGTTTTGGAATTAACCTACAATTTATTTTCAGAGGTTATAATTTTGGCATATCTGAGGCATCCATATAGAAATATGTTGGAACAATATAAGTTGGAAGGAACAACAACAAAAAAGACTGGATCAAAGAAATGACTGAAACAGTAAACTTATGCCCAAAACAGTAAACTTCAGCATCAAAAAATTTTAAAAAGACTGAGAAAAAGATGAAAGACATAGCTCTCACAGGGAAGGGGCAAGGAATTGGAATTAGACCTAAACTTGATTAAGAAATATTGTATGAAATACACAAAACTTCAATAAAGAAGATGTTTATTAAAATTTTATTAGAATACATTGGAAATTACAAAGAAAAAATGGTTCACAATCCAATCAACCAATTGTAGTTGACAGTTTAAATAGCTGCCTACTGTTGTCACTACCTGAAATAATTCCTCACCTTCCCTGGCTCAGATTGTAGAATACCCTTACCATAACTATTGCTGCTCTTCCATTACCAACTTAGTTATGAGAGGCTTATGGTGGTAATGATTTGATGAACTGATATAAAATATTCACTTCCATGAAAAAAACTATTATCCAGCTCACTAATGCTGGAAATGGCCATATGACTTGATTTAGCCAATGAGACATCAGCAGTATAACTCAAGCAAAGGCCTTGGATAAAATTGAGATGTTTCTCTTGTCCCTTCAATACTCTGGTGATTGTCATGAAAACAATATCTCTGAGTAGCTATGAATTATCTACCTGTTCCACAGAACAGAACAGATAAGTGTAAAGGAGATCTGGACTTAACCTGTGTCATGCACGCATAGGTGACCCAGAACTGTTTGGCCAATATCAGATCAATTATTTGAGCTACAGTTAAACTGAAATGTTAACTGGGAGAATAAACATTTTTGGGGGGAGGACTTAACACGTATGACAGAATCCATGAGCTCTGGCGGGGGGGCTGAGGGACATAAGGAGTGGGCATGGATGCAGGAGTCTAAATTTGAAAAAGAAATGTATGAAATGCACTCAATAAAAATTAACATAAGAAAAAAAGAATGACTGTGGTTATTGCTATTTGTAGAGTGTTTACTTTAATGTATAAAATATGTAGGTCGGGGTTGGAGAGATGGCCTAGCGGTTAAGAGTGCCGACCGCTCTTACAGAGGACCCGGGTTCAATCCCCAGCACCCACATGGCGGCCGAGAACCGTCTGAAACTCCAATTCCAGGAGAACTCCAGTTCCAGGGGAATCCGACGCCCTCTTCTGACCTTCGCGGCATTGCACGACACGGGTGCACAGACCTGCATGCAGACAGTACATTCATACACATACAGAAATAAATAAAATTAAAATAAAAAAATATGTAGGTCACACATACTCCATTAGTCCCTAAACAATAACCTTTTTATTCACCTAGGTGCTTAGAACTTTCTTTTTTTTTTCTTCTCCAAAAAAGTTTATTAGCATGATTAGAAATATTCTCTTGAATAGTAACAGGAGCTTCTAAACATGACAGAGTATCAGTGGCTCTACCTTATAAGCAATATTTTGGATTGAATGGACAGCTTTATTGCCAGTCTTCATTTATTAAAAACAACTCATTTACTGGTTCCATGACGTCACGATTATTGCTTTGTGTGGGAATGAGTCCCTACAGCAATTAAGTGGAGACCGACCTTCACTGAGTATGACTCTGAGTAAAGAGTTGATAAAAATACACAAAGAGTTGGGATTCTGTCTTTTAAAAACATTCCTTTCACACACTACAAAGAAAGAGGTAGTATTTTGGCTTTTTAAATTCCTACATGATACTGAGAATGGCCATCCCCAGAGGTCCTTCCGTCACTGGATGCAGCCCCTCTCTGGAGGGCAGATTGCAGGGTGGACTGTGAAGACCTCAGCCTCCAATGCTAATGTTGGTCTTCTTATTTGTCTTAACTCTATAAGATTTGGGTCTTACCACTCTCACAAAAATCATTCCATTGTTCACTATGTACTAGCCATCCAATAACTATCTGTTGACTAAATAGATGATTTCACACATTTAAAAACTTTTAAAAATGTGTTTACATGCAAAAACGTACATGCGCACACATAAACAAGGAAAGACAAAGAGAGAAGGGAGACTTATGGGGGGGGGTTGTGACTTTTTTAATGCCAAACACCATACTATTCTTCACATAATTATTTTAACTTATAATGAATAGTAGAGAAATTCCAACAGCAGCACATTTTCAGTCGTCCCAGTTACTCTGGAGCGTCCCACTCTGTGATCTATATGTTGCAGATTCTGTACTGTCACTACAATGCATTTGAAAACCATGCCATCCTGATGATGCTGTAGGGTTTTCTTGGTTTGTATGATTTTGCTGTTATGATGCATGTGATAACACACTTGCACATGTCCCTTGAACACAGCTGGTGTATTACAGTTATTTTGAAACTCTTACCTTGGACAAGGATACACATTCACTGGGAACATACAATTTTTATACTCCTCCATTCAAGGAAACCTTATAAGGCCCAACCCTCCAAACCTCTATACATTGGTTAACAAAATAGTGTTTTTTTTCCATGTCTGTTACATCCCTTTGGAATACTTACTGTTTTGTGTGTGCTTTATTTTTGAGAGGTGACCCCTCTGTCCTGTCCCATTCCACCTTCAGGGTTCTTTCTGGTAACATGCAATCCATGTCACCAGGCTCCTGGTTGATATCAAGTTTCATTGTACTGCTTTCTGCCTTGAGATTAGACAATTCATTATTATGAGAACACCTTCAGACCTCAGGATGATCAAAATCTTGAGCAAACTATGATGGTTTTCATCTCTCAAACAGAGTTTTAATTGAAGAATTAAATTGGGACAGAAGAAAATTAAGGAAACCATCATAGTAATTTGAAACAGTGTGAAGAATCATTTGGTTATAAGAAAGTTCTGCTATGGACACAGAGCGGTAGTTTTCTTTTTTAACTTTTAATTTATTTTTATTGTTATTAAACTTTTCCCATACATCATACATCATTTCTCAATCAAATTTAGGGTCACTTCCCTTTCCATGCCCCTCACCCCACCTGAGTTCCTGCACTCTGCCATACATGCCTTACATCTTTTTCTGAGTCTTTCCAGCATTTTCTTCCAGTTCTTTTGTTGTTGTTGTTCTCTCTAACTTGTATTGCATATATATCACCTGAATCGGAGGATTTTCCTTCTTTTTTTGCTAAAAGATATGTTTTCCTTAAGGAAAATTGTTTGTCAAGCCCAAACAACCATCAATCTTGCCCTTGTGCTCCACACTGGGGTCTTTCTCTCCCATAGTCCCCCAAATTAGGTGCAGTAAGCATACGTCCTATTTTTATTTTCCTGTATTAGCCTCCATGATACAGCCTGGGTAGCCCAACAATGGCAGTCTATATTTTGACCAGGCTGAAATCCTGGTAGCTGCTCAGTCCACAAGCTGGATGTCTCTGAAGGCCCATCTGGCATTGAAGGTTTGGAGGATTCTTGGAGAGACATGAGTCTTCAGTCCATATTGGAGTGTTAAAAAGTTGTGTCTGGGGCTGGAGAGATGGCTTAGTGGTTAAGAGTGCTGACCGCACTTACAGAGGACCTGGGTTCGATCCCCAGCACCCACATGGCAGCCGAGAACTGTCTGAAACTCCAATTCCAGGAGAACTCCAGTTCCAGAGGAATCTGACACCCTCTTCTGACCTCCACGGCATTGCACGACACGGGTGCACAGACTTGCATGCAGACAGTACATTGACACACATTCAGAAATAAATAAATGCCGGGCGTGGTGGCGCACGCCTTTAATCCTGGCACTTGGGAGGCAGAGGCACATGGATCTCTGTGAGTTCGAGGCCAGCCTGGTCTACAGAGTGAGTTTCAGGACAGCCAGAGCTACAGGGAGACCCTGTCTCAAAAAAAAAAAAAAAGTTGTGTCTCATGTCTTTGAAGAATGGCAAAAGCAGTGGCAGCCACAGAGTAGATGCACTTGCCCGTAAGAATTGAAGACAGGACAAACAACAGTGCTCTCTCTTTTTTCTTTTTGTCTTTTTACTAAGATCTCAAGTTTTATATCTAAATTACAATTTCTCAGGCCTTACTTATTTCTGGATTTACTTTCCTTTTGGAGGCTTAAGGCTACACAGTTAGCCCAGATTAACCAAGGTTCTTGTTTCCTTAAGGTCAGCTGAGGATCTGGTCCTCGGGGGTCACTTGGGATTTTTTTGAGGGGAGGGGGGTGGGAGCCACTGACTCCCTTCAGCCTTTCATTTACCAGCTCCATCCCAGAGTGGTAGTTTTCTAAGGCCAGGCTTCCAACTCAGGGATGGTGAAAGGAGACACAAGGAATCAGTAATTTGCTCTCTCCCTTGCTACATTTCTGAATATTTACTTTCTCAGTTCTCAGTAATACATGCAGCTGTTGTAAGATGAGAAATAAAAGAAAAACAGAGCCTAATACTGGATGGAGACTTTACCACAAGAATGCTTTACTGGTGTGATTTAGGATGCTACTGGAGAGGCAGCCTGGGTAATGGAAATGATGTGGGCTGTGGACTGAGTGAACTATGCCCTAATCCCAGCTCTGCCAACTGCTAAGTGACCTTGGATGAATCACTTACATTTTCCATGTCAACATTATACATTACTTACAAACTTTAGGAGAAGAAATCAGTAGAGCTTTCGCAATGGCTAAAGCATAGAAAATATCAAGGAGAGGTAGCTGTGGTTGTTACTCATTAAAATCTGTAGCTTGGAGGTAGCTTAGCAGTTAAGAGCAGTGGCTGTTCTTGCAGAAGACCTGGGTTCAGTTCCCAGCACCCACACGAAATAAAACATTTTAAATGACTACACATTTTGTAAACTGCTTCCCTGTTCCACGCCAAGCATCATACAAAATGTGGTGATGCTTGTATTCAGTAGCAGCACTTGGGAGGTGGAGGGAGCTGGACCAGAAATTCTAGGTCACGCTTAGCCACATATAAAGCTTGAGGCCAGCCTTGGCTACATGACGCCCAGTCTGAAAATAAGTGTGTAAATAAAATAAGCATAGCATTGTAAAGTATAAAGCAATACAGAGGTTATTTTCAGAGGCCAATTCTAGGAAAGTAAAAGATGTTATTTTTGTTCTTTTCAATAATGGCTGCAGCACCCTGAGAACTACAGAGTTTCTCATTATAAGAGATAGCAAGCATCATTCATCAACATTTGCAGGTTCTGGAACATAACCTAAAATACAGATATGACTGGACAACTTGACCAACTGGTCCCTTCTGTGCTTGGCCAGCATCTGTTGACAATGGTCAAACTTCAGATTTCTTTTCCCTCTTTTCAAGAGACTGCAAAGTGTGTGTCCCTGGATAGGACTCCTATAGTAAACAGCGCTCATCCATGGCTCAGGAACCATTGTGAAAGAGGGAACAGAAAGATTCCAAGAGCCAGGGTTGGTGCATGAACATAAGGAAACATAAGAAGTTTCAGGCCTCTGGGAACTTGCTCATGTGAACTTGCAGCAATGCTGGCAGCATCCACAAGATCCATGCTCACTCCATCAGACAAAAACCCAGCACAGAACAGGGAAATGGGCAGGAGGCCCCAAGCTTAGCCAAGGAACTATTGGCAATTGATTACTGCAGGTTGAGGGAGAGTGGATATTCTTTAAAGGAGTGACTCTAGGGGCTGGAGAGATGGTCTAGTGGTTAAGAGTGCCGACCGCTCTTACAGAGGACCCGGGTTCGATCCCCAGCACCCACATGGCGGCTGAGAACCGTCTGAAACTCCAATTCCAGGAGAACTCCAGTTCCAGGGGAATCCGAGACCTGCTTCTGACCTCCGCGGCATTGCACGACACGGGTGCACAAACCTGCATGCAGACAGTACATTCATACACATACAGAAATAAATAAATAAAAAAAAAATAAAAAAAATTAAAGGAGTGACTCTAGATAGGCTGGCTAGACTCCAGTGGATGAACTTCCAGTGAGGGACATCTGGGTACAAATGTTTGACTGGATTACACCTTAACCTATATGACAGAATGAGTGAAATCCAGTGGGGAGGTAAGTTAAAAGGGGGGATACATAGGGGGGATACATAGGGGGGATGGGGTCTAAGCTTGGTTAAGATCTATTATATGAGATGAACAAAAACTCAATAAAAATATTTTTAAAAGAATCGTAACAGTGCTTAGGAAGAGGAGGAGGAGTCAGGAAGAGAAGAAATATATAAATATATAGCTACAGAGCCTGAGCTTAAGAATCAATCATAAAAGGGGTACCATTTCAGTATAGCCACTTAGAGACTCTTGACACTTTTTAAAGTAAATTCAGTTCCCTAAGATTCAGGTAAAGAAGGAAAAATAATACTCATCCCATAGAATAGCCTGAAGTAATTAGGAAAGATATTTAGAACAATGTCTGTTACATAACAAGGGTGCATGGCAGACATCGCAATTATGATGACAATGATGGTAAGGGTGATAGACAAAATCACGATGGTAATGATGGTGTAGACTGGTTGAAGTGATGGGAAAAATGACAGCGACGAAGATGATGCCACTTATGATGAGGATGATTGACTTCCATAATGATAGTGAAGGCTGGTGGAAGTGACGAGGAGAATGATAGGGAAGATGGTGTTGCCAATTATGGTAAGGATTATGGACAGAATCATGGTGGTAATAGTGGTGACGACTGGTAAGAATGATGAGAATGGGGGCTGGAGAGATAGCCTAGCAGTTAAGAGCACCGACTGCTCTTGCAGAGGACCCGGGTTCGATCCCCAGCACCAACATGGCAGCCGAGAACCGTCTGTAACTCCAATTCCAGGAGAACTCCAGTTCCAGAGGAATCCGATACCTTCTTCTGACCTCCGCAGCATTGCACTACACGGGTGCACAGACCTGCATGCAGACAGTACATTCATACACATACAGAAATAAATAAAATATTATTAAAAAAGGAAAGATGAGAATGATGGAGGGGATGGCAGAGACCGTACTGGGGAAAGCCACTGTATATGTGGTGTCTCCCTGCAAGTTGCATTGACCGAAACATGTCTGATGAACTTTATGTGCAGAAATATAAAATAATTCATTCCTTGAGAAGGTCTCCCTGCAGCAGAGCCAATAGCTTAGGATCTGATCAAAAGAATGAGCTGAGACTAGCTGAGGAATGAGTGATGATAACTAAAATTTAGAGGTCGGTAAAGACATCCAGAACTGAAACTAGCTGCGAAGTCCATTGTCAGAATAATTAACCTACCACTTATATTCAGACTTTGTAATTTTGGTATATGGGTGGAGGGTATGTATGCATATTTTAGAGTAATACAAAATTAAAAGGAAAAAATATGAAGTATGAAATATGATTTGGAAATAACATACAGTTTATTTTCAGATGACATAATTTTAGTATATGTGATATATATATATATATATATATATATATGCATATTTTGAAACAATACAAATTGGAGGGAACAACAACAAAAGAACTGGAACAAAGAACTGACTGAAATAATAAAGTTCTCCCCCAAACAATAATCCTCTGCATAGAAAATCTTTAAAAAGACTCAGAAAAAGATACAAAACATACATGGCAGAATGAATGAACTTAGGTGGGGTGGGGGCATGGAAAGGGGAATGAATCTAAATTGGACTGAGAAATAAGGTATGAAATGCACAAAACTATAAAAATAAAAATAAAAAGGAGCCTAAAGAAAGGAAAGGTGTGTGTTAAAAATTACTTTATGGGCTGCAGAGATGGCCTAGCTGTTAGGAGCGCCGACTGCTCTTGCGGAGGATCTGGGTTCGATCCCCAGCACCCACATGGCGGCTAAGTACAGTCTGTAACTCCAATTCCAGGAGAACTCCAGTTTCTGGGGAATCTGAGACCCTCTTCTGACCTCCGCGGCATTGCACGACACGGGTGCACAAACCTACATGCAGACAATACATTCATACACATAAATAAAATAAAATAAAAATTAAAAATTACTTTACAAATCAATAATAAATGTGATCATTCACCTCCTGATGGAGGACGGCTCATATGGACTTTGTCAGTGACCAATTCAAATTGCTGACATGTGAATTCAAAGAATAAAGTATATCCTTCCACTTCCATCCTGTACATGCTCTGAGTCATAGATTATGTGTGCTTAAAGATGTTTGTATAATTATGCCATTGCTACCAGGTGTTCCCAAAACAACTTCATTAATAACTAGAAATAGTTATTCTGTATTAATGTAACCTATAAAGAATGTATTGGATTCTGAACGCAGGAAGGAAAAAATAAATAATAAAATAAATAAATGGAATGAATAAGCAACAGAGAGCGAAAGAGGTAAGAGACAGAAAGAGAATGCAAATCGTTTATAACATCTTCACATTAAATACATATAATTAAAATATTAATCAGACCTTGACTATGGTGCTGAAAATATTTGCTCAGCCAAAACTAATGTCTAACTATTTCAGTGTGATTTTAGTAATGACAGAGTTTTAGACAAATCAGAAGCCTCATCTAATCTTAAATTTTTTCTTCAGTCATACAGTAATACTGCAGCTTCGTGCCCAAATACCGCAGTTAACTGACCACAAACTTCCCTGAAGACAGTAAAAATTAAAAATGGAAAGCTATTAGTCTTCTAAAGTCATTATATCCATCAAAGGGAAGAAGGCCACTGTCAATCAGTCTAGGCCACAGGAAACATAAAACTGCACTTGCAAAATTTTCTGCAAATTCCACTCATGTTGTCAGGTGTGGTGGCACATTCTTTTCTCCCAAAACTTGGGATGAAAAGGCAGGCAGATCTCTATGAGATTAAGGCATGTCCCAGGACAGCTGTGGCTACAGGGTTATCCTGTGTCAAAAAAAAAAAATGCCCCCCCATTCATGTAACATCATGAAATTCTTGATGAATTCCATCATCAGTAACATGGATACAGAGATTACCCTTTGCCTCCAAGTAGCTTCAGGAAGTATCAAAGGCAGTAGTAAGTGTATATCTGTTGAGCTTGATAAGCAATCAGGGAAATCATTTTGTTATGATTGCTTCATAATGGCTATGTTTAAAGCTCAGAACAAAACCGAGGATTGTTGGGATCTTCACTCAAAATGTTCCAAGACCCTACACACCAGACTAGATCTGGGTGGACCCTAGAGGCCATGAAGTTGCACACAGGAAATGGCAAGTACAACCTGCACTCTGACATGAAAGGGGCCTGTGTGACATGCATACAACCTGGTGCACATTCCTAGCCTCAACCACCACAGCATATGGGACCAGAGAGTGCAGTGTCTTGGGCACTTGTGCTTTTCTGCTGGAGATCCTTGGGTTCACCACTGTGCTCTCCCATTTAGTAATAATTTAATGAGCTTGAATTCTCCAAGGTTCAGCCTTTCCATTTCCAAGGATATCACTGGGCCCATTGAAAGTAATAAATATTAAATGATACATGCAAAACATTTAGCTTAGCATGTACCCAGAACATATAAAGTGAGGTAAAATATTGCTTAATTTCCAGGGCTATTACATGAATTAAGTGAGTTATAATATATGAAAATCTCTTAGTATCGTGCTGCTATGTAACACCTATTCAATAAATACTAGCTCATTATTAAGATAAGTCCCTAAGTCCTGAGCACTAAACCTTCTATGATTCAATTATGACTTTTCTCTTGAAACTGAAACACAGGCTTCCAATCTCCCAGCCTAGCACTTTTACTACCACCCTGGTTTAAATATGAATGTGAAAATACAAGTCGGTCAGAATCTTCAGTAAAAAGCTACACATAGTTCTCTGACTCTCCCAGCAGACCAGCCTGTGATCTATGTCTGATGGACGGATCTGGTGTCAATCACCATATTCCATGGTGAGCGACTGACCTAATAAAGATGTGTACCCAGATGCAGCATTCATTCCAGAAACAGAAGACATGATCAAGGCCTAGGATGTGTTGAAGAGCAGTCAGCTGGTTGTCAAACTTGTATAGTCTCTGTGGTTACCTTCTCTCATACAACCAACACATCTCATGGAAGCCCCTCTAGGCTTTCAGATCTACTATTTGAGATAAAAACAAATGTCTTTTCTTGGACAATTTGTCAAGGAAGTAGCTAATATATCAATGAGCCATGCCCACAAAGTGCTTGCATTCCTTATAGACAGATAATGATTTTCCATCCACTCTAGTCGCATCCAACTGCAACTATGGCTGAGAAAATAATGATGGAAATGGTAGCTATTTGCTTCTTGGATGGTTAACTATGAGTCAAGGTCTCTACAGATCACTTTGCCAACACTCATACTCAACAACTCTAGTGGTGGATGTTGGTAAAAACGACTTCATATGACATTCAGAAGGTAAATAACTTCTGACCAGTATATACAATTTGGAGATGGGGAAAAGAGAACCTGATAAGAAACAAGAAGATTTAATAATGAAAACCCATCACGTAGATAATAAATATTAAACTCCTCCCATGTATATATGTTTTGTTTTTATTGTTTGTTTATGTGTATGAGTGTATTGCCTGCATGTATGTATGTGCACCTGTGTTGTGCAATGCCCTGAAGAAGACGTCACATCCCCTGGAACTGGAATTAAAGACAGTTCTTAGCCACCATCTGTGTGTTAAGATGCAAACCTAGGTCCTCTGCAGGAGCAGTCAGAGCCCTTAAAACCTGAGCCATCTCTCAAGCCCCCATCTATTTAAGCAACATTTACATGAGTCTAAAATAACACCCCATAGTGAAGACACTGCACTTCTCAGAGAAGTTTCTGATCTAGTGACAATCTTACATGCTGATTCGAGGTTGACTAAAGTTGCTATATATAAGTCACCTCAGCTTCCTATTATTGCTGCCACCCTTTTACAGATGAAGAAATAAGGCAGATAATTTCATACAGCTGTAACACTAGAGGAAGAAGCTGAACCCAGGTCTTGTTTACTCCAAAGCACAAGGTCTTAGCCATTATGTGGCAGAGGTTGCAATTTAACAAATGATAAAGTACAATACAAAAGAGTATATGAAAGATATTTGCAACTTTAAATCGCCAACTTGAGATCTAATGATTTCTCCTCGTGAATGCAAGAAGGAAAAATGACAGAAGACAAAAATTAGCCTTGAATTTTATCAACCATCAACTCCACAAGTACTCTGTACACATACCCTGTACTATGCACAGGAATTAAAAAAAACCATAAGCCTTAATACACTCGAGATCAGCTCCTGAGTAATTCAGTCTGGAGAAGAAATCACTGTCAAAGAAAAGTTGCATAGAAGAAAATAGGTGTGCTCAGGCTTATTATTAAGTATGCATAGGACCAGCCTACCATGGACCCCATGAATATGGTGATTTTGTAGAAGGAATCATTATACTCCTTAATTTACCTAGCACCATGTTCCAGGTAGGAAATATCAGCTATGATAAACAGTTAGAAAATATCCTGATTTACAGTGAGGGATCAAATATGTTTCTGCCACAGAGTAAATGAGTCTAAGACAAATTGTTTTATGATATTATACTTGAAAGGTCTGATAGTTCTATTAGTCTCATAGAACAGGTCTCAGAACAGTACAAACAAACAGAAATAAAATATAACACAGAGTCCTAAGTTATGAGCATGCTATTTTCATGGTTTACGTGAATCAGCCTAGGAAGGGCACACTGAGTTACTAATATCTTTGTTTTAATAAATGTGTTTACCAGCTCAGAGAAAGCAGCTTGATTCAATGTCTCATAGAGTACTCAATTTTGGTAAATTAAAGTTAATAACATTTTTCCATGAGCTGTGATAACATCTCACTGTGAATCACAAAGAAAACACACCAACTTCTGTGAATGAGCAGCAAGACAACACTTTTGCACCCTGACAGCCTCTGGACTCTTAGGGAGAAGGGCTGAATAACATTATTGTCAATTTCAGAAGTGGGCAGCAGAGGAGGGCATGGGGCTGGCATGCACATCACCCACTTATCTGAACACTCTCCAATTTTTGTGACTGCAAACCTGGGATAACTTTGGCACCTCTATCAGGAACGCTATTCAATCTAGAAATTTGAGGGAAAATACAAGTAGAAGACTAAAAGGACTAGAAATGCATACATTGTCACCAGGTGACTCTGAAGCTACTAAGTACAAAATTAAACCTTCAGAAATGAAACTTCCTATTAATAAACTGTTACTAATTAACACTAGAAAATCCACATCTCCCTATTCCTGTCTATTAAAGTAAATAGAGTCTATTATTGAATGAAGTTCTTTAACAGTGTGGAGGGGTTTGCCAGTAACCTTTAATGTTCTAGTTTATAATTAATGCCATGCATACTGCTGCAGACCAATGCAATGCAATGCAATGTAATTATCTGCATTATTGTTGTACAGTTCTCTGTTGTTCCTTTTAAACTGATGTCATTTCATGTCTCCTACTCTTCCACACTGATTGAGGCTATATGTCTCGAGTCCGTAACTCTTACTCTTTTAATCAGTCCTCTCTTCCTGTGGAGTGTCAGAAATCACAGGCAAGACTGTATCATGGCAGCCTGCTCATTATCTGGATTCAAACTCATTCCGAATTAAAGAAACCTATATCTGAACAGAATTTCCCTGTTTATAAGATTTCCTCACACCAACAAAGGCTACCACGGACCAGTATCATCAGTGAATGAATGATCTCACTATGCAATACCAGAAACAGATGACCAAGTTGTGAGTGTTAGATAATTCTGCCTAAAAGAATGGTAAATCATTTCAAATATGACATGGGCCAAAACATATACATTTGACATAGGAGAGAGCTGTGAATCTAGCCCTTGGGCTGCCTATGGTGATCCCTGTGTTATACATATGTGTCAGCATACAGCTAGGAGTAAAGAGTTTGTAAGCACAGAGTCGCACCTGCAAGAATGAGAGATTATTTCAGGAGGAAGCATGGTCTTGGTCTTGAGAACCGCATGGTCCACTGGGAAACAGTGGTCACTGTTTTGAAACATCACCCTCTCTGGGAAGCTTTGCAACAGCTTCCTGCTGCTGACCACAGTTACACAGATCTCACACGGGTTTCCATAGTATGTCATCTAGGTGGCCCTCCTTGGCGCTCAATAAATACAAGCAATGTATTGGCTCCCAGGTTCCGTGATGATAAACAAATAAAACCAATAGAACTCCTTGAAATCAGGCAAAGACAGTTTCTAATTAAAACTGGAGAAAGCACAGCTGGGACATGGACAATTACTTTTTCAGACCGTACATAAGATGACTGGTTAAGGGCATGGGACCTAGATCCAAAGCAGCTCCTCACTGTGAGTACAAAGTATAGCCCCATCATATGTTTGTTGGATAATTTCAGCAAAATTCTCTTCACATATTCTAAATTTCATTTTCTAAAGAGAAAGGCTGCAATACCCATCTCGTAGTGTCATTCAAGGGTTCAGTAGGAGCTTCCACATTGCCTGTGATTCTCAGACTAATCAATGCATGAAATGAACATTGATGGAGGTTCATCTACTTACCTTGAGTACTAGGATGCAGATTTGACCCTAGACTTTATGGCACTTTTATCCTATAAGTTAAGTATTGATTAAACAATTGCAAAAATGTTTACTTAAAACTGTTTTCAGGCTGGGCGTGGTGGTGCACGCCTTTAATCCTAGCACTTGGGAGGCAGAGGCCAGCCTGGTCTACAGAGTGAGTTCCAGGACAGCTGGGACTACAGGCAGACCCTGTCTCAAAAAGACCAAAAAAAAAAAACTGTTTTCAGAGACAGGGAAATCACTGCAGAAGTGGCTGGAGAGTGAAAAGCTGAGATTAAAGTGGAGGTTGACCAACTAAGAACAGGAAAGAGGCTTCCAGGTAGACAAACTAGCTTGAGCTAAGATAAGCCTCAGTGGGAAGAGGAGTGTGTAATAGAAGAAACACAAGAACTCACAGAAAGGCAGCTGAAGCACGCCATGCAGAAACTTCCAGATTTAGAATCTAGAATGTGTTCTAGGAACAGTGGAAAGCTTAGTTCACATCTACTTCTGAAATATCTCTGTCTAGGAGCATGTCCTGTGAAGGGCAAGGTAACAGGGGTTGGGGATAGACGGTTAACTGGATCTTATACTGCCCCTCCAGATGAGACAAAAAGTGACTTTGACTTTGGCAAGGAGATGGAAGGGTGTGGGAGGACAGTGCTTAAGAAATATTGTGTAAATAACAGCTGTCATTTTATTACAGAAATCTCACTTATTATTATATTTCATCCTCACAAAGCAGAGAGGACTACTCTTTCAGCATACAGAAAAGAAATCTCAAACAAGCCATGTGATTTCCTCAGGGTCACATGACTTGCCAGATCTTTGACTTCAAACACTCTGTCCTATCTGCCTTGGGATAATCAGATTTTTAAATAAAGTTTGTATTGCTTTAAATAATTTCAGAGTTATCAGGTTCTTTTGAGATGAAGACTGTCTGTGTAGACAGGTATACAGGTCAAAACATGCACCCAAATACATTGTTAGTTTGTCAAACTCAAAAAATGTAGAAACGACAACAAACATTTTAAATCCTCTCCTCTAAAACTATACTTGTAAATAGCCTTTCTTGCTATCATCAATGAAAATAAATTATCAATTTCTTGTGTTTATATTTGAGACAATTACCTGTTATCTCTACTTATGTGCATAAGTATTCAGCAGATATAAGCAATGTTGCTTTATTTTCTTTTAATTTTGTTATTTGACAATTCCATGCATACATATTATGAATTCGGATTACTCCCTATCTTCATCTCCTCTTACCTCCCTCCCTCCCATCCCTTTCAATCCCAGCCTACTTCATACTAACCCCATCCCCAGGTTCCTTGTCTTTGATATGGTTTGGGACTCATTTGGCTGAAGCAGGATTGCTTATGTGACTTCTGGACTAGAACAAGCAATTGAAGCCTGTTTGTGTTCCTCAGCAGGTACCCAACTAAAGGCAATAACTCCCCCTCTCCCTGAATCTATGAGTAGGAAACACATTTTGATTTAAAAAATAATAAACTCTAGGAAACTGAAGGAATACTGAAGCTGTTACACAAATAACCATCTCCCCTGAGACTCCTACACTGTCCCTCAGACCTGTCATCTTTTTTTTTTTTTATAAACCCAAATGGTTACAGTCTTGGTTGGCACACCACAGTCAGTATGAGGAAGGGATGTTATGAACTAATAATTGGCTATCAGCTTTAATTAATATACATCTATATTCACAACAAATAGACTCACATATAACATCAGCTAAGAGCCCAATTTGACCAAGTATCTTTTATTGTTTGCTGCTACCAAGAATGATTCTCTCATAGTTCACAAATTGAGTGCAATATACTTTAAAAAATCTATTTCGTACAACATGGTACTTTTGAAAAGTTCTCATTCTTCATGGCAACTTTTCAAGATGCTGTTTTACATAGACTTGGAAAAGAGTCGTTACAGGGCCGGGCGTGGTGGTGCACGCCTTTAATCCTAGCACTTGGGAGGCAGAGGCAGGCGGATCTTTGTGAGTTCAAGGCCAGCCTGGTCTACAGAGTGAGTTCCAGGACAGCTGGGGCTACAGGGAGACCCTGTCTCTCAAAAAGACAAAAAAAGAGTCCTTAGAGAAATCTAGTTCTTCAGACACTAATTTAAAAAGACAAAATTTTTCAGGTATTTTTCCTCACAAATTAAATATATATTTCCTTGTCTTTCTCTGGGGTGGCCTCCTTTCGCTATCCATTGGATAAAGGCATATTATATACAGAATACGTATGCCTCCATCTCCGTTTAAATACTCACCCTCCCCCACAAGGGACAAGAGCCAAATAAACACATTACAAGAATACACACTTACTTCCTGTACATTCTTAGAACAATATTATGACATCCAAATTATTTATCAAAGTCACATAAAAATATATCTTCTATTTTTAACAACATTCACTCTGTTGATTTTAATTATTTTATTTATTTATTTATTTATTTAAAATTGTTATTTATTCTTGTATGTGTATGAGCATACTGTCTGCATGCAGGTCTGTGTACCAGTGTCATGCAATGCCTCAGAGGTCAGAAGAGGGTCTTAGATTCCCCTGGAACTGGAGTTCTCCTGGAATTGGAGTTACAGATGGTTCTCAGCTGCCATGTGGGTGCTGGGAATTGAACCCGGGTCGTCTGCAAGAGCAGTCGGCACTCTTAACCGCTAGGCTATCTCTCCAGCCCCCTTAATTATTTATTTTTAAATAAAAATATGTATGAGCATTTCGTATCTGTGTCATGCAATGTCCAAGGAGACCAGAAGAGGGAATCATATCTCTGGAACTGGAGTAAGGGATGGTTCTTAGCTTCTAGGTGGGTGCTGGGAACTGAATTTGGATCCTCTACAAGAGTAGCCAGTGCTCTTAACTGCTGAGCCATCTCCCCAGCCCCAGAAGTTTCACTTTGAAGATTCCTGATTATGTTCAAGTGTCACAGTGCCCAGATTGCAATTGTAACAATGATGTATTGAATTATAATGTGGCTTTTAGTTTCCTGGGATGTCTGCCCCACAAACTACTTTAAAAGTTAAAACTATTATAAAACCATTGTTTTCTAATTTATTAATATTACTACTGTTATTTTAATAGTTTTGGAGGAGGCTTGTGGAGGCCAAAAGAGAAGTTTGTGGAGTCAGTATTCCACTTCTTCTTCGTCAGGCTTATGTGCCATCTACCTAGTCTATCTAGCCATTTTATGTAATATTATATTATTGCAAATCCAAGAAATCTTCCTAGATGAGCAATAACAAATCACTACCACACAGAAGTAACTAATGCCATCATAGGTTCAAAAAGAACAATCCATGCCTGCAATCCTTGGTTTAACATAAGCTTATGAGTCATGAAGATGGATATAATTCCATAAGTGTGGATTATGTGGGTTTGAGGAGTTGCATAGTGATTTCCTCTGAGATAAAGCCTTACATCTTGAAGAGAAGCTAGGTATGGGACAGGATGTTTGGGGAGGAGATGACACATTCTATCCTGCAGGGAGGCTCCTTCAGCTCACAAAGCAAACAACTCAATAGCTTCAGGAAGTTTCTAAAACTGACAAGGTTCACTAGACCTCTCTCTCCCCAAGACTGATGAGAGACTCTCAGGGAAGCTCAGCTGCCTGGAAGAAGCAAAAGAACAGCCAAGCTGCTTGAAGAGACTGGGCCAACTGAGCTCCCTGGAAAGGACACTACCCAGCCTGCTGAACTTCCTGTGGATTGTGCAGTGTACTCTAGGTCTTATGCTTTCATGACCTGTCACCATGCTGGGGTGGGCTTTGGGAATACAGATGTCTTTGAGTCATTTCTGCTACTCTGAGTAAACTCTCACTCATACTCCTATAAGTAACCCTAATAAAATTAATTGGTTCATCAAGTTGGACTTTGGAGGTGTCCTGACTTTGGGCTGTCCTTGGAGTGAGTAGATGACTGTTGACATTTCCCCAGGAAAAGTGTCACACAACAGGAGTCTACCATAGCAGTACTTGAGAAATTAATGGACACAACAGAAAATTATGAGATTCACTCTCAGAATGATAGGATAGTAAATACAAAACAATTTCATACATCCTACACAAAGAATTCCAATTGATGATGGTTATCAAATTATAGAGATAAAGGGGGTGGAGTCATTTCTAGGAACCTACCACAGCTTCAGTCTTGCTACCTCCCTCCCCATTTTTGTCTCTTTTTAGTATCTTTTCATTAAAAAAAAAAACAGAAAAATACATCATAGAAGTGAATTTCATCAACAGGATTAATTTTTTTCTTTTTCTAGCTGATCTAAAAAGTTAATATAGGACCGATAATAAGAGCATGATAATACAGACATGTACTTCTGCACACAAGAACAGAGAAATAATGGAAGTTCTCAAGAAGAGCCTGATTTTGAAAGATATGTGATGGATAGGCTTGCTCGCAGTCAAACTGTTCATGGCAAGGGCATAAGTCTATGATACAAAGCTCTAGGTAAGTCTATGGTACAATGCTCTAGGTAAGTCTATGGTACAGTTATCTAGGTTATAGCCACTGGAGTCTAGAGTGCAAAGTGAGAGGCCAAGGGGATATTTTGGCTGAGTATTTGTGAATGATCCTCCCAGACAGTGCTAGAAAGTCAACAAGTTTACTGAAAGCTACCATTTAGAAACATACTGTGTTCTAGACACTGGGACAGAAATGTGACCACATAATGTAGTAAGTAGTTAATGATTTGGTGACATAATAGATGCTACTATTGTTATTTAAAGTATTTACAGTCCTTAATATACTTGATACCTTATACTTGTTTTCAAGCCTGTATTGGACTCTTGGAATATATGGTCTATGAAGCTTCTGTAACCAGGAAGATTTTCTAACCCATATGAAAAGATCTAATTGGACTGGAGATTGAGTACAGACTCTTGTAACATTAGACAAGAACTTTCTTATTGATCTGCATCCCCAGCCCCTGTTTACATGTTTTATTTTGAAACAGGGTCTTACTAAGTTGCTTCTGCAAACAATTCAATAGCATTATAAATGAGATATTATTACTGAACATGCAGGTTGGTTTATTTATTTACTTTTTGCTTCAAGGACAGATGGCTTCAAATACTTTTTGAAATAAAATCAGATTTGACAAATATTTCAATGCTTATACTTTGAAAGCAAAGAGATAAAAATCACATATGCCCTGATGAAAAGCATAAAACAGTAGTACACTGTACATTTGTGGTAACACTTTTATCCCTGAGTTGAATCAACTTTATTAATTCAATATCTTTTATGTCTATTTTATAACACTTCACCTACAGGGCTCAATAAGCCTTCCTTTCATTTTATTTATGTATTTATTTCTTATTTATTGTTAAGCTGGTGTGTTTGGGAGAGAAAGGAAGGTCAGACACCCTGGCAATTTCTAGAATATCAAATAACAAATTTGGCACAGAGAGGATAATACTACTCTTGAATCACTCATCCTAATTGCTGTATGTATCAGACACATTAGATAATTACAAAGCTTTCCATTTCTTACTTTTGATTGGAGATAAAGGCTGATAAAGAATCTATGGCACAAAGGTACCAGGAGAAGTGCACCTGGGAAGATCATGTGGTGCAGTACAACAAAATGACAAGCACAAAGGCTTGGAAAGAATGGTTTCCAAATAAAAGAAACAGCACTAGTATTACTGTGAGCCCCAGAGATGCAAATCCTTAGAAAACATCCAGACTTACTGAATCAGAATTTGGGTGCTGGTGGTGGGGGTCAGGTTTCCACACTTTATACCTTAAAAAAAAAAAAAAAACTCTAGGCAAGTATTAGTTTCAAAACCAGGAGATTCAGGTACATCTGTGGAAGTAGTTAGATTAAATAGAACAAAAGAAAAGGATTAGTAACAGATGAGAAATCAAAGAACTGGCCAAAATATTAAGGGATTATTGAGAGAAATTAAGTATAAACTTGGGTTTCTGGTCTGCCAACTGGTACCATGTTTCTGAGATAGAGAAATGGGAGAAAAATATCAGAGGACTGGGGGGATCTGACTTCTGACAATAATTATCTTATAATATTATAGCATGGACTAGCATGAATGCTGTAATTCTAATTATCTTATGATTACAGAAGACTTTATAGCCAGAACACAGAGATCTGAATCCCAGATCTGCTATACTGTTTTTTCCAGTAAGCTAAAGATTACAATCCAAATACACATATTTGTAATAAGAATTTTCTTTCCTATTTGCTAGGTCCTTTATTCCTCTCAAATAGCTCCCCTTCCATTTTCCTGTCTTTTTACACACACACACACACACACACACACACACACACACACACACACACATATATATATATATATACTTATAATAGGATAAATATTACCTATATCACTATGGTACTTTTTGAAATAAGGTCTCCCTTTAGTCCCAGCTGGCCTGGAGCTCACTCTGTAGACCAGTCTGGCCTTGAACTCACAGAGATCTGCCTGCCTCTGCCTCCCGAGGGCTAGCATTAAAGGTATGAGCTACCACACCTGGCTAAATCTATATTTTATAAGAGAAAACTATGCAGTATGTGTCCAGTCTTGAATGTAGCTCATGTCTCTTCATGTGAAGATCTCTTGAATAAATAAGTTAACCTTCTTACTTTTAGATGGAAAAAGTGCAGGTGCTTAAGGAGTAATAAAATTCTCTAGCCATTATCACAAGCAAATGGCATTAAAGTCAGAAAAATCTATCAAATGTAGTTTTACAGTAATACGCAAACGTGTAAAGCCAAGGTCTCCATTTTCACTCATTCCTTTTGAAAGCCAGTTAAGTCCAAAACCAGACTGACTAGGCAGGCATTTAGCCTATCATTCGGGGGTTTGTATAGACACCAAATCTATTGTCTTATGTGTTGTTGTTTTTTTCTCCAAAGAACACACCATATAGAACATCACCATTTTATCAAATTTTACAAACACTGTTTACACTCATTTGCATCTCTGCAGTTTATGTTACCTGCCGTATTTTCTGGTGTGCCAGCTTCCTGCTAGGATTACCTTCTTTGCAAGTACTCTCTCAGTGTTTTTTTGGTGAAGATATGTTTGTCTGCCCATGTGTTTTATTTTCTTCTTGCTATGGACAGGGAAACAATTCTACTGCAATAGTTATTTTCTCTCACAACTTAGAGGATGTTATTTGGTCACTGAAGATGCGGCTAGACTATTTGCAGGGCTTATTTGAGTGGTTTGTTTTTGCTTCTTCTCATTATGGCCCACATTTCAATTTCGTCGCAGTGTGTCCTCTGCAAGGGTGACCAGCACTCTTAACCTCTGATCTATCTCTCCAGCCAGAGAGCATATTTTCTTTTAGAGTTGATTCGTGAGTAGTCTTTCTAGAAGTCAAAAGAAGTTCCTTGTTCTTGACTCAGACCCTGAGTTTATACAAGGTTCATGGGCTCTGCTTCTGCCCAGCTTACAACTGCTTGCTCAAGGCTGATCTGAAGATACTGATGCATTTCTTCATTATTACTTATAGTCTGAAGGATTTTATTCTTTCTCATTTGTTGCTGGCTCAACACTAATCAATTTTGGATTCAGTTCAAGGTTTCTGGGTTTTTAATAAAATGATATTATAGTAGGTACTAAGAATCCCCCCTTTCCTCCACACCTATCATCAAACCAAAGCCTAGCACTTTTTAAATTTTATTTATTTATTTATTTTTATGTGTATGAATGTACTGTATGCATGAAGGTTTGTGCACCCGTGTCGTGCAATGCTGCGGAGGTCAGAAGAGGGCGTCGGATTCCCCTGGAACTGGAGTTAAAGATGGTTCTCAGCCGACATGTGGGTGCTGGGGATTGAACCTGGGTCCTTTGCAAGAGCAGTCGGCACTCTTAACTGCTAGGCCATCTCTCCAGCCCCCAAAATAGCTTTATCTATGATCCAGGGCCCTTTGCAACACACTGCCAATTGAAAGTATAAAACTGTCCAGAGAGAGTGGACTGTTTTGCTTCTCATCCACCTGTGCCCCTTTCCTAAGCCTAGGGAACAATCTGCGGAAGAGGGGGCGTGGTAGAATGTAAGGGCTGCGATTTGGGTGAATGGTGAAACTACAGCAATGTAGTCTGGACACTCATTTGATCAACTTGATTGAACATACAACCCCTCACCCCCTGCTGGATGGTGGGGCTGTGGGGGTTTGGGCACAACAGCCTGCAAATTGGTTTCATATGAAGGATGCTTGTACTCATGGATCATCACTTATAGCTAAAAAATGAAAAAAAAAAAACCTGAGAGAAAGATGCAGGACAGTTATGGCAAATGCATGATCTGGGATGGGGTGGAGGTAGGGGGGAAGGGAAAGGGAAATATGCCTGATCTGAATTGGAAAATGATGTATGAAATGTATAAAGCACCAATAAAAAAATAATAAATAAAAAAAAGAATTTTAAATTATATCCTTTTTGATGTCCATTAATGGAATGGATATTCATGAGAATGTTGTTTAATTTTCATGTTTTTATGGAATGTATATCCTTTGTTCGTGATTTCCAGTTATATTCCATTATGGTCAGAAAAGATATATCCTATGATTCTGGTAGTTTTTAATGTGAGTCTTGCTTTGTCGCCTAACATGAGGAGAATGGCCCATGTGCTGAAAGGAAGACAATGTATTTTGTGTGAGATATTCTGCAGGTATTTGTTAGCTTCATGATCCATTGTATAGTTCATTCTAAGTTCCTTGTTGATTTTTTTCTGTCTCTATGAGCTGTCCATTGCTAATAATGGGTATTAAATTTCCTGAGTAAAAAAAAAAAAAACCAGTTACATGGAATTTTTAGTGGCAAGAATTCCATCACTGTCTCAAGGGTCATATAATATTTTTCAACATCCCAACACATCATGACTCTCTAGTGACATATTGAAAACATTAGCCAAGCATACTCAGTATTTGGTCTCTGCTTCAGGGCTTGAGACTAAGCTCCCAAAACCCTTGTAGACAGCTAACCTAGAATAATATGTTTCAGTATTTGATCTTTGACCACAGTTCCTTACATAGCACTCTTAAGACCTTCACAACTTCCTGAATGATAGGACATCAGTCGTAGCTCCAGATTCCAAATTCCTGGGTAATGGGAGCATCTTTTCTTCTAATAAGGCAATCCTCCTTAGGCTTCTGCATAACCTAAGCTGGGGGTTAGTATCCAGAAAAACAAATCATCTAAGAGGTGTCTGAACTTTCAGTCCCACACCTCTCACCTCTGCAGAAGGAGAGGAACAAAATGTAGATTGATTCCCAATGATCAATGATTTAATCAACCATTTCTATATATTGAAGATTTCACACACACACACACAAAAAAAATCCCAAAAGACTAGTTTCAGAGAGCTTCTGCATTAATGAAAAAGATGAGGTAACTGAGGGTGACATCTAGGGCAAGGGCATGGAAACTCCACGTTTCATTTGGCTACTCATAACCTCACCTACATCCACTGGAACATTTATAATAACCTGGTAACTGGGTTTCCATTTTGTGGGAATCATTCTAGTAAATTAACTGAACCCAAAGAACAGGTCAGGGGAACACCAATTTACAGCCAGTCAGTCCAAGGCACTGGTCACCACCTAGAGCTCCGGACCAGCAAATATGAATGGGATACGGAGCTGCGTGGGATCTGACACTCTCCGGGCAGACATTTAGAACTGAGTTATAAGAGACTCCACTGGTGTATACTGGAGACCTTCTTGCTTGCTGTGTTGGTGATCAGAGGGAGCGTGTTCTTTGTTCAGTGTGGTAGTGTATGAATGTAAATAGAAAGCCACATTTCTCTGCTTCCAGCCTCGAACAAAGCTGATAACTTCAGTCTAGGAAACTCAATACATTCACAGATTCAAACATCTAGCAATACTTGAAATGTTAATTATAAAAAACAGTTTATTATTGTCAATCCACCCCAAACAGCTACAGACTCTGTCTAGACTCTCCAAAGGTAGAAAATATTGTCTTTATCTGTCTTCTATTTCCTCCAAAGGTCCCAAGGTCAAGAGGCCCTTGATTAAAAAAAAATGGTTAGTAGCATTCTCATCATGTATTTCAAAGTTTAAAACATTGATTAAAAATATAAAGTGGGGGGACTGGAGAGATGTCTCAGAGATTAAGAGCACCAGCTGCTCTTGTAGAGGACCCCGATTCGATTCCCAGCACTCACATGGCAGCTAACAACCGTCTGTAACTCCAGCTCCAGGGGAATCCGATCTGTTCTTCTGACTCCATGCTCATACAACAAGGTGCACTTACACACATGCGGACAATATACTCATACACACAAAATAAATATAATAAAGAAAATACTTAAAAAATAAATAAAAATAGAAATTTTTATAAGGATTGCTGAGATGGTTTAGTGGATAAAGCACCATAGCATCAAGCCTGGTGACTTGAGTTAAAGCTCAGTATCCCTTCAGGTAAAGGTAGAAGAAGGGAACTGCCTTTTGAGTTTTTGAATTTGAAAGCAGTCCTCTGACCTCCACAAACACACCATGTCACACATGTGCACACACATGCACACACACAAATATACATGCATACACACAGAAACACATTCACAAACATAAAAACCTTTCACATAGAAACACATAAACCTTACACACATGAACACACACACACATAAAAATCCTTATACACACACAAAAAATAAAATATTAAAAAACCTTTAAAACGCTTGACAGTTAAGAGCACTGCCTGTTCTTGCAGAGCAGTTTGTAGTACCCACAGCTAACAACCACCCATAACTCCAGTCCTAGGGAATCCAATGCCTTCTTCTGGCCTCTGGGACCACTGCATGTATGTAGTGCACCTACATACATGCAGGAAAAACACTCCTACAAATAAAAACCAAGCAAGCATTACTGAATAAAAGCACAGAATTTGTGGAATTTTACATTTTCACTTTTCAAAAGTATCTTGTCTGTTTAATGACAGTAAAATAAAAGGTTATAAACATAAACATGCTTCTTATTTCCTTTGAGACAGGCTCTCCTGTATCACGGGTTCACTTAGAAGTCACTTAGGAGCTGAGGATGATCTTGAACTCCGGATCCTCTAGCCTTCACTGGGATTGCAGGCTTGTGTCACCAAATCAGCCTTGCAGAGAGCTTTGGGTGGAACTCTGGGGATTCGTGCATGCAAGGAAAACATGCTACCCAATACCCTCCGTGCTACATCCTCAATTCCATAAAGCCTTTCTTACAACTAACAAGTTATTTCTTCAAAACTTCCAGGACCAACAGAGAGGAGAAATGCTATCATCATTGCCTTACAGGAAAGTAAAAGCCTTAATTTTGCATATAATAAGTTATATCCTTGTTTCTGGATGAAAGACATTCTCTGTTACATTTTGAAATAAGAGAAGGGAGTCAGGAGCATATTTCTTCCTCCAGGTTTGAAAACTAAAACAGACCTAATGAAACAAGCACAATCCCTTAGAGAATGCAATTACAAAGATTCTGGCTGCTCAAGACCGATTTGTAATCAGAGCATCAAGTCACACTGTACGGAAATGTCAGCTCTGGCACGGCCTTGATGAGCTAAGATTGAACGCATGGGCCAGTTTATCATATTATCTCAACTGCCCTCTTTAGAGCTGGCAGGCCCAATGAGAGCACAAAAAGCATTTCACAGAGTGTGATTTCTGCATCTTAAGGAGAACCGCCAGACAGATAATATTTTTCTTCACATTTTTTTCTTAACACAAATAAACGCACAAAAATTGTCCAACATAAATATTTTCCCAAAATGAAGTTATAGATATATGTTTCTGTAACACTCCTCACTGAGTCTAAAAATAAAAATCTTGATGGGATTTAAGATTCAGTTTTCTCTTAAGGATGTATATTATTCAAAAAAGATATATTCACACCTGTTGAACATGTGTATACAACCTCCATTTCTCTATTTGAGAGACTGGAGGGAATGCTGGGAAAATCACAGAAGCAGCTTCTACAAGTAGGATAGGAAGGTCAGGGTGATCTCATATTTATTCCCCATCCTATCTAATTTTTTAATGCCCTCAAACTGATTTTTTTAAATGCCAGAAACCTACAATTTTTAGTATGAAGTATAAATGTCTTCCTTACTTGTTGGTTGGTATGGAAGTTTCCAGAGTGTTGAAAATTTGTTTCTTTCACAAGTTTCATTGAACGCTCTAACTGAAAATCTCCAGAGAATTGCCTCAGTCTCTACTATTATTGCTTTATTTTGTGTGTATTTGTGCTTTGCCTGAGTGTATGCATGTGCAGGAGTACAAATCTGGAGCCCACAGAAGACAGAGGACAACATCGAATCCCTCGGAACTGGAGATACAGATGGTTGCTTCACCATGTGGATACTGGGAACTGAACCCAGGTCCTTTACAAAAGCAGCAAGTGCTGTAAACTGCTGAGCCATTCCTCTGGTCCCTTTGGTATTATTTCTGTACTTGCAGTCTAGTGAGTTCACGTTCTAATTCTGTTCTTTGTCCACGTGTTTTTTCACTGAACAAATGTTCACTGCATACATTTCAATGCTTCTTAAAATCTCACCAGGATTAATAGGTAAAACATTTTCAGTGAAAAATACTGAACTCAAAAAGGGAAATGCATTTTTAATCATTTCAAAATATCTATGCAAACTTCTTTAAACGTCCACAGAACGTTAGGCTCCACAGTTCAGATGATAGAGGCTTTCAGTTTTTTACATAGCTCTCCTCTGGCCCAATGCACCACTATCCCAGCAATGTACATACTCTTCAGTCCTACATCCCCTTCCTTGCTGGTTCTCAAATGTGAAGCAGCAAGCACTATATCTGCCTCTACCCCAATGCTCCCTTCCACAAATAAAGATCTTTCAGCAGATATTTTCCAGATCATACCCAGCTTAAGGTTGAGTTACCATAGCTGTTTTCCATCGTCAGCTTGCTCTAGGTAAGTCAATGTTGGACCCATATTCTCCAGGGACTGGAAGCACTGTCCTTACTGTTTCTTATTTTCCTAGAATTCCCAAGTCAAAGGATCCCATAAACAACTGTCAGTGGTTTTGTGGTGTTAAAAAGTTGATTAAAGACTAAAACTAGAATTATTGCAAATATGAAAAATGGGGAGAATTTAGCTCTGAGTGAAGCCTTCCCTGGCCCTGTCTTCACCTCCTGACCTTCTGTCTTCTCCCTCCTAGTCCTCTCTCCTCTTTTCTCTTCCTTCCATATCCCTTTCCCTTTCTATCTGCCAGATAAGCTAGATGAGGAATATAAGTTCTTAAACACAGCTACAATGTCTTGATCCATCTATATAATTATGCATTATGCAACTCAGAGAAGTTATGCAGCAATTCAGTAATAACTTAAGTCAACTACCACAAGATTTGTTGTCTAAATTGAAAGACAAGCAAGTTGTTTATATTTTTGTTAAAGAGGAAGAAGAGAGTTTTGTGCACACATATGTTTGGACAGAGACAGAGGGCAAGGGCATCGTGATTCTACCACGTTGGGGAGAGTTGGGGATATGGTACAAGGGATGGGAGGACAGTACTGTGCCAATCTGTACTGTTTTATTTTCTCCAAGAACATGTCGTGTTAAATAAATCCAAATGTATCATTTAAAGAATTCTACCTCTGATCCCAGTAGTCATCAGAGTTAAAAAAGGGTTCTTCATACTTCTAAATTAGGATCAGCATTTAGTCATGTATTAATGCTTTTCAGCACAAAAGTGATACCATTGGGTTGTGGAAGGGGAGCTGTCTTAGAAAGAGGCCAATTTAAGGATAAGTGACACCTATGGCATCATTAATGATTCAATCATCTCCCAAGCTCTTCTCCCATTTGAACAAAAAATCCGAGACTCATGGAAAAGCCACAGAATCTCACCACCATCTCTTCTGAACCATAACCCCTTCAATTAACAAATACTGTTATGTATGATCTAAATATATCCTAGGCTAGAGAGATTACTCAGTGCTTAAGAGCACATATTACTCTTGCAGAGGATGCCAGTTTGGTGCCAAACACTGACATAATAGGGCAGATTAAAATCACCTGTAACTCCAATTCTAGAATAACTGGCAGCTTCTTCTTCTGGACCCTACAGGCATCTATCTGTTTCTCTCTCTCTCTCTCTCTCTCTCTCTCTCTCTCTCTCTCTCTCTCACACACACACACACACAAGCACATACACACAATTTTAATGTAAATTAAATGTAAAAATATAATCTTGGGTTTGAGACAAGATCTCCCTGTTGCCACAGCTGGCCTGGAACTCACTACAGAGAATGGACTGACTTTGCTCCTCACCTCTACCTCCTGAACACTGGGATTAAAGGCATATCTCACCACATCTGTCCATAGATATAATCTTTAATTCTATCTCCTGGATTTCCTGTTTTGAAACTTATTCCTCACTATAGTACCGTTAAGAGGTGAGACCTCTGGGAGATGACTGGATCATAGGCCTCTGCTTTTAAGAAGTAATTCCATCTCTGCTTCGCTCAGAGCAGCTTCTCAGGCTTGCTGACTTGGCCTTGTTATGTCATGCCCTCTGCCATACTCAAATGCAGCAAAACGTCCTCTAGTAAATGCTGAGCAGGTACTCGGTGGAATGCTCTTAGACTTACAGGCACTGAACTGTGAGTTTAACACACTTCTATTCTGTACAAATTATCCATTGTGTGGCATTCAGTTATAGCAACTGAAAATGGAGAAATATACCTCCAAGCCTATGTAACAAATATTAACTCTGTCACTATAGTCTCATAAAAGAAGCTGCACATGAGAGCAGTAGAAGCCAGGGCCACATCAAAGGACAGATCCATGAGCTATCAATACTAGTAATCTGTTTTCCCAAACTGAGGCTAATTAATGGCTAGAGTCCATAAATGGGTATGCTGTCACTCATAGGTATAAGCTGGTATTGAGAAATGGGACTGTCCACTGCCTCTGCCCCTAGCTTGTAAAATGATCTTGAACAAGGAACAGGGCATCATCTCCTTAAGCCTCCCTTTCTCCCTCCACCTATAGACATCTATAATGTCAGATGAGACAAATAATTTCCAGAATATAGGTCTTTTGGCTCAGAAATAGCCTCCAAAACCATGTGTATTAATGGCTTATCCTCAAGCCTACAGTGCCAAAGGGAGGTGTTGCTGCCTTTAGAAAGTGGGGCCTCCTTGCAAGAAATTAGGTCACAGGGAGGTACTGGTGAGGGAGAAATTAGAAGCCTGTCTGCATCCTGGCCTTGAGTGGAGCAGCTTTGTTCCCCCATGTGCTCCACCTCCTGGTCTTCCGAGTCATTACAGGCTCAAAAGCAATAGAGCCAACCATCTTGAGCCCAAACAAATGTTTCCTTCTTGGAGGTTGATTTTCTGACATAGTTTGTCACAATAATGAAAACTGACTAACAGTTATACAATCAATTGCCTAGGTCATAGGAGACATTTAAAAGATGGACTGGAGGGGCTGGAGAAATGGCTCAGCAGTTAAGAGCACTTACTGCTCTTGCAGAGGACCCGGGTTTGATTCCCAGCACTCACTGGGTGGCTAAGATTTAAGCTGGGCATGGTGGTGCAGTCCTTTAATCCTAGCACTTGAGAGGCAGAAGCAGGCGGATCTCTGTTAAGTTCAGGGCCAGCCTGGTCTACAGAATGAGTTCCAGGCCCACTAGGGCTATAGGGAGACCCTGTCTCAAAATAAAAATGAAAATAAAAATAAAAGGTGGACTGTAATAGAGTGAAAAATATGAGATTATATGACCCTAGTCATGGTAAGTGTTACTTCTTAAATTTTCTTTCAGTTATAACTGTGGGTATGTCATATGTCTATGTGTTCATGTGTGCCATAGGTAAGAGGACTCTCAGGAAAATTAACACCAGCACACAGCCCACTCAAAGGACTTTTATAAATTCTGTGTCTGTTGTATGGGTACATTCTAAGAAATCATATAAAATATGCTTCATGATGCACATCATAGAGTCTGAAGGCCACAGGTGACACTCTCTAAGCTGCTTTTAAGGTGGTAGCTTTACAGGTCATTGAAATACTACTAGTTACTAAAGTTTTGAAAATTTTAACAATCTGGATATATCTTGCTTTGCAGCTTATAAATCAACCTTCACCAGCCTCAAGGATAAAGTCTATCTGTGTTATTTCCTTTGTAGTCACTGCAGATCTAATTCAGAGAGTTGGTTGTCTGGGACAAAGGTAAGGAAAGAGATGCCACCTTTCCACTACACTGCAGTTCTATATGGCATTCTAACACTTCCCTGGTAAAGTGACCATTTTTCCTCTGGTTAACTATATGTTGATCTCTCTCTCTCTCTCTCTGTATGCACATGCACATGTAACATGTATGCCTGTACATGTGCACAAGGGTGCACATACAAATGGAAACCAGAAGTTGACATCAGGGCTCTTCTCTCCTGCTCTCTACCTTATTTTTCTGAGACAGGCTCTCTCTTTGAATCTGGAGCTTACTGGTTGGCTAAACTGCCTATCCATCATACTCCAGGGATCTCTATAGATCCACTCTTTCAGTGCTAGCATTTCAAATACACTTTAACATGCTCAGCTTGTTTGTGGGTGCTGGGGACCCAGACTTGGGTCCTCAGGCTTGTACTGAAAGGACTTTTCCAATGAAGCCAGCTTCCCAGCCACTCTGTGGTAGTTTCTTAATCCTCATATGTATAACTACAACAGTGTGTTGCTGGATATGTGAAATGAGAATGATGCATGTACAGAACTTTGCCATGCTGGCAGTCAGAAAGCACACAATAAATAGCAGAAGCAGCAGCAACTGTTGGTTTGCAGTACAGGTAGAATTTATCCTCAGTGCCTGATAAAAGGCCTCTGTGAAGAAGGGGGATGAGATGCTGGGTCCAGATGGCTATAAAATCCTCCTTAGGAAAGTTTGTATTTCGATATAAGACCAGAAATAACTCTAAATTAAATCCAACAGAATTCATATTTAATAGAGGTATGTTAGGGAATTACACAAGGTACAAAAGGGAATAATCTTTTTCCGTTTGTGGGAGTATAGAGAGGGGCCACCTAACCCTTAAATATCAAATAAAAAAAGTAGCAGTAAAGCCCCAGACTAATTAAAGTCAAGAGGCATGAAGAATCATTACCTATACCTCTTCCCTTTGAATAATTGCAGCCTTGATGCTGTGGGTTACTGTGACAAGACATTCAGATGCAGGGAAGGTTCTGGGTTGAGATATTTTTGCTGCTTGTCAGCACTGATTACAATGTTTTCAGAAGATCATCCACAATACGTCGCACCAATGATCTGTGTCTTACTGTTTCCTTAATATTGACACTGTGTGATAAAGATCTGTTTGTTAACAATGTCCCAGTACACTGCATGCATTTTTGTGTGTGAAGACGTGTTTAGACTGATTTGCTTAGTCATAATCCAGGGCATGTTACTGGTAGACAAAAAGGGCCCCAAGGTGACTGCTTCTCATCCAAGACCCAGGGCCAGTAAATTGACAGTCAATATTCATGCATCTCCAGTTCTTGAAATATCACACACACATGAACATCACAGGAAGGTCCCTGTTAAGTCGTGTTTCCTTCTTGGAAAAGTAGATTAGGATTCCCACAAACTCGTCATGCCTCACTAGCACAGGACCTGCCAAATCTCTCTCCCACAGGCTTCTTCAATACTTGGAGTGTACATGGGAAACCCTTTCAAAACTTCTTCGCTCCATCTCCACAGAGTTTTATCTTGAAATTTTGCAGGAGGCAAGCTGTGTGGACTGAGTTCACACGTGTATGCATTCAGAGCACGTGAGCAGGTGGCCAGAAATGTGTTCATTCACACCTGTCCAATATGAGTCCTGGGCTAGCATCCAGGGATCAGTGACTTTCACAGTAACTATGGCACCACCTTGCTGAGTGACCTCAGGCAAGTTCCTTTGCTTCTCTGAGCCTCAGTCAGTTTCTTCCTTTCCCCTTTAAGCTGCTAAAACTAGATCATCTCTAAGCTTGGTTATCATTCCAGAGTCCATTAATTTCTAAAACTTTTGAGCTGAGAAAGTTTCTTTGTGAGAAAACTAATTAAAAGTACAGATAAAATCACATTAACTTATAAATCAGAATGTCCTTTCTAATTACATCTTAAGCAACATCAAAATGGAACTTGCCCAAAGCTACCACTGTAGTTAATCAACAGCTTCTAGTGTTGTCACCCTTCCCCCTCTTATGGGTAAAGTATGGGTGCCTCCTGGAACGCATTTTACCTAGATGGCTCTGAATTCCAATGTTTGGGTGACTCACTGATGAGGGATATGGCCACTTTTCAGATCACCATTCAAAGTTGTTTGTACATACTTTATGCCAGACCTTACTATGGGAGCTATAAATTCAATTTCCAGTAAAAAGAAGTTAATGAAGTTTATAGAGACTCAGTGTTAAATACACAGAAGTAAAGCATACTACCATCTCGATGGGGCTCATATTATAAAGACATCCAACCCAGCCCTGGAGGAGTCACAGGGGAATTTCCCAAAGAATGCTTTAAAAGTTCAGACAAGAAATAATAGTAGGTCACCAATCCACAACACTTCCCAATTGTTGGGAAGGCAAAATAAATGATTTGGAGGCAATTTAATCACCTAGAAGTATCTCAAAGCTTAAAAGTATTTCCAGTGTTCTATTAGCCATTGTATGCTACGGGTTTTATTAAAGTACAAATCAGAACGGCTTTCCAAAACAAGCAGCACACTCCCTGAAAAACAATGAGGAAAAAAAAACAATTTCTTGTTATCACTGCAAAGAGAAGGGTGGGTGAGTTTGGAAGGGCAGATGTGTTCAGAATTTTAAGATGTGTGTAACACAGACAAGTTGTATAAAGTGACTTGATGGTATTTTTATCCTGGGCTAAATGGCACCTGCCATAAGGCAGATGTTTAACCCAGAGTGTAACAGCATGAGCTAGAGGTACACCAGACCCTTGCTGGGACATATGAAGACTTATGAAGGCAAAGCTTGGAAACTTGATATTGCCTCAACTTACAGATGAAATAAAAGTTGGGCAAAATTAAATATCTAGACCAAGGTAGTAGCAGAAAGCAACCCAGAGATGGGCTTTACCCCCTAATGGTCCATTCTTAGTATCAAAATTTTAAAATATTTTCTACTTCTCCTCCATTAAGTATGCACCCAAAATGTTTTCAGCACTGAAGTAGAAAAGTAATTGCAGCATATTAGAGCACCAGGCATTGTAAATATAAATCACCCCTTTGTTTGCATTTTATTCACAAATGACTTTAGTTATTTAAAATATTTGTATCAGACAGTTGCATATCACAGCTACCCAAGGCTCAATTACTACCCTTGATTAAGAGGTCAGGGTTAAAAGCAACAGATTTGAAAGATAAATTTGGATCTGATCAAGGAGAGATGACAAAACAGTGTATTGGACAAGATGTCTGGCACCTTTGGCCATTTTTTCAATGAAATAGAAGGAATGTTGAGGTCACTGAGGAAACAATTTAAGTGGGCCAGAAAAAGAGACTGTGTGTGATGGCTTCTTTTTACCTGCAGAATGAGACAATGATCTATTCTGGGGAATCTGAAGCCTGTTAATGAAGGAAGCTTTCTTGTACCTAGATTCACTAAAGTGGGAGGCAGTCTGACACTTCTGACACAGTGGCATCTTGGTACTGCTCTCAGTGTCACTCTGTGTCAAGCATTAGTACAAACACCAACACAGATGCACTGAAGGCTCACTGAAGGAGCTTTTTCAACCTGATACACAACAGACAGGAAAAGAAACCTAACGGAGACCTACATGAATACTGCAAAGGGCTTTCATGGGTGTCTTAAGCTGGCTGATTTCTTTCAGTATACAATATAGCTATGTTCTCATATCAGAAGTACAGAGTCCACTGTGCTATGTGTATTTAACCTGAGAAAAAAAGGAGGGGTTGAGAGTTCTCCTCAAAATGCCTGGAAAAGCTTCCCAGTGTGAGAATCTAAAAGCTATGGAATAACTGGGGCAAATGGTAATGTGCAGATGTAGGCTTGGGGCATGGACTAAAATTACAGATTTCTGGGCTCTCTGTCCTAAGATTTAGATTCAGTCAGTCTCTAGGAGGGTCCAGAAACATACTTAAATTTTGACTAAGAGGTTCACATGACCATGATGCTCATCCACATATGATAACTACTGGTACAGTAGACAGACTGAAGCCTTCAGAAATGGGTACAGGTCCTGCTTGGCACCAACTGGTCCTACTACTTATGGTAAATCACCTCTCAGTTTCTTTGGCCAATTTTCTCCCATGAATTGGCAAAGTGGAGATGAAGAGGGAAGAGAGGGAGAGGGAGGGTAAGAGAGAGAGGAAAATGATCTTAGGAAAGACTGCTAAGACACTCTTGGCTCCATTGGTATAAACGGGATATCAACCAGAAGGACTACATGATATCTAATGAGGACCTTGGGTTTGAGTCCACCAAACCTGGGCTCGAACATTACTTCTGTCTTCTAGCTGAACCACAGATAAAGATGTGCTTCTTTGGAGAAAGCAGTGCAATGTCTCTAAGTCTCAGACCCCTCCATGATCAAGTGTAGTTAAAGAATAGTCCTTATGGCACCTCTTTTTGTCACCAGTGGCTAGTAGTGCATAAAGAATGGCCAGCACAATGCAATGTTGAGTGCCTAGGAGCCCTCAGTTGCAAATACCCCTGGCAAGGTCAACCAAAGGAGCCTGTCTTCTGTCCCTTGGAGCTCCTGTGATTAATGAGGTTCATGGAAAGGTAACCCTGGCTGAGTGCTTCCTTCGTTTTGTGCTTTTATCAAGAAATATTCACAAGAAATGAGCTTTCCTGGGGAGAAGAGGAAGCGATATAAGGATGTGTTAAACCATGTATCTCAGCAGAAGAAACTAGAGAAGAGCCATTATATGGCCACATCATGTTTGTCAAAGAATGGTTCCTGGACAACCAGCTTCAGAATCAGCAGGGACACTCATTAAAGCTGCGTATCATATCGCTGTCCCTGTTAGATCACACTCCCAGGGGATTGGGTCCCATCACTTGCCTTTCCCAGAAACTCTACCCAGATCTGAACAAGAATTGGAGAAGCCACGGTTGAGATTGTTAGTGAAGTATTCCCCTGCCCCAATTCTGTTCTATGGTTTTATTGAGGGAAGGGGTAGTGAAGTCAAATGCTCCTGTACATCTGTGCATATGAAAATAATCTAACTTCCTTATACTGTGGCCAACTTCAGTGCACCTGTACCAAGCAGGTGTCCAATTTCTGCAGTATTCATACCTCCCTGGGGAAACAAACACCAGCCAAGGGATGGCCACTTAAGGATACAGATCATCCCTGCATCCTGAGAATGGCAGTGTGAGTTATACAAATTAAATACCTGCCAGGTGTAGTGGCGCACGCCTTTAATCCCAGCACTTGGGAGGCAGAGGCAGGTGGATCATTCTGAGTTCAAGGCCAGCCTGGTCTACAAAGTGAGTTCTAGGACAGCTGGGGCTACAGGAAGACCCTATCTCAAAAAGACACACACACACACACACACACACACACAAAAATACCAAAAGCATTTGCTATTTGCCTTCACTTCCCCTGTCTCTTCTGCTCTCCTACCTGGGTGTTCCATCCTCCCCTGCCCTGTTCTTCTTTGCTCCTACATTATGTTCTCTTCTTTCATTCTTTTCCCTCCATTCCCTCCTTCTACTTTACCCTCACACTGTATATGACTTCCTCCTCTTCCTCCTTTCTCTCTCCCCCGCTCCCTCTCCTCATCCCTCCCCCTCCTCCTGAGTCTCATGTTCTTGCTCTCTTCTTAACATTCTTCTCTCTATCTGGAGCTCTCTTTTCTTGCATCTTTTTCTGGTCCAGGCCTTCTACCTAGTCTCCTCCTCACACTATCCCTTAGCTGTCCCTTCATCCTTTGGACACCCCAGTTCCGGCCTCCCCTTCCAACACAGAGCCCTCACGTCACTATTTCTGGCAAGATGTGGACCTGATGCTAAATCAGTAAGTGTGCACTAATCGTCCAGATTTACACCTTATTATTAAGTGCTATGAGCAATTCCCTGCCAGAGGCCCAGAGTGAGGAGGGCCCTCACCTGGTGGGAAACTAAACTTGGGCTTGCTGTTAAAACTCAACAGCAATTACAGAGAAAAGGCAGAAAGGCTAAAGAGCCTTCCTACACAGACACTTGCCTGGAGGGTTAGTCTCTGGTCCATGTGCTGATATCTGAGGGTTCTTCTGCACTTTGGAAATCCTGACACTTTATTTTTTTTTTAATTTTTTATTAATTTTTATTTATTTCTGTATGTGTATGAGTGTACTGTCTGCATGCAAGTTTGTGCACCCGTGTCGTGCAATGCCACGGAGGTCAGAAGAGGGTCTCAGATTCCCCTGGAACTGGAGTTCTCCTGGAATTGGAGTTTCAGACGGTTCTCAGCCGCCATGTGGGTGCTGGGGATCGAACCCGGGTCCTCTGTAAGAGCGGTCGGCGCTCTTAACCGCTAGGCCATCTCTCCAGCCCGGAAATCCTGACACTTTAAACTAGTGTTCAAACATCTCACTACAACATGGTGGCAGGATGTCTACATGTGTGTCAGGAATGCTTTCTCTTTCCAGACTGCTATTAATCCCAAAACCAACCAGCATTCTTTGAACACAGATTGAAGGAAAAGCTGAGAGTCTGCTATGCATGCAGGCTCCAGATGACACCCTCCCAATACGAGTATACAAACCCCTCCTCCTCTGACTTCCATCTCCACATTCAACTCGAAATACCTCCTTTTCTTAGTTCCTTCCAGTACTCAGGGGTAACTGTCCCATCTTACATATGGGCAAACAGAGATGGAGACTTCCAGCATCTTTAGGCCATGCCTCTGTGGAATAGTCACAGCATTGTATACCAGGCCCACGGGAAAGGATGTAGGATTAAGAGGAACACCAGAAAATGCAAATGCACCATCTCTCAAGTCTATTCTTCCTTAGGCAGCAGCAGAACTTTCTCACCAATTTCTTCCAACCCGACCTGTTCACACATTCATTCGTACATATACACACTACGTGTACTCCCACACCTGTCCGTGGCTAAGTTTCAGGATGTAAGTACAGGGGAGTCGGGTTAAAAAAACAAAACTAAAGGAAAGGAAAGAAAAGAAACTCCAGGAAGACTGTGGTGCTCCTGAAACGCCCCTCCTACCACAGAAGTACAGAGCAAAAACTCTGAGGTTTGGTTCTCAGCCCAGCCTAGGGAGCTAGAATTCCCGCCGGCAGGGACCAGGGGAAAGGCTCAAATCCAAGGATCAGCCAAGTCCACATCGCCCAGCTGAAAGGGCCCTCAGTTGCCTGTAAGTTGAAACCTCAGTCAGATACACAAAGGGGCCGCTGTTTTCCGGGCAGGAGGCATTTGGATGCCTCCCACACCCCAAATGGGGTTGGAGCGCAGAGTCCATTTCTTTGCCTACGTTCAGAGGTGCTCCTACAAGTGTCAGAGCCAGCCAGGGCCCCAGGAGAGTGAGCGGTTACCCTCTCAGGTGCCCAGCCACAGGAAGCATGCTCAAGCCACCTGTTGGTCCAGATCTGGCCTTCCTGCATCAGACTGCTAGCAAACATTCACCACCAGGACGAAGGGCTCCTGGTGCAGGACCCAGTAGCAAGAGATAAATTTCACTTATGTCTCTTCCTCCCCTCACGTGTTTTCTCTCTCTCTCTCTCTCTCTCTCTCTCTCTCTCTCTCTCTCTCTCTCTCTCTCTCTCTCTTCCCCTCCATTCTTCATATCCGGTCTCCCTTCCAGCAGTCATTTCTCTTTAACGAAACACACTTGGCATCTCCACTCTTCCCTAGGGGCTCAGGTTGCCCATCATCTCCCAGCGCGCCTCAGCAGCTGCGGATCTCCAAGCGCTTATGCCTGTACTTGTTCAACGCGCGGACGAGCTGAAAAGCCCCAAATGGGGAACACTCTGTGACCTGTTATCAGAAGCCCCTTCTCTCCTTGAGAAGGGAAGGATGCTCAGCCTTGGCCTTAGTACGGAGGCAATCCTGTTAAGGAGCCAAGTGTGCGTCCGCTGCCATCCTAGGATAGGGGCAGGAGACCCAACTTTCTGGTATCTCCCGACCATCCCTGGAAGCAGCGGCTAGCTGGGGGAGGGAGACGGCGCCACTAACCGGCTACTCACCCCTAGATGTACTCGCTTCCCTCGCAGGGGATCCGAGCAGTCCGTGCGCACTGGGTCAGCGAATCGCCTTGGTGTCTCACTCCTCTCCTGGGCAGCTCAGCGAAAGCTATGCGCTCGGAGCCCGGCGGCCGAGGGCAGCAGATCCCATGAGTGGGGAGTTGGCAGAGGGCGCGCAGCCGAGCTGGGGGCGCATCGCTCCTGGGGCTGGGGCTGGAGCAGGCTGCGGCGGAGAGAGGGGCTCCGGGGAAGTTGGCGGGGCTGGGCACAGACTTCGGACTTGGCGCCCGCTCGGCCCGGCGGCGGTGCGACCTCCGGGATGGGTAGATGCGGGACTTGCGGGTGGAAGGGCCGCCGGCGCGGGCCAGGAGGCTGCAGAAAGCGCCCCGGCCACCGCCTAGAAGAAGCGCAGCGGCATCGCGCTGCCCTCCGCGGTGGCAGGACCGAGGGCGAGCGACACTGCCCTGCTGCCTGCTTCCGACCGCGGACCCCCCCTCCTAGCTCAGAGCCGGTCTCGCTCCAGCCCGCTGCGCCGCGTCGGTCCCGTTCCCCACTGCGGCTTCGCCGGCTCTAGCGGCTCGGCTGGGGCGAGAGGCTGCGCGCGAGGCGGCCGCGGCTCCTGCAGCATGGAGGGCGATCTCCCCGGCTCCGGCTCAGGCTCAGGCAGCAGCGGCCGCCGCCTCCCGCGCGCCCACGTGCCGGAGCCCCGGTGTGCGCGCTCCGGCTGGCGGGGCTGGGGAGCGCGGGCGAGGGCGAGCCTCGGGTGGGGGCGGCGGGGACAACCCGCACCCTGCGCGGCTCGGGAAGCTGCTGGCGGGCTCCAGGGAGCGCGGGGCTCCTAGCTGGCAGCTCAGGAAGGCTGGCGAGCAGGGCTCCCTTTGCAGAGGGAAGAGGGAGCCCCAGCAAAACGCGAGGGGATGGAGGCGGGGAGGGGCGCCCTGCTCCTAAGGATCAGCCAGAGGTAGAGGTCCCCAGGAAGCTAGGTGTCTCAGCTGAAGGACGGGATCCAAATTCCTTCAACCCACTCGCTGCTCCTGGAGGGTAGGGTGGGAGTGAGGTTCAGAAAGAGTGAGGGAGTCTTTGGGTTCCCAGAGAGAGCTTGTTCCCCGGCTCGCCCCGCCTTCCACCCAGAGTAAGCACTTTTCCTGTTAACCAACAGACTCCAAAGGGGCGCCTCCTTCCAAAGAAAAGGGAGTTGGCTTGCTAGATGGCCTTGACACTCTCCAATCAACTGACACATAATTAGAGAGCACCCAGTTTGATGGAACAACGCATGGAGCACACACACCTTGGTAATTGGGAGTGTGGTATGTTCTCAGCTCCATAAACCCTTCACTCAGTCTGTCCAAGGCCTTTGCTGCCTCACCCTTAAAATGAGGTTCCCTCCTGCTGTGAGTAAGATAAGATACAAACAAACCCAACAAAACCGTGGGAGAATTTAAAAATGAGAAGGCAATTCAAAAGATGGGTGTTAGTGCTAACGGAAACATGATTAAAATAGGAAACATATGTTGGATAGAAAAATGAGCTCTGTAAAGAAATAAAATTAATGAACTGCATCATCCTCAATCATCACCATAATGAATAAAGTGAGATTCAGATAAGATAAAAGGCTTGTCCCTGTTGTCACATTGTCACATGGTCACATGTCCTTTTGGTCAGACTCCACTCTGATATCCTCCCAGGAGAGAGAGAGAGAGAGAGAGAGAGAGAGAGAGAGAGAGAGAGAGAGAGAGAGAGAGGAGGAGGAACCTGGATTTTTTTAAGAGGCTTCATGAAAGAAGTGGCATTTTTGCAAAACCCTAGAGAGAGAACTGATACAGGCAAGAGGAAGTGACAGGTCAACAGGAAGGCTATAGGGAGGTACAAGAAATAAAGCAGAGCCAGAGCAACCAAGATTGGCAAGAGCTGAGCGCCTACCCACGCAGTGGGGGCTACTGGAGGATTTTAAGCAGGAAAAGAATCATGATCATTTAATCATGATCAGTACATGCTCCATACAGGATGGACTCGAAGGGAAAGAGAAGGAGATGGAGAACATTGCAGGTCGAGGGAATCACATGGAGTCCAAGGCAGAGTTAGTAACCTGGTTCAGGAGATGGGAGCCTGCAGCAAATTGTGACAGGTGGAAGTTGAGTCAAATGAAGGTCTTCTCACCTGTTCTGAAAACCTGCTTTATCGGAGACACCTGACTGCTTAATACAGGGAGGCTGGATGAAAAGACGTCATAGGAAGCAGGGCCCGGCTCCTGGAAACAGTGGCACAATTTTTCATAGTAACTCTCCTTGCTTCTCACGTTCAGCACCGGGGAGCTGGACAGCAACAGCCTTGGTGAAGAATAGGCTGAGCTAAGATTGCCATGAACCAATAGAGAAGCCAGAAAAGGAAGGTGAAATTCTGTTTCCTCAGCTTTCCTAGTCAGCCCTTGAAATTGCAAACTAGTGACTGGAGGGGTTCAGCAGGGTTTTTCCCTGGAGACAGGCTCTCGTTTCAGCAGTCTGTCCCTTCGTGTGGACCACTACCACCACCAGCAGCAGCAAACTCTTGCAAGTCTATCAGAAACAGGAGCTCTCCAGCCCCATTATACACCAGTTGAGTCTGGGTCTTCACTGACTCATGCACAGTAAGCCTTAGAAACATTTTTTCAATTGCCTCCTCCTTAAGTTAGTGTTTCCAGTTCTGAGTGTGATACACAGCACTATGCACTTCCCTTTCTCTCTCTCTCTCTCTCTCTCTCTCTCTCTCTCTCTGACTTCATACATATAGTTGAAATAAAATAACAGTTTCCCTTATTACTCCAATGTTTTCTATTTGTTTTGCTATTTTTGTAAAATACTGGTCATGATCTAATTGATTATGTGGCCTGCTAATGCACTGTGATTTCTGGTTTAAAAATATTCATTTATGTTCTTAATTCCTGCTGCCTTGGGGTTGAGTTGGACACGTATGTATCACATCTCTTACATTAATGGAGGAAGGAGATCAAAACGAAGTCATTGAAATATGAGTTCTTGAGGGAAAAAATCAGATTTTTTAAATCTTTGAAATGCTAATTATATATTAATGGAAGATTTTATACATATTAGTAACTAAATAAATCATCAATGAAGGAAGCAATCGATGAAGCTAAGACAGTCTTAAAGCTCGGAGAGGAGTAAGCTGAGGGAAGAGGAGGGTGAAACTTGGAACGCAAGAGGGTGTTAAGCCAAGAAATATTTACTAAGAAACCCAGTTTACAGAGTCATTATCAAGGGACTCTTAGCAGAAAAAGTAACCTCTTAAACCACTGCATGTTCCAAATGTTCTTCTGACCACTGGGACATTCTTTCCCAGTATGGCTCTCCTTCACTGCTTCCCAAGACTCCAGGGATTAGGGGTTCGGGTATGAAGGAAACCAGCTGGATTTTTGACAGGGACTGTCAGAGGAGGGAAAAAATGGAAAGTTAACGAAGGCATATGAGGACATAAGTGGCATTTAAAGGGGCAGTTTCCTCTGCTCTTATTATCCTGGGACCAGGCTGCTGACCAGGGAAGGGGAAAAAAACAAGGTCTAATTACAGAGTGAGGCAGATTTTTGTCTGAATGTATATACCAGCAAGTTGATCTTTCCAGAATGCAAAATGGTTTCTTTTGAAGACAGTATTTCTCTGTCACAGGAGAGATTTATTATTGTTCACCAGCTCCAAAATTTTATACTGGGAAGTATTATGGTTTATTCACTATATATAAAAACATTGTCTAAGAGTGATAGATAAAACCATAGCATCTCACATGCAAGAGATCTGAGGTACACAGTAGTCCATGCCCTCGCGTGTGTATGTATGTATATATGTATGTATGTATGTATGTATGTATGTATAAAACATATGTGATTGTCTCATCATTCAGACTGGCCTTGATCTCCTGACCTTCCCGAGCCCACTTTCCAAACGTTCCACATGCTACTGTTATAGGTACTTCCATTACCCCAGACTTATGTACTGCTGAGGATGGAAACCCAGGGATTTCTGCACGCTAAGCAAGAAGTCTCCAATTCAGCTACATCATCATGGGCCTTCAAGTTAACAGAATCCATGACAGTCATCACAGGTCAAGAAAGAAAACACACACACACACACACACACACACAAATAAATAAAGAAAGAAAGAAAGAAAGAAAGAAAGAAAGAAAGAAAGAAAGAAAGAAAGAAAGAAAAAGAAAGAAAGGAAAGAAAGAAAGAAAGAAAAGAAAGAAAGAAAGAAAGAAAGAAAGAAAGAAAGAAAGAAAGAAAGAAAGAAAGAAAGAAAGAAAGAAAGAAAGAAAGAAAGAAAACACAACCATTGACCTAGTCTTTGAGTCCTGGCTTTTAGACATAACTATCTGAGGACTCACCATATCCAACATAAAATACTGCAGGCATAGGGGTCACTGCTGACTGTAGAGAAAATACTCACAGATCGTCTCCAAAGGCTGGTGGGATAACGTTTACTCAGCATCTGTACTGACCAGATGCTGTGGCTGCTCCAGGCACTGAGGCATGTATTTTACATGCTTCATTCTACAAAATCTCTACTTTAAAAATCATGAGGTAGGATTTTTAAATTTATCTATCTATCTATCTATCTATCTATCTATCTATCTATCTATCTATCTATCTTTTGGAGACAGGGTTGCCATTTAGTCCCAGCTGGGCTGGAGCTCGCTATGTAGACCAGGGCTGGCCTCAAACTCGCCAAGATCCGCCTGCCTCTGCCTCCCAAGTACTGGAATTAAAGGTATGTGCCACCATGCTTGGCCTAAGACAGTTCTTAGCCACCCTGTGGACACTGGGAATCCAACCCAGAATCCAACTCCTCTGCAAGAGGAGTCAGTACTCTTAATCGCTGAGCCATCTCTCCAGCCCCATGAAGTAGGAGTTTTAAATCTTCATCTTTTGTGTAAGGAAAGTTCCCAGACATTAAATAATTTTGGTTTGTGGTTCCAGAGAAGGTTTGGAACAAAATTCTGTATTACTCCTAAATATCAAATCTCTCTCTCTCTCTCTCTCTCTCTCTCTCTCTCTCTCTCTCTCCTATCCCTCTCTTCCCCTCTCCCTCCATCTCCCTCCATCTCCCTCCCTCCCTCCCTTCTACATTTTCCTTCATAGCCACCTTTGATTTCATATGGAATACTCTCTAGAGAATGGAAGATCAGCCTTTTGAGTGAGTAAGAGGTCTGGAACACTTGGCCTGAGAGGTACACATCTTGCTGGACTCTGAAATGCTTCAGAACATCATATGTTCTGCATCAAGGTGGAATTGCTATTAAGTATTCTGAGTGCATCCTAGTGTGCAGAATCCACAAACTGACTAAGTGGTGGCTTGTCATACAGGAAGGCTAATGGCTGCTGTTGAGAGCTGCATTGGGTGCAGGAGAAGGGAATGCTTCTGCATGAGGAGCTGGGTATCATCAAAGTAAGAGAAAACAACTGAAAAAAGTCGAGAGAGTAACGTTAAAGATCAGCTCATGAAAGATACAGATAGTGAAACAAGTTCTCTAAAAGGAGCTGGACTGCAGGAATGGATCCCTCTGCTTATATAGTTATCAGTATTGATCTTTCAGTCTCTTTTTACTTCCTTGTCTTGCTGTACTTACGCTTATTTCCTCCTTTGCCAAAAAGTGATGCTCTACCTCTTTGCTCCTGCAGTAGAATATGGTCACACCATAAATTTCACATCTTCACTGGGTCCCAGGTCTTTCCCAGAAGAAAAATCCTCTTCACCCCAAGATGGTAGAGTCTCCTTGCTACAAATCTGCTAGAAAATTAGCCTTCTGACTAAGGTGTAAAGAAAGGAAAGTGTCTATGGGAAGTCCCAGGCAGAATGGAAAAGCACTATCTACTCTCCTTAGCTTTATTGATCTAAGCACTACAAGTGGTGGTGGGAATGTACTTACTCATGCACCAGATTCCCTGTAGGAGATAGCCAAGGATATATGAGAGTTGGTGGTTCTACAGCTGTTAAAAGTGCTAATGGATAACTGTAAACCCTTATAAGATCCCTGTCACCAGGGATGGAAAGACAGCTCAGTGTTTAAGAGCACTAGCTCTTAATATGCTAGCTCTTAACTCCAGTTCAATGGGATCTGATACACATTTCTGGCTCCCAAGGGCACTACACACATGTGGTGTACATACATACATACATACATACATACATACATACATACATACAAGCAAAACACTCATTAAAAAAATCCCTGTCACCCAAGGACCTGAGCATGTGGACCATAATTTGTGGGAACTAATGAAATCCCAGGAGGTTCCTATATGAAGAAGACTCACTCTATGGCTGATTTCTGAAAAGAATAGAGAATTGCTATCGGGAAAGTTTGCATCAAACCTTGCATCTGTCCGTATAGGCTGTGCAACTTGGGACAGGTTACCTGACTGAATCAACATCAGGGAACTGTTAAGAATGTCCTGCCTACTTCAGAAAACTGCTCTCAGAAGCAAATGAGATAATATCTGAGAAGAAGCTGGCCTTATGTAAAATCCAAAGCACTAAGCAAATATAAGGGATTATTAGTAATACAAGAAATAACAGGCAGCCAATGAGTTTCAGCACTTAGGTTACCTTCGGAAATATCTATTTCAAGTGTTCTCTTTCAAGTAGAAGAAACCATGCTGTGAGAAATGTAATGAATGTGAAATATGTTTATTCTATTTTTATAAGGCATGGTTGGACGAAGAAACCAGTGTAGCTCAAAAGTGAAGGAATGGAAGTATATAGTGTTCAAGGAAGAATGAAAGCCTCTCAGCATTAATAATGTTAGGGGTAATGATACAGCAAAAGCAATGGTAGCAACCAGGTGGATTCTGTGTTCTCAACATCAGGCTCAATGCTCTATATGCAAAAGCTCATTAAATTCCTAGAAACTTATCTTCTGGGTCTCATTTTTGTCTATGTTTTAAAGATGAGGAAGCTGAAGCCAGTTAAAATAAGTATTTACAAAGTATCAAAGATAATATGTTGGATAATCAGATTTACTTCAATCAAAACTTACTTGCTTTAATCAAATAGTAAATAACTGATAAAATATTTTGTATTGCAGACAATTAAAGAAACACATGATAAATGAAAATCTTTTATGGTGCAGATGTGTTATAGAAAGACGTGCTGTAAGGGTCCAAAGCATTCAGTCATGGATCCACATATGTTTTGACTCAGGGCATTTCCTTCTTGGCTATGAATTTTCAATATGCAAAATTTAACTTACTCCCTACCTATTAAAAGAACTAAATAATGACTATACAGACGATTTATGAGGAAGCTGTGCTCATAGGAATACAAAATGGTGTAGCCCCTCAGAAGACAGTTTGACAGTTTCTTAGAGAGCCAAACATAGTCTTATCATGCTACAAAAAAATCAACTGGACAGTTAGTATTTACGCAGTTTATCTGAAGTTATCAACACACATAAACCTGAAGTCAAATGTTTAGGACTGTGTTATTCATGAATTCTCAAAAATACAAACTAAAATATACTTTGATAAACAAATGAATAAACAAATAGTACTCCATTTGTACAATACACACAATAGTATTCAGTGATCAAAAGGAATGAACTAAAAAACAAAGACATGGATGAATCTTAACTATATATTGATTTTAAAAAGCAGACAAATTTGGAAAAGTAACATACTGTAGAGCTTCATTTATGTCACATTCTGGAGGAAAAATAAAGCTACAGATGTTAATCTGATCAATGGGAGCTTGTAGGAGGAGGAGAACTGAACAGTGAAACCCTGGAGATCTGTTATGGCGATGAAACCACTCAGTATGGTATTGTACTGGTGTTTAAATGGCACTACCCATTGGTATCAAAATCCCAAGTGCCTCATTGCACAAGAGAAAACCTTAACATATGCAATGAAAAAAATCAATTAGGAGGTCAGGAGATCTCAAGAAATATTGTAGACTTTGGCAAGAGAATCTGACTATGTTACAAATGTATGAAGCATCCTTGGTGATAGAAGTGGAAAAAGGGGGTGACTTACCTAAGTCTCTGAAAATAAGTAGAGCCTATCAGATTAAACACAAGAGGACATATACATAAGCACAGTGTTTCCTGTGCAAACATTGTTCCCGAGGGCTACAGGTTATAGCCATAAAACCACAATGCACATACGATAGAACTTCAAAGCCAGTTAAATGAATAGTGCACGGTAGAAGAGAGGCTTGTCGCTGTGGATGGAAAGTTACAGACAAGCAACGGGCGTCGACCAGAACGATCCAAGGGCTAACACATAGCTTAGTATGATGTGTGTGTGTGTGTGTGTGTGTGTGTGTGTGTGTGTGTGTGTCTATCCTTTCCCATTATAAGGACTAAAAGCAATGATAAATGATATCCTAGTAGCCGAGAATGCCTAGCCCTCAGGACTTAGGATCGTGTGCCATTCCATTCTCCAATGAAGAAACCAGAGCACCTCAGAGAGAAAGCCGATTATGGAACTAGAGTGTGTTCTTTAAAGTTACATCTAGAGCATTTTTTAGTACCAGGGAGTAGGAAGAGAATACTAAAAATACAAACACACACACTAATACATATGCATACACAAGTGCACACACACTAATATATACACAAACACAAGTACACACACATTAATATATACACAAACACAAGTGCGCACACACTAATATATACACATACACAAGTTCACACACACACACACACACACACACACACACACACAATCATGAAGGTTTGACAAATGGACAGAGGAGCCAATTGAAAGATCCCAAAATGGGGCTGGAGAGATGGCCTAGCAGTTAAGAGCGCCGGCCGCTCTTACAGAGGATATAGGTTCGATCCCCACCACCCACATGGCGGTGGAGAACTGTAGGAAACTCCAATTCCAGGAGAACTCCAGTTCCAGGGGAATCCGACACCCTCTTCTGACCTCCGCGACATTGCACGACACAGGTGCACAAACCTGCATGCAGACAGTACATTCATACACATACAGAAATAAATAAAATTTAAAAAAATATTTAAGAAAGATCCCACAATGGCAAAAGATGGGCTATTGTGAAAAATAAAATAATCAAAGGCTGTGGTAACTGGATTATAATACAATTTAAAAATACTAGTACACCACTGTTACAAGTAAATAGAGAAGAGACATTTTCTACCTTATAAAAACTTCACATAATTTATATAAAAATTTGCCTACCAGAGGAACTGGTCCTGTCCTAAATATGAATTGTGCACTTACCTGGATTCTTGGTGTGATATGATGACAGTGGCACCTGGCCTCTGTCATGGTTTTCCTCAGGATTCCAGAACAGTCTAACCATGAGGAAATCATAGCAGAGATGCAGAGAGGGATGCCCTACAAAATACCTCCACCGGATCCTCAAAACCGTGAAACAAGAGAAGCCTGAAAAACAGTTCCAGTCAAGAAACACTCAAGGAGACACAATGACTAAATGCAATGTGGTTCTCTAGTGAGGTCCTAGAAAACAAAAGGACAGGAGATAAACAACTAAAATAAATAAATTGGACTTTGATAATAATGGATGAATATTCGTTCATTATGTTACCAAAAGTGGTACACAAATGCAAAATCTTAATAATAAAAAGAAATGTATATATTTTTTTCTGTAGTCTAAAACCATTCTAATGTTTGTTTCTATGCATGTATGTGATGTGTGTGTTTGGTGTATGTGCACACGTGTGTGCAGATAGGCATACAGAAGCCAGATGAAGATGTCCTATGTCCTGTATCATGTTCTCCCTCATTCCTTTGAGACCAAATCTTTCACTGAAGCTGGAGCTGGCAGCCAGAAATCCCTAAGCATCCTGCTGTCTCAACCCCAACCCCAGGACCAAGGTTACCAGTGTTCCCTTGCCCAGTATTTTTTACATACATCTGAGGGATTTAGACTCATATTCTCATGCTTACACAGTGATATTTCCACAGCCCCATGGTTTATTTTTTAATGTAAACAAACAAACAAAACAGCTCTAAAGCCCCGAAGATATGCAACAGGAGATACTTAGTATTCTTTTCTTAAATAATAAAATATTTAAAATGAGAAACCCAAAAACATAATGAAAAAGAACTTAACTAATTTAGACTCCCTAATGAGGAAAAACAGAGAATGATTTAAGGTCAAGGTCCCCATTCCAAAGAATTGGAAACCTCATACTGTGCTCAAGTACAATCGTCATGCTCATTTCTTCTGCTTGCTAGACCTGTTCTGTTCATATTTAATAGCTACTTAGACATCTCAAAGATAACATTGATCTGAGCCTTAGAGTGTAATCGATTATTCAGCAGGCTCCTATTAAAATGTGCCTTATTGCATAGGCACTTGCCGCATGCATGGGAAGGCTAGTCTGTCTATAGCAGGAATTCAGTGGCTATCTGACACAATCTCCACTAATCGGATAGCATCAAACTTCAGGACCAGCAGAGTTTGATTTTGGGTTTGGAAACCAATAATGAAATGTTAATGTAGATACAGAAGACCACAGGGCAATTTATTTGTGGGGGAGGAGGGGAGAATCGAGGGAATTCTTTTAAAAGATGACTGTTTTCATTTATCTCCAGATTGCTTAGTGGAGAAAAATGTGTATATGGTAAGTGCAGCTATTTGAACTGTAAAAACAATTATGAGGTGATTCAAATCCCAATTTCCATCCATTTTCCTGATTTGTTCATTGGCTTCTTGGAGGCCAGGAGAGCAAAAATGAAGATTGCCAGCCAGCTCAGAATTACTAAAGGACAGGATTTTACATTCTATGATTCACCCACAGTATGGGAAACGAGGCAGAATCCAACTATTCTCCTGGGCTTCCAAAACTGCATAATTTTTCCACCAATACTTTCTGGGTTCAATATTTTCTTTGGCAATAACCTTTTGCATGAATTCTTTTTGGTGGTCGTGTAGTTTTGAGCAACACGAACCTTACTTCAGTGTAAGCTGCTTGTTCTCCCAGGAAATGTTCCAGAACAAAAAATTGAAATCCAACACAGCAGTGTGACCATTTTGTTTTCTGTTTTAGCATTCTGGAATTCCATGAGATTAAATTACTTGCATGGATATTGAATTTGGTGAATTTAGCAAGCACAATTAATGGTCAAATTGTAGAAGAGATCATGAATTGTTTGTAACTGAACAATTCCACTCCCAGGTGTGACACCCAAACTATTGCTCAAAGAGTTATATGCCAATTTGTATAGCATCCACCAAAAATGAAAGTAATCCATCAGTGATGATAACAGATAAATTGTGGTATATCCAAACAACAGAATATTATCCTGCCATGAAAAAGGAACTACAGATATTTCATGGCTGAACCTTAAAACTATACTAATGAAGGAGGTCAGACAAAAAGAAAGGTAACATATTGTACGATTTCATTTATCTAGAATAGATAAATTCACTGAGATAGAAAGTATAGCTCACATAGGCTAAGGGAAGGAAGAACTGTCCTTTGATGTCAGTGTTCTTTAACTGGACAGTGGTAATGCTAACAAAGCATTGTGAATGCTCTAAAGGACATAGAATTGCAAACTTTGCAATGGTTGAAATGGTGAGTGCTATATTGTGTGAATTTTACTTGACATATGCATATGTATATAATGTAAGGAAGCACTTTGGGATGCACCTATAGTGTGAACCAGGTGTCTGACATAATTGTAGCTACCCCAGTAGTGTTCATGAAAAAAAGGGAAGGGGATTATCGACAAAAGAGCATGAGTTTCCTGTTATCCAGGAAAGTCAACTCCTTATGAATACTTGACGCAGTTTATGCAAAACATCTAAAGTAGATAACACCAAAACCATCTTTCCATCAGGCAGATGGAGATGAGACAATCTACGAAGCCATGCACTGCCTGAGGTGGGTGCAGTACCAGTCATGGATCATTTATGCACCTGAAGAGATCCAGGAGATCCAAAGATCAGGGTGGTCCTGAGAACCAACTGCGGACATGGCTAAACTGAAAATAGGATTATTTAGAGGACTTAGAGCATAAAACCTAAATGGAGGCTGAGGACAGATAGCTGATGAACAAATAAACAGAACGTTCTGAGTGAATGTAAGGTATGAACAGAAAATCATGGAAAAACCCATGCTGGAGCAGCAGCTGGTGTCAGAGTTCTGAATTGGGTGTGGCATTCTTTTTTTTTTAATTTTATTTATTTCTGTATGTGTATGAATGTAGTGTCTGCATGCAAGTCTGTGTCGTGCAATGCCACGGAGGTCAGAAGAGGGTCTCGGATTCCCCTGGAACTGGAGTTCTCCTGGAATTGGAGTTTCAGACGGTTCTCAGCCGCCATGTGGGTGCTGGGGATCGAACCCGGGTCCTCTGTAAGAGCGGTCGGCGCTCTTAACTGCTAGGCCATCTCTCCAGCCCAGGTGTGGCATTCTTTTCATTTCTCAGTGTGCTAGCACTTTCTGAGTCTCAGTTTATGGATAGGGCAAAACAGAGCAATGCCTAGATGATATGAATCTAGTGTCAATTCAGAGTTGCAACACTAAACCTAATTATGAAAATCATTCCCTTTTACTTGGCACTATGGGCCAGGCTAAAACATGAGCATCTCTCAGGTTATCTCGTGAAATACTCAGAATTAGTCCCTTGAAGCGAGTATTAGTCTCACTAGAGGAGGACTTGTTAAAATGGGAAGGTGAGATTTCAGGGGAAACTTTCAAGGCCTGGTATGTAGCTAGTGGCTAGACTGGTGCTGGGAAGATAGGTGTCAGATGGGAAAACCTGTTCACAAGGCTCCTTTAACAGTGCCAACCCTGGAAGAAACATGTCCAGGAAAAAGAAGTGTCTCCTTATCTATAATAATCTAACATTGACTATCCAGTGAAGAAAGCATGAAATCCAGGGTGTAAGTATGTAGCAGAAAAGAAGAGCTACCCAGACTCCACTTAACACACTTTATCATGATTATCCATCTGTAGAACTCAGCCCCTATTGAATCACCAGCAGGCAGAACCCCAGAGATTTGAAACTCACTGTACAATGCAGCCTGTGCCTATAGTAGGCAGTAAGTTTTTTTACTAAATAATATTGGAAAAAGGAGTGAATAAATAAAAGTGTGCCTCTGACAGAGTGGCTGGTAAGAATTTTATTTGCTCTCACAATAACTAGTAACTTGTGCTTTGAAATGTGTATCTTTATAAGGCTGATCTCCAAGAGGAAGTTGCCTACCACTAACTCCAAATCAAGAGGAGGCTGAGGCTTGAATGAGTTTCCCATATTTAGTCATTTTGTAAAATGCAAGCTGGGTTTCTAATTCTCTTTCCTTAACTCCAGTTCCCAGTGCTTGCACCTCTTCCCTCTGTCTTCTAAAATGTGTTATCCATTTATCTATCCCTTAGGGACTGGTGATTGTGCATTTTGTGGAAAAGGGAAAATGAAAGTTATAGTGCTAGGTTTCAAAAATACCAGAATGCAAATTTATACACAAGCTTTGATTACAGCTGGGTAAAAATTCACATCTACACAAAGGAAGCAACAGGGATCTCAGAAAATAAAATAGTTGTATAAGAGTGGCTAAACTGGGGATACTTTTTAACACTCTTGCTTAATTTTGTTATAATGTAAAGGCTAAATCAAAACTGAAGAAAAGATGGTCCTGATAAAACAAATTATTATGTGCCTACAAACTGAGAGCTTTGGCAGAATCATCACTTTTGATCCCTGACTTGTAATCCAGGAAGATGATATGGTGCCTTGGGTACCATATTTCCTACAAATGTGGCAAAGCTCTATGATGTACCAATTTGAGAATTCTCCAGTTAAAATTAAAATTCTGAAAATATGATCTACTCTTCTCCTCACCAGAACACTGAAAACTATCACTTACTGTAAATGTATCTTCAAGTCCATTTCTTCTTTTATATAATCTGTGAAATATTCTCTGTCTCCCTTTATATTGTTTTATTGTGTCTGAAAATGATAACTGTTCATTGAGCCTTTCACCCTGGGGCCTGTTATCTCTTTAAAAGTCAGATCAGGAAATGGTGCTTCCCTCCCCTAAAACTTTCTACTGCCTCTTGTGACAGAGATTAGCCAGAATTCCATCCTCCTCTCTACCCATCCTCCTCTCTACCCATCCTCCTCTCTACCCATCCTCCTCTCTACTCCTCCTATCCTCTACAGCCCATATGTCCTCCTTACATTGTGCCAACTTGCATTCAAAATTTCATGATTTTCTTATAATATACATTTGGTCTCAAATGTCTTTCCTCAGTTATCAAGATCCTATTAATTCTTCAAGACTCAAGAGAAATGTCTCTATCACATGTTCAACAGCACACTGTATTTTATTTTAAGTAACTCTTATGGGATCTGGGGTGTAGTTCAGTTTGTGGAGTACTCACCTGGCTGGCATTAAGCCCTAGATGTGAACTTCAGGACCACACAAAAGTGGGCATGGTACAACATGCCTGTAATGTCAATGTTCCAGAGCTTGATATAGCAGGATTAGAAGTTAAAGGTCATCATTGGTTATACAACACTATCCATGCCAGATTTAACTATATGACACCTGTCTCAATTGAAGAATAACTAAATAATGTTGTGAACCTACAACATAACATTTGTGTCTCTATAGCTTATTACTTGTTGTCTTTACAATATAATAAGAACAGTTAATCATTTGACTCATACATTGAGTGGATTGGTTCATTTTAAATAGCAGACCCAGGAGCCAAGGACTATTGCTCCATTCTAGTAAAAAGGTAATGGAGGCTGAAGGATGATGAAAGACCTCTCCACAAGGCTAATCTAGAAGCAGCGGATATGAGCTTTGGACTTGAATCCTGTGCTCTCAGCTGCTATGTTTTTTAAATGCTCTGCAAATTTCCAGTTGTCTGCCTAGGAAATTAATTGGAGCCAAATGGTTTAGAGCACAGAAACACATGCATTTGCTGTTTATGTCAAGTGCTTAGTTGCAGTCCCATGCCGAGCCTCAGGCAAAAGGAAAAATCAGTAACAGTAACACTGATCCTATTTAAAATTTGGTATATTGTAATGGTGATGAATTAGCTTGCATTTCCTTAAGTTTTAAAAACATTACATAAAATGTTAATTATCTTAAATATGGCCTTTTTGGCACTCCCCTTTAAATTCTGCACCTTGTGAAACTGGCTCACTCGCCTCTTCTTAATCCTAGCTATACCCACCGAAGGACCTATTACATAAAAGACACTTGGAAAACTCTGCCCCCACATTGTATATTATATTTAATTTGTATGTCTTTTTTATACTTTTATTGATGTTTTGTGTATTTCATACATCATTTTTCACTTCAATTTAGACATATCCCCTTTTCCCTGCCCCCCCCACTCCAGTTCATGCATTCTGCCATACATGTCCCGCATCTTTCTCTCAGTCTTTTAAAAGTTTTGCTCTGCAGAGGTTTATTGTTTTGGGCAGAATTTGGCTGTATCAATCAGTTCTTTGACCCAGTCCTTAGGTTGTTGTTATTCCCTCCAGTTTGTATTGTTCCAAAATATGCCTCATGTACCAGAGTAATGTCATTTGGAAATACACTGAATGTTAATTCTGAAATATGTTTAGGAATTGACATTTTTTCTCTTTTATTTTACATTACTAAAAGATATGAATACATACCTTCCATCCATTTATAGTAATTACAATGTCTGAAAATAAGTGGTAAATTGATTCTAGGGCCCATTAAGAGATTCATATTATAATAGCAGAGTTGCTTCCAGATACAAATAAATATAACAATAACAATGTTCAGCTTGCCTTTCAACTGGGGGATTTGGTGCTAGCATCCACAAATGAGAGAAACCATTCCCCGTATTTTTTTTTTTTTTTTGGCTGGGGTACTATGTTACTTCATTTAGCATAGTTCTAGTTCTATCCATTTACCTGCAAATTTCATGATGTCATCTTTCTTTAGCACTGCATAGAACTCCATTGTGTAGATGTACCACATTTTTGTTATCCACTCCTCAGTTGAGGGGCATTTGGGTTGGTTCCAGCTCTTCAATATTGTGAAGAGAGATGCAATAAACATAGATATGTATGTATCTTTGTGGTAGGATGGGTCTTGTGGGTATATACCCAGGAGTGGTATGGCTGGGTCAGGTGGTAGGCTCATTTTGAGCCTTTTAAGGGTTCTCTGCACTGTTTTCCATAGTGCTTGTAGGAGTTTACATTCCCATCAGCAGTGGATGAGTGTTCCCCTTTCCAGAGAACCTCTCCAGCATTTGGTGTCTTTTTGATCTTAGCCAGTCTTATCAGAGTGAGATGATATCTTAGAGTGGTTTTAATTTGCATTTCTTTTATTATTAATGATGTTGAACTCATTTTAAGATGCTTCTCAGCCATCTTTACTTCCTCACTGATGAAGACTCTGTGCAGCTCTTTACTCCATCTTTTAAGTGGGTCATTTGTTTTCTTACTGCTTTGTTTTGTGAATAGTTTATATATTCTAGATGTTAATGCTCTGTCAGATGCATTACTGGTGAATGTTTCCTCCCACCCTGTGGGTTTTCTCTTTACTTCTTTGATTGTTTATTGTTTCTTTGATTGTGGGTTTTCTCTTAACTTCTTTGATTGTTTCTTCTATCCAGAAGCTTTTGAGTTTAATGAGGTCCCACTTGTCAGCTGTTGACCTTATTTCCTGAACAGCTGATGTTTGATTTAGAAAGTCTTTTCCTATGCCCATGTCTTGTAGGTTGCTACCAAAATTTTCTTCTATTGCCTTCAGAGTTTCGGGTTTCACACTGAGTTTTTGATCCACTTGGAGTTGATTTTTGTACAGGGTGAGAAGTTTGGGGGCGGGAGTAATTTTCTTCTTCTACAAATGGTGATCTAGTTTTGCCAGCACCATTTGCTGAAAATGCTATCTTCTGGGGCTGGAGAGATGGCCTAGTGGTTAAGAGCACCAGCCGCTCTTACAGAGGACCCGGGTTCAATTCCCAGCACCCACAAGAACCATCTGAAACTCCAATTCCAAGAGAACTCCAGTTCCAGGGGAATCCGACACCCTCTTCTGACCTCTGCAGCATTGCATGACACGGGTGCACAGACCTGCATGCAGACAGTACATTTATACACATACAGAAATAAATACAATTAAAAAATATTTAAAAAAAGAAAATGCTATCTTTCCTCCATTGAGCTTTTTTGGCCCCTTTGTTGAATATGAGGTGGCTGAAATTATATGAGCTCAAATTTGGATCTTCCATTTTGTTCCATTGGTCAACAAGTCTGTTTTTGTGCCAGCACCAGGCTGTCTTTAGGACTATAGCCCTTTAATATAGCTTGAAGTCTGACACAGTGATCCCTCTGGTATTGCATTTTTTCACTCAGGGTTGCTTTAGCTATTCAGGGTCTTTTGTTTTCCCATATGAATTTAAGGATTTTTTCCAAGTCTGTGAAGAAATTCATGGAGATTTTAATTGGGATTGCATTGAATCAGTATATTAATTTGGGTAGAATGTACATTTTTATTATATTAATTTTTCCTATCCATAAGCATGGGAGGTTTTTTTCCGTGTTTTAATGTCATCTTCAATCGCCTTCTTCAGGGGTTTAAAATTTTTGTTGTACAGATATTCCTTGTCTTTGGTTAGGTTTGTTCCCAGGTGTTTTGTTTTGTTTTGTTTTGTTTTTGAGGCTATTGTGAGTGGGAAGGTCTCCTTATATTCCTTCTCCAGTTGCTTGCTGTTGGTGTAAAGCAAGGCTACTGATTTTTCTAGGTTAATTTTGTATCCTGCCACTTTATTGAAACTCTTAATCATTTCTAGGAGTTTTCTGGTTGAATTTTTGGCATTCCTTAAGTAAACTATCTCATCATCTGCAAAAAGGAATGGTTTGACTTCCTCTTTTGCAATTAGTAATCCTTTAATTTCCTTTCCTTGATTTATTGCCCCAGTAAGCATTTCCAGCACTATATTGAAGAGGAGTGACAATATGGGACAGCCTTGTTGGGTTCCCACCTTTAAAGGGAATGCTTCTAATTTTTTTTCCCATTTATGATGATGTTGGCTATGAGTTTGTTGTATATGGCTTTGATTATAGTGAGGAATGTTCCCTTCAGTCCAATTCCCTCTAGAACTTTAAACATGAAGGGATGCTGGATCTTGACAAATGCTTTTTCTGCATCAGTTGAGATGATCATGTGATTTTTGTCTTTAATTCCATTTATGTGTTTTATGATATTTATTGATTTATGTATGTTGAACCATCCTTCCATCTCTGATATGAATTCAACTTGGTCATGATGGATGATCTTTTTGATGTGGGTTGGTATGTGATTTGCAAGTATTTTGTTGAGAATGTTTGCATTTATATTCATCAATTATATGGGTCTATATTTTTCTTTTGGGGTTGTGTCTTTGCCTGGTTTTGGTATTAGATTGATGCTGGCTTCATTGAAGGAGTTTGGGAGATTTCCCTCTGTATCCTTCTGAATAGTTTGAGTAGTAATAGTTGTAAGACCTCTTTAAATGTTTTACAGAATTCTGATGTGAAACCATCTGGGCCTGGGCTGGTTTTATTTGGCAGGTTTTTTATTACATCTTCAATTTCCTCAAATGTTGTGGGCATATTTAAACTGTCAATATCTTCTTGGTTTAGCTTTGTTGATTCCCAGGGTTTCAGATATTCATCCGTTTCTCTTAAGTTTTCAAATTTAGTACAGTACAGGTTTTTGAAATATTCTAGTATGATTATCTGGATCTTTTCTTTATTTGTTGTGATACTTCCCTTTTCATCATGAATGCTATTTATTTTGAGTTGCTCTTTCTTTCTTTTGGTTAACTGGGATAGAGGTCTGTCTATCTTGTTTATCTTTTCAAAGAACCATCTTTTGGATTTATTGATTTTTTTTGTTTTGTTTTCTTTGTTTCTATTTCATAGATTTCTGCTCTGATTTTTGTGATTTCTTCCTGTCTGTTGGGTTTAGGGTTCATTTTTTGTTGTCTCTCAAGCAGCAAGCAGCATTTTTTTTTTTTGCTGCAGTGTTAGATCTTTTATTTGTTCCCTTTCTGATTTTTTTGTCTTTTTGACACAGAGTCTCCCTATAGCCCCAGCTGGCCTGGAACTCACTCTGTAGACCAGGCTGACCTTGAACTCATAGAGATACATCTACCTGTGCCTCCCAAGTGCTAAAATTAAAGGTGTGCCACCACCCCTGGCTCCTTTATTTTTTTTAATATGGGCACTTAGGGCTATCAATTTCACTCTTAGGACTGCTTTTAAAGTATTCCACAGGTTTTGTTGTGTTATATTGTCTTTTTCATTTAGTTCCATGAATACTTTTATTTCATTCTTTATTTCTTCCCTGACCTATTCATTATTTGGGAGTGTGTTGTTTAGTCTCCATGTGTTCTTGTAGCTACTTGGGCTTATTCTGATGTTAATACTGAGCTTTATTTCACTGTGGCCTGATAGAATGCATGAAATTATTTCAGTCATTTTATATTTGTTGAGATTTCTTTTATGTCCCAGTATGTGGTCAATTTTGGAGAATGTTCCATGGGGTGCCGAGTAAAAATATATTCTCTGGTATTTGGGTGGAATATTCTATAGATGTCTGTGAGGTCCATTTGCTGTGTTATATTGTTCAGTCCCAATGTCTCTCTGTTTATTTTTTGTCCAGTTTATCTATCCAAGGGTTTCAGTGGGGTATTGAAGTCCCCACTGCTGTGATTAATCTGTGTCTTGAAGCCCTGCAGAATTGTGTTTATAAAGTCTTGTGTACCCAAGATTGGTGCATAAACATTTAGGATTGTGAAAACTTCCTGGTAAATTGTTCCTTTGATAAGGAAATAGTGGCCCTCTTTGTCTCTCCTTTACTCTGAGGTCTATTTTCCATGATATTATAATAGCAACTCCTGCTTGCTTTTTGGTACTGTTTACTTAGAATATTTTTTTCCATCCTTTCACTTTAACTTGGTGTCTGTCCTTGAAGGTGAGATGGGTTTCTTGTAGAAAGCATATAGATGGATTCTGTCTCCTAATCCATTCTCCCAGTCTGTCTTTTGATTGAGGAGTTTAGACCACTAATATTTAAGATTACTATTGAGAGGTGTGTGTTGCTTCCTTTCACCTTATTTTGTTTGCAGCCTTCGTCTAGGTTTGTATTTATACTGTTATGCTTTTATTAATTTATTAATTTATTAATTTCTCTCTTTAGTTGCTTGAGGATAATTGTTCCTTTCCTCTGTTCTTTAAATTGCTCTGAGTAGTTTCTGAAGTGTTGGCTTTTTTGACATGTATTCTCTGATTTTGTTTATTTCATGATATATTTTTATTTCTCCTTCAACTATAATTGAAATTTTTTGCTGGGTATATTAATCTGGATTGGCATCTATACTCATTTAGCACTGGGAATACTTTGGTCCACATTCTTCTGGCTTTCATAGTTTGCACTGAGAAGTCAGCTGTAATTCCAATGGGTTTCCCCTTATACGTAATTTGTTGTTTTTCTCTTATGGCTTTCAGTATTTTGTCTTTGTTTTGAGCATCTAGCATTTTAACTATGATATGGTGTGGGGAATTTATTTCCTGGTCTTGTCTATTTGGTGTTCTATATGCATCTTGTATTTGTATGGGTTTGTCTTTTTTTCAGTTTGGGGAAATTTTCTTCTATTATCCTGTTAAAGATCTGATCAATACGGTTTTCTTGGGATTCTTCTCGTTTCTTTATCCCTATGATGCAGAGATTTTGTCTTTTCATGGTATCCCAAATTTCCTGGTTTTTCCACTCTTTTATTTTTTATTTTTTTTCATAATCTTTACTTGAGCATTTTAGTTGTTATGTTTTATCCTAGAAGTCTGATATTCTTTTTTTTTCTGCTTCATCCATTCTGCTTCTGAGGCTTTCTCCCATCCTTTCCTGTTGATTGGATGAATGTTCAATTTCCTTTTTCATTTCTTCCTCTGTTTTCTTTAGTATTTCCACTTCCTTTTGGAGCATGTCATTCTCTTCCCTACTTGTAGCTCCTTGCTTCACTGGTCAGTTTCTTTTTTCTTTTTGGCCGTGATCTTTACAGTGTTTCTACTTACTTCTGGAGTTTGTCTTTCTCTCCCTCTAGTTCTTTCCAGATTTTATCATTCTTTCCTTCTAGATTCTTCCTGAGTTTTTCATTCTCTCCCTTTAGTTCTCTGATTTGTTCTTTATATTCTTTGATTTCTTTAAATATGTCTATGATTGTTCTTCTAAGACCCATGCACTGGTTTCCTTCCAGGGAGATCTTCTTGTAGGGATTTCATATAGAACTGGTAGAGATGGGTGTAGATATATTATGAGCTTTTCCCATGTTGTTCTTTTATCATTGTGACTTTGGCTTGTGGGTTTTTTTTTTTTTGTCTGGATTCTGTTGCTAATCTCAAATGTTAACATGGAAGACTGGTTGGTCACTCACTCTGCTTCCTGCCGGTCAGTTCCTCTACATTGGCTGTGCAGCCTAGAATCACTAACACTGGGCCCATTGGATCATCACATATGCACAACTCCACCAGCTTACTGGATATCTGAAACATAAGGGGGGGGGTGGAGGGGAGATGTTTGCACCCTTGGCCCATGCACTGGCCCCCTGAGTGTGGCTGGGTGACTCCATCCACACCGCTCATGCAGGAGCTGGAGTGCAGGATCCCACCTGGTCTTTGAGGCCCAGGCCACTGACGTTGGCTCCCCATGTGCTTTTCTGGCCCACCTGAGCAACTGCTGGCCACCTGAACATCTCCCTGGGCATGGCTGTGTGACTCTGCCCATGCTGCTCATGCAGGGGGAAGGGTGTGGTGTCCCCCCTGGTCCCTGAGGCCCAGGCTGCTTGTCCCAGTTCCCCACATGCTTTTCCTGCCCACCAGAGCTTGTGCTTGCTTCCTGGATGTCTCCATGGGCATAGCTGGGTGACAGCATGTTGATGTTTTATACGAAAGCTCAAATTCCTTGAAGGCAGTCATATAGTTTCCCACAAAACAACCACACTGTGTCTTTATTTTTTAGGCAGGGTCTCCCTGTAGCTCCAGCTGGCCTGGAACTGTTATGTAGATCAGGCTGGCCTTGAACTCATGGAGACCAGCCTGCCTCTGACTGCCAAGTGCTGGGATTTATGGCATATGCCACCATGACCAGCTACACTGTGTCTTTTAACAGAATAAAAAAAATGTTTTCAGTAAAAAAATGTTATATCTCTCACCTCACAGTGTGGTAGAGTCATAGTTCCCAAAGCCCATTAGAAGGTAACTCTTTACAATGCAAAGTTCACTACCTGACTAGGGTTTGAATTTTCTATCAGATTCTAAATCCAATGGACTTAGACCTGAAAGCTGAAGCAAGTTTTAAAGATCAATTTTATTTCTACTAAATTCTGCCCCAAAACATCTCTTTATTTCAAGTCTTAAAGAGCTAATTTTAGTTTATCTCACAGATACCTTACAGGATTATGATAACTAATCTTCTCAAACAAGACTCCTATTGCTAATGAGTTATGATACTGTTTGCGACTAGAAAATATAGATCAAGGAATCATTCCAAACTTCTGAAAGAATATTATCTATCTTTCTGTTGTCTTATGTTGAAGTTCCCTTTGTATGAACTAGAGATACTCTGCACTGCCTAAAGACAAGCTCTTCCAAACATGGGCATCTTATGAGGCTAACTGGGTTCTAACAGATGGACCCACACTCAAGAACCTCTGGGGACACAAATTAGACTCTTTAGGCCTTATTATGGACATAACAGAGTACATTAAATTTGTGAAGGGGGCAACAAGCATAGGTATGGATAGAGAAGATCTAAATACCACCAACATATTGTAGAAAATCACAAAAATTCAGTTAATAAAATCTTTACAAATATATTAAAAGATAAAAGACAAAAATCTGAAAAATAAATAAAATCTAGACAATCTCAGTTGATTCTGGCTCCTTGACTTAGTACCTGTGTGGTGCCTGCAACCTAAAGAATCTTTCCACATCACAACTGGGAAAAGTGAGATAATAAAAATAGCTCTATCAAAAGATTATTTGTACTTATTTTTTGATTCACTATTTTTATTTTATATATGCAATTGCATTGTCTGCATATAGGTAAGGGCACCCATGTTGCGCAATGGCTGCTGAGGCCAAAAGAGGATGTTGGATCCCCTGGAACTGGAGTTATGAACAGTTGTTCATGTATTTGAACACTTGGTCCCCATTTGGAGGAATTGCACCATTGGGAGAAGGCTTTGAGATTTGACAGGCTGGCCCCACACCTGTTCCCTCTTTCTGCCTCCTGTATACAAATGAAACATGATCCCTCTGTTTCCTGACTGTCCGATCTCTCTAAGGCCCTGCTGCAGGTCCTTCCCCAGCATGATACAGGTCTAGAATCTAAAATCAATACTTTTCTTCTGAAAGTTACTCTTTTGAGTCAAGTTACTTTTTATTACAGAAATAGGAAAGTAATTAATACAGTGCTCTAGCAAATATAGGAGAACAAATGGAAATAAAACATAAGCACACCCTCAACATTGCATCACATTACTTTAATATTGCTATTCATTTAAAGTAAAAAGAAAAGGAACCAACAATTAACATTCAAAGTGATGAATAAATATGAGTTTGTTAAGGAAGTATAAAAACATGCAATGTTATTACCAATTCAGTACATAAAGGCCTAGAGGGGAATTTTTGCATCTTTGCTCAGTTATGTAAAACAAATACTTTATGCCAGGAAAGTATTGAGGGAAAATTGCTTTTGACTTAAAGGATGCAGATCTGATCAGTCTATACAAGTAAAGATAGCTTGATGATATCTTTCCCCGTCCTATTTGCAATTCATGGGACTGTGCCTGTGCTACAGACTGAGAGGTGCTTCCCAACATCAGGTTGCAGGTGAAGGTCCTAAATTTCAGCACTTCAGAATGTGACTGAATTGGAAGTCCGGGCCTTGAAAGAATAATGTACTTAAACTGAAGTTTATTATTTGCCCAATATTTGTATATGTCCATATAGATCAGGAGATTTGGGAACACACACACACACACACACACACACACACACACACACACATACACCACAGAAAGAAAATACTCATATATCAGCCAAAGGGAAAGGCATTAGTAGTAAAGTCATCTGCTGACACATTAATCCCCGGCTTTTTGCCTTGAGAAGAGAAAATTAATCTCTATTTTGGGATCAAAAACAAGTTACATGTATTCCTACCAGCCTTGAACCATTATGTACCCCAAGATGGTCCTTAAATCTTTATCTTCCTGCCTCTATCTTGAGTACTGTATTGGGATTAAAGGCATGAGACCACTCTTGGCTTCCTGCATATAGTCTGTGCACCTTTATTTTGGAAGCCTACACAAATTAATCCAGAATGAGAAGAGACAGAGGGAGCATGATCAAATATTACCTTGAGATGACAATGCAAGTCTGACATCCAACAGAGAGAGAGAGAGAGAGAGAGAGAGAGAGAGAGAGAGAGAGAGAACTTGAATAAACAGCCCCCTGACATGCAGCTCTGAGAAAGTGTTGACTGAGCTAATGGAGAGGTGTAGTATGGACTGTCTCAGAAGCACCCAAGAGCAGGAATGGCCTGATTCACATGCGAGTTGTAGATTCTGGAATGCAGCAAGCCTGAAGGATGATCTACATGGGTTTCCACAGTAGCCACAAAGAGCACATTTTGAAATTCTAAAAGAAGTTGTAATTATGGGTATTGGTTTTGACATGCTTATTGCTACCAATATGATTACTTTACTAAACAAAATGAAAGAAACAATGGAAGAAATGCATCTCTGTGATTAAACGTTTTACAAAGAAGAAAGTTTTAAATTTAAGCAAAGTTTCATAATACAATATATAACCATATTATATATGATTTTATATCTACTGTATTCTACTGATGTAGATATTAATTTTAATTTTAAATTTAAGCAAAGTTTCATAATACAATATATAACCATATTATATATGATTTTATATCTACTGTATTCTACTGACGTAGATATTAATTTTATTATAATTTTTACAAATGAAAGAACCAAAATGCACAGGAATAAATAATTTATGTCAGAAGTTAAAGGCATAAAAATTCTAAGCCATTCTTTCTGGGTTCAATTATAGTGGGATCCAGAATCTCAGTATCCACAAGGATGCTGGGAAAAGAAATTCTTCTTCCATGTGAAAATATAATATGAAGGGTCCTCTTTGTCAACAATACTTCCACAACTGGCCTACCATAATGTCTACTATTTCACGATTAGAACTTTAGCTTCATGGTTTAAAATGTACCTCTTAGCCTGGCATGGTGGTGCACGCCTTTAATCCTAGCACTCGGGAGGCAGAGGCAGGCGGATCTTTGTGAGTTCAAGGCCAGCCTGGTCTACAGAGTGAGTTCCAGGACAGCTGGGGCTACAGGGAGACCCTGTCTCAAAAAGACAAAAATAAAAAATAAAAATAAAATAAAATAAAATAAAATGTGTCTCTCAAATGGGACCTCATTAAACTCAAAAGCTTCTGTACATCAAAAGAAATAATCAAGGAAGTGAAGAAAAATCCCATGGAGTGGGAGAAAACCTTCACAGCAGAAACATCTGACAAAGCTTTTATTTCCAGCATATATAAACTACTCAAAATACAAAGAAGAAAGAAAACAAATGATCCACTCAATAGATGGAGCAAAGAGCTGAACAGAGACTTCACAAGTGAGGAATTAGAGATGGCTGAGAAACATCTTAAGAAGTGTTCAACATCATTAATCATTAAGGAAATGCAAATCGAAACTACTTTAAGATATCATCTTATTCCACTAAGACTGGCTAGGATCAAGAAAACAAATGACACCAAGTGGTGGAGAGGTTGTGGGGAAAGGGGAACACTCATCACTGCTGGTGGGAATGTAAACTTGTACAGCCACTATGGAAAGCAGTGTGGAGAACCCTTAGAAGACTTGGAATGAACTTGCCACCTGACCCAGCCATACCACTCCCGGGTTTGTACCCACAAGACTCATCTTACTGAAGAGATACATGCACAGCCATGTTATTGCAGCTCTCTTCACAATAGCAAGGAGCTGGAACCAAACCAAATGCCCCTCAACTGACAAGTGGATAGAGAAAATGTGGTACATTTACACAATGGAGTTCTGTGCAGGGCTAAAGAAAGATGACATCATGAGCTTTGCAGGATAATGGCTGGAGCTAGAAGACATCATGCTGAGTGAAGTAACACAGTCCCAGAAAAACAAACGATGAATGGTGTCCTTCATCTGTGGATGCTAGCACCAATTACCTAATTGTATGGCAAACCAAACAATGTCAATGTGATCTGAAAACGACTGTGCTCTTATATTGTGAATCCTTCAAAATATAATAAAAATATGGGGCTCGAGAGATGGCCTAGCGGTTAAGAGCACCAACTGCTCTTGAAGAGGACCCGGGTTCGATCCCCAGCACCCACATGGCGGCTGAGAACTGGCTGTAACTCCAATTCCAGGACAACTCCAGTTCCAGGGGAATCCGACGCCCTCCTCTGACCTCTGTGGCATTGCACAACACGGGTGCAGAAACCTACATGCAGACAGTACATTCATACACATAAAATAAATAAATAAATAAAAATTTAAATATATATATAATAAAAATAAATAAATAAAAATAAAATAAAATGTGTCTCTAGTAATTTCTAACTAACCCAGATACTTCAACATCAAACTAGTGATCTCAATCACTGTACTATATCTACCTTTAGGAAAAGTCATACAATTCTCTACCAGGAAAACCAGAAAGAATAATAAATGGGACATATATACCTATTACTTTTATAATATTCTCAGTAGAGTTTGCAGTCAGTAAAGGTCAACAAATTTTTCTTAGATGATGAATATAATAGAAGATAAAAACAAAGAAAAATGTTACATTTCATAATGTTTGGAAGTCTAAGAAACATTGCTGTGGTACACCTCAGATCTAAATCTGAAATTTACCCCATGACATTTTTAGTCAGGACCCTGGACAGATGCCTTCCTGTTTGGCTATCCAGAAATAGCGAAATTAACAGTTTTGGATTGATCTTTCCTTAAGCTATAAAGTCTATGCTAGTTAGTAAAAATACATTCTGATTAATAGAGAATTTAAATCTATCCTGTATATGAATTTCTAATTATCAAATATTTTTGTGATACCCAATAAGTTTCTCAAAACATGATGTATAATATAAAATGTAATCCTTCTCTGATGATTCAATAGGCCCTGGAGAACACTATACTTTCCCAAGATCATAGTGTGGGAAACTCCAAGAAAGAAAAAGTAGGAAGGAATTAAACATGCTGGGAATCAACTTCCTGCAAGAAAATGTGAAATGCTATCCACAGCTATTATCTCAGTGATATCCCAGAGGCATGCAGTGACACAGGCATGCGATGACACAGGCATCCTTATTTTATACATGATGACAATGCCCTTCAGAGACGGAAAATAAAGAATCAGAAGTTCACAACAGAACATAGCATTGAACCAAGACTGGCTGATTTTTTTTCCCTTTAGGATAAATATTTGGCTAACTGTAATATAGACAGTGGCCAAACAAATAATAATAGCAAGGTAGTCTCAGGAAAAAGTAAAATATCTAAGAGTGAGGTGCGTGGCAATGCCAGAATGGTATTTCATCTCTAAAAGGACAAGGTTCTTCATACCCTTCTGTTTGCCCACTCATAGAGCCGCTTTCATCCTCAAAGTCCGAGGTGGCTGCTTGAGTTCTGTCACATACTTGGACGCCATAGAAGAAAAGGAAAGGCTATAACCAAGGTAAATATCTCAAGTCAATGCTTTTTCACATGTCTTCTCAGAAGCTCTATTCAACAAGTCTTACTTGCTTTGCATACTTCTAGTTACAAAAGAAAGTGAAAAGATTCATACCTAAATCAAACTGGAAAACAGAAAGGAAAAGTGGTAGGGTTCCATCAACTAATGATTGACCCTGAATACAAACTGACTCAGAGACTGAGAGTCTAAAGATGAATGTCAATCTATCAAGCAAGTGAATAACAAAAACAGGCTGGTTTAGATAATCTCATATGATAAAGCAGATCTCAAGCCATTTCCACCCTTATATGCTATGAGCAAGTAAAGAATTTAGGATGAATTAAACTAATACTCTTCAAGTGGGGGCAGGTGAATTAAATTCAGAACATGGAGGGGAACATCAGCATCCCCGATTTAAAAAAATCCAGAAAAATTAATGAGAAAATCAGTAACATGAATGAAAACTCAGTAATATGAAAGAGAAATTTATTTAAAATATTGAGAATTTTGAAACAAACTAAGAAAACTTTGGAAATGATAACCTCAATGATTCAAAATTTAAAGAAAAAACCCACAGTGTAAAGCATCACTAATAGACTCTAACAAGCAATGGAATGATATCAAGAAAGGAGGACATGGCAAAATAAATATTATATTTAAATATCAATGAAGAAAAAAAACAAAGTTAGCATGGCCACAATATTTATACACCCTAGCATGTAATTAAGATATCAAACTTAGGACACTACAAATAGTAATGGGTCCTCAAGGCATTTCCATATGTGGAGGAAGTTGATTGCTGCTGAGGGAGGGGTAGTCCTCTTCTTTGAGGGATGTAGCCACTAGTAGATTGGCATATCCCCAACTGATAGTCCTACACCCATGTGACTATCAGCAACACTAATGGGATTCAGGGGTCATTTAAAACAATGAAAAAGAGGTCATGAATTTGTGTGGGATCTGAGGCAGGACTTTGGGAGAGAGCTGGGGAGGGGGATTTGGAGGCAGGAAGGAATGGATGAAAATGATAAAATTAATTTAATACGCCACTTGAAGCATATTAGTTTAATTCATTATAGATTCTTCACCCACTAGTAGCATATTGTATGTTTGAACTTTTCAAAAAATATTATTTAAAAAATCTGTAAAATAAATGAAGGAGCTGAGATAAAATCTAAAGACTCAGAGCATCAATTCAATCAAATTACAGCAGAAAGTTACTTGAATCTAAAGAAAGAACTGGACATTTACAGAGGTATTTAGAAGCTCAATTAGACATGACCAGAAAATAAGGTCTTCATGATCAGATTGTCACAGATATAAAGTAAAGAAATACTAACAAAAGCTGCAAGGGAAAATGTCAATGTACCTACAAAGGAACACATCATTATACTACTAGCTCTCTCATTAGCAGCTATGAAAGCCAGGAAATCACAGAATTATATATTTAAAGTCCTGAAAGTAATTGACTATTGTATTAGTCACTTTTCTGTTGCTGTGATAAAGCACCATGACCAAGGAACTTATAAAAGGAAGAGTTTATTTGAGCTTATGATTGGTGGTTCCAGGGAATTAGCCCATTGTGGCGGGAGGCATGGAGGCCGGATCCAGAGCAGCAAACCGAGGGTCACATCTCGCAAAGAACACAGGAAGCAGAGAGGAAGCAACTGCAGACCAGGAGACTTGTTAAGCTCACTAAGCCTGCCCCCAGTGACACACTTCCTGCAGCATGGCCACACACCCCAAGACCTCCAAAAACAGCGCCACCAACTGGAGACAAACGTCTGAATACCTAGAGCCTATGGGGGACACACATTCAAACCACCACAACTGTCTACCAAGATATCTATATTCAGTAAAGCTGTCTTTTCAAACAGATAGAGAAATAAGGACATTTCAAAGAACAAAGACTCAGATGTTTCATGGGCTTCAGAACACAGGAAAGGAATACATATAGAAGAGAGCCTGAATCACAAAAGCATAGGAAAGAAACATGAGAACAACAGAAAAACAAATGTGAGCTAGGAGAGACTCTATCATGGCCAACATAGTGAGCCAGAAATCCCATAATGCACTTAGGGTACAAACAATAATCTAACTAATCAAAAAGCAACCAATAAAAGTCTAGGAATTAGTAAATCCCTCTCAATAATGACTGTAAATCCAAATGACCACAAGCTACCACTTAAATAATGTAGACTAGTTAACTTTATAAAAAACCAAGACCTAACTACGTGCTGTCTGCCAGGAACACACGTCACTGGCAAAGTGGCCCACAGACTGTCTAAAGAAGAAAGTTGATCTACCAAGCAAGTGATTGCCAGAAACAGGCTGGCATAGATAATCTGATATGATAAAGCAGATGTTAAAACAAAATTAGTCATAAGTTATAAAGAATGAAAAAACACATTAATGATAAAGGTATAATTGTAGATACATATGCACCAAATGCTGGGTCTATCTATTTTATAAAATAAACAATAACAAGCATAAAAGCGCTAAGTTTCTCATGGTATAGCAATTGTTAGCTTTAGTGGACACTTTCATTTTTAGATAGGTCATCAGAGCTAAAACTTAAAAATTAAATATTTATTTTTGAATGATCAGTAGTTTATTAAACAACTAGGGAATACACTAAAAAGTTCTTAAAATCAAGTGTGAATGAAGGCATAACTTAATAGAATCATTGTGTTACAGCTAAGATGGTTCTAAATGGGAAGTTTTAGTTATGAGCCTTACTTTGAAAAGTCAGAGTAATCACGACTAAATAACCAATTGATTCACCACAAGGTCTTAGACAAACAAGAATTGGCCAAATATAAAAGCATAAAGATTATGGCAAAATTAATGACAGTAACATAAAGAATCAATCTCACAGAGTTGATTCCTTGAAAAATGAAAAACTTTGAGAGGTCCCTAACCATACTAAACCAAGAGAAAGAGAAAATTCAATAAAATTAAAGATGAAAAGAGAAGCATACTACAGATTCCAGTGAAATACAGAAACATTATGGAGAAATTTGAAAACCTACATTTAAAAAAAAACCGAGAGGAGGAAGCCTGGAAAATCAAAAGAACTGGATAGATTTCTAGACACATATGAACATCAAAATTAAATAAAAAAGATATAGAGAACTTTAAAACAAACCTACAACCAGCAATGACATTAAAGTATTAGTGCTCAGCTCTAAACAAGAAAGCTATTCCTCCCCTCTAATTAGGGCTCAGCACTAAACATAATAGTTATCCCTCCCACTCTAAGGGTCAGGGGATATTTTAGTAAAAGGAGATGTAGATACAAGTCAGAAGATAGGATTAAGGGCTATAAAATGCCAATCTCTACATTTGATAAAAGTTCTTTTTTAATATTTTTATTGAAGTTTTGTGCATTTCATAGAAAATTTCTCAGTCCAGGGGCTGGAGAGATGGCTTAGTGGTTAAGAGCACCGACTGCTCCTGCAGAGGACCCGGGTTCGATCCCCAGCACCCACATGGCGTCTGAGAACTGTCTGTAACTCCAATTCTAGGATAACTCCAGTTCCAGGGGAATCCGACACCCTCTTCTAACCTCCACAGCATTGCACGACACACGGGTGCACAAACCTACATGCAGGAAGTACATTCATACACATAAATAAATAAACAGAAATTTAAAAAAAAAAAAGAAAGAATATTTCTAAGTCCAATTTAGGCTCATTTCCATTCCCATGCCCTGCACCCCTCCCGAGTTCATGCATTCTTCCATACCTGCCTTGTATCTTTTTCTGAGTCTTTTTAAAGTTTTCAAAGAAGAGGATTATTGATTTTGGAAGAACTTTACTATTTCAGTCTGTTCTTTGTCCCAGTTCTTTGTCGCTGTTGTTCCCTCCAGTTTGTATTGCTCCATCATTAGGAGATATATGTCACACCTGTACTAAAATTATGCCATCTGAAAATAAAATGTTTGTTACTTCCAAATCATATTTCAGGATTCACATCTTTCCTTTTAAAATTTGTATTAGTCTAAAATATCCCTAAATACTCTCCACCCACAAACCAAGATTACAAAGTCTGAAAATAAGTGGTGCATTAATTCTAGAGCCTTTTAAGGGATTCACATTATAAGAGCACAGTTGTTTTCAGAAAAAGAGGAATATAATATCAATGACGTTCAGTTTGCCTTGCAACTAGATACTTAGTGCTAGCATCCACAAATGAGGGATACCATTGTCATTTGTTTTTCTGAGACTGTGTTACCTCACTTAGCATAATATCTTCTAGTTCCATCCATTTACCTGCAAAGTTCATGATGCCATCTTTCATTACCACTACATAGAATTCCACTGTGTAGATATACCACATTTTCTCTATCCACTTATTGGTTGAGGGGCACTTGAGTTGGTTCCAACTCTTCACTATTGTTAAGAGAGCTGCAGTAAATATGGCTGTACATGTAATATATCTCTGTGGTAGAATGAGTCTTGTGGGTACATACCTAGGAGTGGTATGACTGGGTCAGGTGAGTCTAAGTGTTCTCCATACTGCTTTCCATAGTGGTTGTACAAGTTTACATTCCCACCAGCAGTGGATGAGTGTTCCTCTTTCCCCACAACCTCTCCAGCATTTGGTATCATTTTGTTTTCTTGGTCCTACCAGTTTTATTTGAGTGACATGATATCTTAAAGTGGTTTTAATTTGCATTTCCTTAATTATTAATGATGTTGAACACTTTTTTTCAAAGCCAATTTTTATTGAAGATTTGTGCATTTCATACGACATCTCAAATCAAATCTTGATCTATGCACCCTCCCTGCCCCCCCGCCCCACCAGAGCTCATGCATTCTGCCGAACATGTTTTTCATCTTTTTCTCGGTTTCTCTCAAAATTCTCAATGAAGAAGTTTACTGTTTTGAGCAGAAGATCACCGTTTCAGTCAGTTCTTTGACTCAGTCTTGTTGTTGTTGTTGTAGTTGTTGTTATTCCTTCCAACATGCATCACTCCAAAATATGCATATATGCATGCCACATATATTATAGGTTTTAGCATCTTCAGCTTATGATTTTTTATTTATTAGACTGAAAGATGTTATTTTTGAAGGCTCCTCCCTGGCAAGCCCAAACTACCATCAGTTCTGCCCTTGTGTTCCACACTGGGGTTTTCCCTTCCCATGGTCACTAAATGAGGTCCAGTAAGCACTGTGTCCTGTCTTGATCTTCTGGTACTGGTCTCCATGATAAAGCCTGGGGCAATGGCAGCCTATACTCTGAAGAAGTGGAAACCCCAGTAGTAGCTCAGTCCATAAGTTTGATGTCTCAGCAATCCCCATCTGGCACTGAAGGTTTGGAGGATGCTTGGAGAGACATGAGTCTTCAGTCCATATTGGAAGGTTGAAAAGCTGTGTCTCATGTCTTTGAAGGATGGCAAAAGCAGTGGCAGCCACAGGGTAGCTGCACTTGCCAGTAAGACAGGCAAAACAACTATGCTCTTCTTTTTACTTTTTATCTTTTTAGTAAGATCTCAATTTTTATACGGGAAGTACAATTTCTAAGACCTTACTATTTATTTATTTCTGGTTATACTTTCCTTTTTGATGTTTAAGGCCACACAGTTAGCCCAGATTAACCAAGGTTTTTGTTTTCTCAGGGTCACTTGAAGATGTGGTCCTCAAGGGTCACTCAGGGGATTTTTTGTCGGGGAGGGAGCCCCTGGCTCCTTTTGGCTTTACATTTACCAGTTCCATCCACTCAAGGACAAAGTCAGGTCTTGCTAGACAAGGCTTCCCTTTTCAAAGCATGAACAGACTTTACTCATTATAGACTGGACACTGGCTGAAGTCTCATTAGTGGATCTCCAAGACCTCCCTGCACAGGAAGACTGGTGACTCACATTTGCAGGACATTTCAAGAGATGCCCCCATGCATAGTCCCCTGGTACTTAGTTGACCTCTGAGGACAAGGAACAAAGTTATCCCTTAAGGTCTTCGGCCAAATTGGTATTGGCATTAAGTATGATCATTAAGCAATCAAAAAGGTTAAGTTACACCAGCCTGATACTTTTATCTATCATGTAATATTTTAGAAAGAGCTTGGACAAAAGCTCAAGCAGCCTTGTATAAGAAATACTAAGAAGCACTCCCATAAAATAAATACTGTGGTTAGACATAATCTCATGACAAACTAGTTTTCTGTCATTCTTTTGATCTTATATTACTCTAAACTATGCATATATAACTTCCACCCATATGCCCAAAATTCCTAACTCTGAAAATAAATGGTAGCTTAGTTCTAGAAACTGTCAAAGGATTCACAATATAAGAGCGCAGTTGTTTTCAGGTCATGAGGAATATAACATTAATGTTGCTCAGTTCACCTTACAACTGGTGACTGGTGCTAGCATCAAATAGATACCATTCATCATTGTTTTTCTGGGACTGTGTTACTTCACTTAACATGATATCTTCTAGTTTCATCCATTTACCTGAAAAGTTCATGATGTCATCTTTCCTTACCACTGCATAGAACTCCATTGTGTAGATGTACCACATTTTGTCTATCCACTCCTCAGTTGAGGGGCATGGAACCAACCTAGGTTGGTTCCAGCTCTTGGTTATTGTGAAGAGAACTGCAATAAACATGGCTGTGCATGTTTCTCTGTGGTAAAATGAGTCTTGTGGGTATATACCAAGGAGTGGTATGACTGGGTATGTGGCAAGCTCATTTTGAGTCTTTTAAGGGTTTGCCACACTGCTTTCTATAGTGGTTGTATGAGTTTACATTCCCACCAGTAGTGGATGAGTGTTCCCATTTCCCCACAAGCTCTCCAGCACTTGGTATCATTTGTTTTCTTGATCCTACCCGGACTTTTTGGAGTGAGATGTCTTAAAGTGGTTTTAATTTGCATTCCTTTAATTATTAGCAACATTGAATACTTTTAAAGATGTTTCTCAGCCATCTTCATTTCTTCACTTGTGAACTCTCTGTTCAGCTCTTTACTCCATCTTTACTCCATGAGTCATTTGTTTTCTTACTTCTTTGTTTTTTGAGTAGTTTATATATTCTGAAAGTTAATGCTCTGTCATATGTATCAGCGGTGAAGCTTTCCTCCTACTCTTGGTTTTCTCTTCACTTCTCTGATTGTTTCTTTCACTTTACAGAAGCAATTGAGTTTAATGAATTCCTACTTGTCAATTGTTGATCTTATTTCCTGTGCAGCTGCTGTCTGATTTAGAAAGTCTTCTCCTATGTCTACGTCTTGTAGGTTGTTACCAACGTTTTCTTCTACCACCTGCAGAGTTTCTGGTTTCATGTTGAGGTCTTTGATACATTTGGAGTTGGATTTTTATTCTTTTTTAAATTTATTTATTTTTATTGATGTTTTTTGTATTTCGTACATCATTTTTCAATTCAGTTCAGGCATATTCCCCTTTCCCTTTCCCCCACACCACCCCACCCCACCCGACCCCATGCCAGATCATTCATTCTGCCATAACTGTCCTGCATCTTTCCCTCAGTCTTTTTTTTATTGATGCTTTGTGTATTTCATAATCATTTTCCAATTCAGTTCCAGCATATTTCCCTTTCCCTTCCCCCCACCCCACTCCACCCCACCCCATCCCAGATCATGCATTCTGCCATAACTGTCCTGCATCTTTCTCTCAGTTTTTTTTTTCATTTTTTAGCAATAAGTGATAATTTATGGGTACAAGCATCCTTCATGTAAAACCAATTTGCAGGCTGTTGTGCCCAAACCCACACAGCCCATGGGTCCCACCATCCAGCGGGGGTCAGGAGGGGGGCTTGTATGTTCAATCAAGTTGATCAAATGAGTGTCCAGATAATATTGCTGTAGTTTCACCATTCACCCCAATTGCAGCCCTTACATTCTACCACGCCCCCTCTTCCTCAGATTGTTCCCTAGGCTTAGAAAAGGGGTACAGGTGGATGAGAAGCAAAACAGTTTACTTTCTCTGGAGCTGTTGTCTTGGACTCTGGTCAATTCTGGCTGTTTCCTTTCATGGGCTGACAGTTTGTCCAGGAATAACCTTTCGATCCTACTAATGAAGCACAAGCAATTAGATACATAGGTATTTAAACAGCACTAATAGTTATGGTAAGTTACTTTGGTATAGACACATATGTTTCGATGGTATGTTAATCCATGAATTACATTTTTTCCTGTTAAATATGCCCTCAGTCTTTTTTTTTATTTTTAGGAATTCACATTTTCCTCCATTAATTTTATATTAATCTAAAATGTAGATACATACTCTCCACCCATATACAGTAATTACAGAGTCTGAAAATAATTGGTGGGTTGATTCTAGAGCTTGTTGAGAGATTCACATTATGACAACATAGTTGCTTTCAGATAAACAGAAATATAATAATAATGTCATTCAGCTTGCCATTCATCTGGGGGATTTGGTGTTAGCATCCACAAATGAGGGAAACCATTCTCTGTTTGTCTTTCTGGGATTGTGTTACTTCACTCAGCATAATGACTTCGAGCTCCATCCAATTACCTGCAAAGTTCATAATGCCATCTTTCTTTACCACTGAATATTACTCCATTGTGTAGATGTACCACATTTTTGTCATCCACTCGTCTGTTGAGGGGCATTTGGGTTGGTTCCAGCTCTTCACTATTGGGAAGAGAGCTGCAATAAACATGGATGTGCATTTATCTTTGCGGTAGGATGAGTCTTTGAGGTATATACCCGGGAGTGGTATGACTGGGTCAGGTGGTAGGCTCATTCTGAGTCTTTTAAGGGTTTTCCACACTGCTTTCCATAGTGGCTGTATGAGTTTACACTCCCACCAGCAGTGGATGAGTGTTCCTTTTCCCCACAACCTCTCCAGCATCTGTTCTCTTTTGTTTTCCTTTATTTTAATTTTTTATTTATTATTTCCTATGTGTCTTGACAGAGAGAATATGTCCAATTTCGCTGATGAAAAAAAGCACAAAAAATTCTCAGGAAAATTATTTCAAAGGGAATTCAAGATAATATTAAGAATAAGAATAGCATTCACTATAGCTAAGTTGGTTTCATTCCAGGAATGCAAGGGTGGTACAAAATGCATCAATCAATAAAATTATACAACACATAAAGAACTTAAGGGAAGAAATTACATGGTCATCTCAATGGATGTAAAAACGCCTTTTGACAAAGTTAATCGTGATAAATTCCATGAAAAAGCTACTATAATACAAGCCGGTTACCTGGCCATAATAAAAGATATTCATGGTAAACTCATAGGAATTATTTTGAATGACAGAAAAATAAAACTATTTCCTCTAAAATTAAGAATTATACAAATGTGCACATTCTCTTTACTCTTATTCAGTTTTTGAAGAGTTAACTAGAGAAATAAAAAAATGAAAGAAAGAAAGGAAGGAAGGAAGGAAGGAAGAAAGAAAGAAAGGATTCTAATAGAAAAGGAAGAATGCAAATTATCAACAATGTCAGGCTATATGATCCTGTATTTACAAGGCTCTAAAATCCTCAACAGAAAATGCTGAGATCCGACAAACACTTTCTGTAAAGTCTTGGAATGCAGAAGTCAACATACAAAAGTCAGTAGCTTTTCTATATAACAATATCAAATTTGCTGAGAAAGAAATAAGGTAAAAATTCACAATAGCGATATAAAAGAACAAGTTGTTCAAAATAAACCCAGCCAAGGAGGTAAAGTACTTCACACAATGAAAATTTTAAGAGAATGAAGGAGGAAACAGGACACACCAGAAGCTAGAAAAGCCTCCAAAGTTCACGAATTATGAATTACCATAATTAATATTGTTATTAATAATTCATGATTATGCTGCCAAAGCAAAGTAATGGCCTAATGTAATCCTTATAAAATTTTCAATGATATCATTTATAGAATTAGAAAAATTCATCTTGAAGTTTATTTGAGAGCACAGAAGAATCTGTGAATAGGCAAAACAATCCTGTGCATTAATAGCAATGTCTGGTCTCAAATTCTACTTCAAAGCTATAGTGACAAGACCAGCATGGTACTAGTTCAAAATTAGTTTATAGACCAATAGCACAGACTAGAGGACTTCAAACAACCACAAACAGCAACAACCACCTAATCTTTAACTATCGTGTCAAAATTATTCATTGAAAATTGAAAAAAGACATCTTTAGCAAATGTTGCTAGAAAAACTGCATAATCAGACCTAAAATAATAAAGCTAGATCCGTATTACTTACCTGGCACAAAAGCCCATTCAAAATAGATTGAAGACCTTAATATAAGGTTAGGAAATTTGAAACTGATACAATAACACATAGGTAAAAAATTTTTCAACACATAAGCACAGGCGAGGACTTTCTGAGAAGGATTCCAATAGTACAGGCCATACGATTAAGAGTTGGAAAACAGGGTGTGGAGAGATGGCTCAGCAGTTAAAAGCAGAAACTGCTCTTCCAAACCTGGGTTTGGTTTCCAGCAACCACATGGTGGCTAACAGGCAGCCATTCTTAACTTCAGTTCCAGAAATTTTATTAGATTAACTCACAGGATAGACTCTGAGTGGTCCAACAATGGCTGCAGCATACTGGAGAGGCTGAGAATCTGGTAGCTGCACAGTCCACAAAGCTGGATGTCTCACAGTCCCAATCAGAGATCCAATCAGAGTCCCAGTCAGATCTCAGGAGATCTACTAGTCTTCGGTCTGCATTGGAATCCAAGTTGATCACAACATCAAGATGAACTCACCAGTGAGAGAGAAGGCAAGTGGCAAAAAAGTAAATCTACCTTCTGCCATGTCCTTTTTATATGGCTGCCATCAGAAGGTAACGCTCACATGTAGGGTGTGTCTTCCAGCTTCAAATGATCTCTCTCTCTCTCTCTCTCTCTCTCTCTCTCTCTCTCTCTCTCTCAGCTCTAGTCAAGTCGACACCCTGAATTAGCCATCACAGCTGCCATAGGGCTGCTAGGAATGGAACCCAGTCCTCTGCAAAAGCACTTAACTGCTGAGCCATCTCTCCAGCTCCTTTTACACTCTTTTATGATGTATATGTACATACTTCTTAAAGCTTATATAATGGTAGGATTCAGGTGCTTTTTCTATAGGCCTTTACCGTGACTTGTCCCTTCACATACTCCCTCCTCTGCCCTGCCCTCCCATTCCCCACCCCATTTAGCTCTTCCTAGTCTAACATATACCCTTTCCTCTTCATATCCATGCATTCTACCATCCCTCTCATGAAGACCTCAACCCGCTCATTAATTATTCTTTATTAGTTTCTTGACCCCTCAAGGCAAGATAGGGCCAGCAATGTGATAGTGGCACAAATACTGCGGAAGTAACCAATCACTCTTTTTTTTTTTTTTTTTTTTATTTCTGTATGTGTATCAATGTACTGTCTGCATGCAGGTCTGTGCACCCGTGTTGTGCAATGCTGCGGAGGTCAGAAGAGGGTGTTGGATTCCCCTGGAACTGGAGTTCTCCTGGAATTGGAGTTTCAGATGGTTCTCGGCTGTCATGTGGGTGCTGGGGATTGAACCCGGGTCCTCCGTAAGAGCGGTTGGCGCTCTTAACCGCTAGGCCATCTCTCCAGCCCCACCAATCACTCTTTAATTGGATTAAAGGTCTGCTTCCTAGGATGGAGTCCATACCTAACACTGGTATCAGACTTAGGAACCTGAGGATAGACAGGTCACAGGACATAGAGGAGAATATAATACTCATTTTCTGCTACATAGTTATATTAACTGACTTTAATGACTTAGTGGTTAATCTATGGATGAATGCATCTCTCAACTCTCACTAGAGAAGTTTCCTTGTGCAGCAGATGGTGATTAATACAAAAACCCACAACATGCCAACATGCAAAGGGCAAGAGGCTGAAGAGTGCTTATTCCTGGACAGAATATCTATGTCAAACTTCTACCCCCCAAGGACCAGGGATCACTGTGGAAGTGGGGATGGAAAGATTTAAGAGCCAGAGGTGGGGGCTGACCAGAAGGAAACAGCATACAAAACAGCTGGTCAGTTAGTGGTATGCCCTTACAGCAATAGGGACAAGGTGTATAAATAGGAATGTTCAAATGAGCCCAAACCAGAAAAAAAAGTCCAAGCACAGACAAGAGGAGGTGGGTAAAAAGCTCCAACCCCACCTAAGAAAATGGTGGCAAGAGATGGATGGGAGGGACAGAGACAGTCTCTCTCAAGCAATTTTATTCGACTATGAAGAATGAAATTATGGCATTTCCAGAAAGAAATGGATAGAGTGGGAAGTTATTTTAAGTGAAATAAAACCATATGTAGAAAGATATTGATCACATTTTCTCTCACATATGAAATATAAATTTAATGTGTGTGTGTGTGATTCTTCTAAAAGTAGAAAGGGGATGCTGATGAAAAGAAAGAAATATCAAGGGAGGTGGGGGGTGAACAATGAAAGTAACCAATGTGGGGACTGGAGAGATGGCCTAGCGGTTAAGAGTGCCGACCACTCTTACAGAGGACCTGGGTTCAATCCCCAGCACCCACATGGCGGCCGAGAACCATCTGAAACTCCAATTCCAGGAGAACTCCAGTTCCAGGGAAATCCGAGACCCTCTTCTGACCTCCGCGGCATTGCACGACACGGGTGCACAAACTTGCATGCAGACAGTACATTTAAACACATACAGAAATAAATAAAATTAATAATAAAAAATAATTTAAAAAAAGAAAGTAACCAATGTATATGACATGAAAGCAGAAGGATGGACTACTTAGGGAAAGAGATTTGATCAGCAACAGGTTGGATAGGGGACAGGGCAGGCCAGTGGGGAGCAAGTAAAAACAAAGTATATATAATATTATATATATATATATATATATATATATATGAACACTCATATGAATAATGCCATTTTTTGTTTTTTTTTTCAAAGCCAATCTTTATTGAAGCTATGTGCATTTCATACAAAATTTCAAATCAACTCTAGACCTGTGCCCCCCTCTGTGCCCCCCAATCCCATCAGAGCTAGAATGCCATTTCTGGATACTATTTTTAAATAGCCATAAGGAAAAAAAAAACAGTAGTGTTTAATGGTAGAGCAATGCTTGGCTGCATAGACTTTGGGTTTGATCTCTAGTACCAGAATCACTAACTAAATAAATATGCATGCTCTTACTGAAGATGTGTTGCTTATGGGAATATATTATGTTCTTTAGATGTCTGGTGAGGAAACTAATGATATCTGATTGGATATAATGAATGAGCTGATGTTCAAGTAGCAATGATGCCTAAAACTTAAGTTCCTTGAAAGATATCTAAGTCCTTTGATGGAACAGGGAATCAAATGTGGTTGGGGAATATGCATAATAAAATAATGGAGACTAGACTTGCAACTTTTTACAAATTAACATATCAAAATAATTTCATTTGTAGCAAGCTAGGGTTTATTATTAATAAGAAGTTGGTTGATTTATTGTTTAGGTCACAAATTAGATAGCCTAAGATAGTTATATAAATGTGTTTACATATAAATATGTTTACAGATTCCTATACAGTGTATGTATATGAATTTAGTACTAAAAGAGAATTGATACTGAAATTTATAAAATCATGAAAAAGTTTTGCACATTTCAGTATCTTGGGTGATATTTCCATTTGTATTAAATCAAAGAAGCATTCTTCTTAGGATCATATAAGCCAAGAATGCCAGTCCTGTGTCTTGAGATCACCTTGATGACTATTTGAGCATTAGTTCTCCCTCCCTATATAGTTTTTCTGATGTGAGGCCACAGAGAAGCATCACATAGGCTTCCTGCATGGGGGCATTCTTACTTTATGAATCTTGCCTTCCCAAGATAGAAGCCAGAATCATTTTTTCAGGCTCTTTAAACTAGGCTAGGCCTTTGATCAAGACTTTGTCAAGACTGGGCTGCCTAGGAGCTAGGAGATGACTGACAGTTAAGACCACGCAGTGCTGCTTATTCAAAGCACAATTATCTTAACTGCTATTACAAACATTCAGAGAACACAGCATACCTAGGAGCAAGATAGAGAGAAACCAACAGAGGTATTACATAAACCAGGGGATGGCAAGCCATAGTCTCCAGTGCCAAATCTAACCCTCCACATGTTTTGGTACAGTTCATGGAGTAAGAATTACTTTTACATTAGGAAGGCAATTACAAAGATTCTATGATTCAAACCCAGTATCTATAAATAAAGTTCTATTGACACACAGCCATGGTTATCATTTTATTTTTATATAAAGCCATTGTGCTACAATAGAAAAGCTGAGTAGTTATGACAAATTTCTTACTCTCCACAAACACAAAACATTTATTTTCTGCCCTCTTACCAAGGAAGTTTGCCACTATGGAATCAAAAGGAGACCCAGAACATTTGTTCTTATAATAATAAGGAAACTTTCTCTTGCCTCATTCTAAACCCCAAACAGTGCTGGGTGTGGAGGTGCACATCTTTAATCCCAGCACTCAAGTGAGGTAGATCTCTTTGAGATCTAGGCCATCTACATGCATTTGATTTTGAATTGAAGTTTGCTTGCTGAGCATTCAGAAATCTTTTTTTTTATTAATTTTATTTATTTATTGTATGTGTATGAATGTACTGTCTGCATGCAAGTCTGTGCACCCGTGTCGTGCAACGCCGCGGAGGTCAGAAGAGGGTCTCGGATTCCCCTGGAACTGGAGTTCTCCTGGAATTGGAGTTTTAGACTGTTCTCGGCCACCATGTGGGTGCTGGGGATCGAACCCGGGTCCTCTGTAAGAGCGGTCGGCGCTCTTAACCGCTAGGCCATCTCTCTAGCCCCCAGAAATCTTTTTTTTTTTTAAGATTCCATTTTAGGATGGGAACCCTGGGAAATCCAGGTAAGAAGTGCAATGCTGGCCCAGAACTGGCTCCAAGGAGATCAGCTTAGTCCATAGATCAAACCCGTTGATATTTTCATGATCTCTGGTTTTGTAACATTCACACTTCCTAGTCGGACAAGATCCTGCATTAGTTACTTGAGATAAAAGATGTCATAATGGAAACAACCAAGTAAAATTTTTGAACTAGTTAAGATGGTAAATAAAAAATCAACACATTATCCCATGGCAGAATGAGCATAGCAAAAATTAATGCCAACTTTTAGATATAAAAGATGGCAGAGACAGTGAAAAGGCAACTCCTCATTTAATTAACAAATTCAAGTTTCATTCCTCCCCTATAGAAACTGTATAGCTTGGGCGAAGGTTCATTTGGTAAAGTGCTGTTCAAGCCTGAAATCCCATGTCTGATGATGTAGAGAAAAGAGGGTCTCTGGGGCTGGATGGCCAGCCAGTCTAGCCAAATCAGCAAGCTCCAGATTCAGAGAGACCCTGCCTCAAAAAACAATGTGGAGAATGATTGAGGAAGACATCCAAAGATGATCTCTGTCTTCCACAGGCAGATGCACCTCTGTGCCAGTCCAACCCTGCCCACCAACATGAATGCAGAGAAAGTGGGTCCCAAGTTGTAGGAGTGGCCTATAATAAGCTCAATTATTGATTCACAATTATTAGCTTCAATTAGCATTTATTACTCAAAAACTGGTGATCTGATAGATTAAGACATGCAATAGATTCAATGGCCTGGAAAATGTGTTCATTCCAGCCCTATTGTGACAGTGACATAGAAACAGACATGGAGAGCAAGAAAATTGTGGACTAAGAAATAAGCCCAGTTGTCTACAGCCATGTGATTCTCCATAAATGTATCAAAAAGTCTCTGAAGAAAAGACAATCTCATTATAAAATTCACACAGAGGGAAATCCAGAGAAAGAAGACTGAAAGTAGATTCTAATATCTCAAACTATACAAAAATAAAGTAAAAGAATATTAAAGATGTTAGTGTGTGACTTAAATTCCAAATCTATAAGAAAAACTTAAGCCAAACCTTTCAAGATAGAGGTATAGGCAAAAACATTTTGAATAACAAGAAATAACAAAAATTTAAAAATGAGATTAAATGAAATTTGACAGCTCTTCACAGAAAAGTAAATAATTAGGAGAATAAAGAGACAATCTATAGAATAGGACAAAAAAATCTTTGCTACTGATTCATTGGAGAGGAGATCAATACCTGGAATAAAAAGTCAAAAGATGGAAACATCCCAAAATTCAAATACCTAATAAAAAACTGAGTGACGGAAATGAGCAGATACCTTTTTAAAAGTACATGTGGCCAATAAATACAATGATATACTTCAACACCTTTAGTTATTGGGGAAATACAAATCAAAACCAGATCATGATTTCATCTCACAACAATCAGAATGTCTATCACCAAGAAAGCAAACAATATATCAATCAATACAGAGAATCGGGAGAAAGGGACCTCTATTCACTGTTTATGGGATGTAAATTAGCCTAGCTGTTATGGAAATCAGTATATGCTCTCTACCAAAATAAAAATAGACTCACTGCATGATCCATTGGTCTCCATTACTTTACTAATCCCTCTGGCCAAATATCTTATAAGCAACTTAAGAGAGTATGGTAGTTAATCTTGATTGTCAGTGTTATAGGATTTAGAATTTCTAGAAGGTGTACCTTACTGGAAAGTTTTAATTAAGGAGGAAAGATCAACCCTGAACGTGCCCAGAACCATTCCATGGATGGGGGTCTCTAGACTGAATAAAAACAAGAAAGTCAGCTGAGCACCAGAACGCCCCTCTTTCTGCCTGCTGACTGGGGCACGATGCATGTAACATGTTGTCTCCTGTTCTCACCACCTCCCTGTCAGGATGAATTGGATCCCTTCTTAAAATGTGAGCCAAAGTGAACTCTTCTTTCTTTAAATGGCTCCTATCAAGTATTTTGTCACAGCAATGTGAAAAAAAATGACAAACAGAAAATTAGCACTAGGGAATGGGTTTTTTTGCTGTGATAAACCTGACCATGTTATCCATAGGCTTTTGGAATGGATTCCTAAGAGAATGAGGGAGAGTTTAGAACTGCAGGCTATCAAAGACTTAGAACACGTGAGCAGAGAGTAATCGGCCATTCTGGTAGGAGTTAGAGCACCAGGGTGTTCAGAGAAATGTCCCCTGTGAAGGCCCAGCTCATGGAGTTTCAAAGAGAAACAAAGACATTGCAGAACTGAGGAACTGAGCAGAGACCTTTCATCCTGTGCTCTGGACAACAATCCGGCTGCATTCTGCAATGCCCTGAAAAATGGAGGGCAGGTGAAATCAAGAGCAAAAGATGATTTATTTGGCACAGGAAATTTCAAGACAATAAGACATTTGCCCTGTGGTACAGTTACTGCTCATAGCTCTCAATCAGATCTACAGTATGAAAGAACACAAAGACTGGACAATGTAGAATTTAGTGAGGATAGCACTGTAAGTTTATAGTTGTACATGAGGAGGACATAGACAAAGCATCTCTAATTGTTAAAGACGTGAGTAGCATTAGAAAAAAAAACTCACATGCCCATCACATTGGAGCAACAGAGCAAGACCCACTCCTTGACAGATCCTACTGTGCAAATGGAAGTCCATCTGAAAGGGTGAGAGCCTGAATTGAGAGTGCAGGTGTCCTCATTGGCTTTCTGCTGCTGTGATAAACACTGACAAAAGGCAACTCACGGAGGAAAGGCTTTATTTTATTTTACAGCCTACCATCCATCATCAAGGGAAGCCAAAGCAGAAACTTACTTGAGACAGAAACTGAAGCAGAAACCATGGAGGAACGATGCTTACCAGAGTGCTCAGCTACTTCTCTTACACAATTCATGTCCACCTGCCCATCGTTCAGCAACCAATAAAATGTCTCTCAAACATTCCCACAGGCCAGTGTGATGAAGGAAGTTTCTCAGCTGAGGTTCCCGCTTCCCTGGTGACTCTCTTTTGAGTCAGGTTGGCAAAAACTATCAAACACAGTACCTAAAGAAATTCCCTGCTCAAAAACAACTGCCTAGCAAAGAATTTTCCCAGGTTCAACCACAAAGGCACTCAGGAGTCCTTGCAGCTTGGGTCCAGCCTGGGCTTTACATTGTGCTGACAGCAGAACTCTCACTTGAGTACTCTAGGAAGTAGGAGAGAGACATATAGGTAAAAGAGGGGCTAGTGGGGCTGGAGAGTCAGCCTAGTGGTTAGGAGCACCGACTGCTCTTGCAGAGGACCCGGGTTCGATCCCCAGCACCCACATGGCGGCTGAGAACCGTCTGTAACTCCAATTCCAGGAGAACTCCAGTTCCAAGGGAATCCGATGCTCTCTTCTGACCTCCGCGGCATTGCACGACACAGGTGCACAAACCTACATGCACACAGTACATTCATACACATAAAAAAAAGAAAGAAAGAAAAAAAAAGAGGGGCTAGTACAGTTGTGGGATAGGGAAAGGAAGGAGGCAAAGGAAATATAAATCTAATAGGGGTATGTATATGACCAAAGGGTATTACATTCATGTACAAAAATGTCATGATAAAACCCATTAGTTTTCAAAGATTTACTTTTGTTCATTAATTGTGTGTCTCTGTGTGAAGGAAGGTCTGTGCACACTGAGTACAGGGCTCATGGGATCCAGAAGAGAATTTCAGATCCTGTGGAACAGGAATTAGAGGTGGTTGTGATTAGCTAGATCCAGATGTTGGCAACTAAACAGTGGTCTTCTGTGAGAGCAGGAAGAGCTTTTAATCACTGAAGCCATCTGGCCTGTCCCCAAATTGCTGATGCTTTGTAACTGATATAAAAAGAAAACTAGAGAGAGAGAGAGGAAGAAAAGAGAGAGAGAGAGAGAGAGAGAGAGAGAGAGATCCCTACACTCCCCTTCCCTTCCCATTCCCTTCCTTCGCACTTACTTGGCGCCTTCCGTCCCCTTCCCTTCCCTCCCCCTCCCCTTCCGCCTGCAGCCCCTTCCCCGTGGTTCCCGTTTCTTTTAAGAAAAGCTTTGCTTTGTTACCTCGTCTTTTTCTTTTCTCTCCTCTCCCCTCTCGTCCTTCCTCGTCTCCTCTTCCTCGCTCATCCCAGTCTCTCTCTCGCTTCGCGCTACTGCACTCTCAGACACGTCTTCTCTATTTGCTCCTCTCTCTATCTCTTCAGTCGATTCTTTCTATTTTTATATCAGTTTACAAAGCATCAGCAATTTGGGGCACGGCCAGATGGCTTCGGATATCAACCTCCTGCTCTCACAAGAAGACCTAGCTGTTGTAAGTTGCCAACATCTGGATCTAGTAATCAAAAAAAACAACCACCTCTAATTCCTGTTCCACAGGATCTGAATTCTCTTCTGATGCCATGGAGTCCCTGTACTCAGTGGTGCACAGAACCTTGCCTTCACACGAGACAACACAATTATTGAACAAAATAACGCATCTTTGAAAACTAATGGGTTGTTTATATCATGGACTTTTTGTACATGAATTAAATCCCTTTGGCCATAGTACATACCCGCTATTAGAGCTTTTATATTTCCTTTGCCTCCGTTCCGTTCCCTATCCCACAACTGTACTGAGCACCCTCTTTTTTTTTTTCTTTCTTCTTTTTTTTGTAGTGTATGGAATGTGTACTGGGGGGGGGGGGTTGATGTCAGTATTGTGCGACCTGTTCGTTGGCAAGCGCACGGAAGTCAGACAGTAGCATCGTATTCCCTGGAACTGGAGTTTCTCCTGGGAATTGGAGGTTACAGAACGGTTTCAGCCGCCATGTGGGGTGGTGGTTGAGAACTGGGCCCTCTGCAAGCAGTGGGGTAGCTCTGAACCACTAGGCTGCTCTCCAGCCCCACAGCACCCTCTTTTACCTATATGTCTCTCTCCTACTTCCTAGGTAAGTACTCAAGTGGATTTCTGCTGTCAGCACAATGTAAAGCCCAGGCTGGAGCCCAAGCGTGCAAGGACTCCTGAGTGGGCCTTTGTGGTTGACCCTGGGAAAATGTCTTTGCGTAGGGCAGTTGTTTTTGAGCAGGGAATTTCTTTAGGTACTGTGTTTGATAGGTTTTTGCCAACCTGACTCAACAGAGAGTCCCAGGGAATGTGGAACAAAAGTCAGCTGGGGAGTAGAGGAGGGGAGAGAAGAGGGGGGGGGGAGGGGGAGGAGAAGGGGGAGGGGGGGTAGGGGGGGGGGGGGGGGAGGGGGGGAGAAGGGGAAGGGAGAATGGACAGGAGGAAAGGGGGAAGGCTCGGGAGATACATGTGAAGGAGAGCAAGATGAGTACTATCAGTCACACTTGGCCTGTGCTAATTAGTTTGAGATGACATTGTTATTGTTTTGGAGGGAAACTGAACGATGGGGCATGAGACATGAAGGTTGTGATAAGAGAGTAGCGTGGAGCATACATTGGTGATTAGCCATGCGTTTCCTCCCATGGTTTGGTCTGTCTTACATATTGCGTGTCTCGAAGTGTAAGTTTCTGCTTTGTGTCTTCCAATGCTGATGACGGATGGTAGGCTGTAAAATAAAATAAAGCCTTTCTCTCCGTGAGGTTGCCTTTGTCAGTGTTTATCACAGCAGCAGCAAAGCGCAGTGGGACACCTGCACGCCTCTGCATTCAGGAGGAGCTCTCACCTTTCAGATGGACTAGGGGGTGCCATTTGCACAGTAGGATCTGTCAAGGAGTGGGTCTTGCTCTGTTGCTCCAATGTGATGGGCATGTGAGTTTTTTTTTCTAATGCTACTCACGTCTTTAACAATTAGAGATGCTTTGTCTATGTCCTCCTCATGTACAACTATAAACTTACAGTGCTATCCTCACTAAATTCTACATTGTCCAGTCTTTGTGTTCTTTCATACTGTAGATCTGATTGAGAGCTATGAGCAGTAACTGTACCACAGGGCAAATGTCTTATTGTCTTGAAATTTCCTGTGCCAAACAAATATCTTTTGCTCTTGATTTCACCTGCCCTCCATTTTTCAGGGCATTGCAGAATGCAGCCGGATTGTTGTCCAGAACACAGGATGAAAGGTCTCTGCTCAGGTGTAGTCCTCAGTTCTGCAATGTCTTTGTTTTCTCTTTGAAAACTCCATGACTGGAGCCTTCACAGGGGACAGTTCTCTGGAAGCACCCTGGTGCTCTAACTCCTCACCAGAATGGGCCGATTACTCTCTGCTGCAGTGTGTTACGTAAGGGTCGTTGATAGCCTGCAGTTCTAAACTCTCCCTCATTCTCTTAGGAATCCATTCCAAAAGCCTATGTATAACATGGTCAGGGTTTATCACAGCAACAAAACATGAAACCATTCCCTAGGTAGCTTAATTTTCTGTTTGTCAATGTTTTGTTTCACATATGCTGTACAAAATACTTGATAAGAGGAGCAACTTTAAAGAAAGAAGAGAATTTTGTCACTTATGGCTCACATTTTAAGAAGGGATGCCATTCATAGCCTGACAAGGAAGAGGTGGTGAGAACAGGGAGACAACATGTTACATGCATCGTGGCCCCAGTCAGCAGCAGAAAGAGGGCGTCTGGTGCTCAGCATGACTTGCTGATTGTTTTTATTCAGTCTAGAGACCCCCATCCATGGAATGGTTCTGGGCACGTTCAGGGTTGATCTTTCCTCCTTAATTAAAACTTTCCAGTAAGGTACACCTTCTAGAAATTCTAAATCCTATTTTCAACAACAAATGACAATCAAGATTAACTACCATACTCTCTTAAGTTGCTTATAAGATATTTGGCCAGAGGGATTAGTAAAGTAATGGAGACCAATGGATCATGCAGTGAGTCTATTTTTATTTTGGTAGAGAGCATATACTGATTTCCATAACAGCTAGGCTAATTTACATCCCATAAACAGTGAATAGAGGTCCCTTTCTCCCGATATTCATCTGTATGTGATTGATATATTGTTTGCTTTCTTGGTGATAGACATGTCTGATTGTTGTGAGAGTGGAACTCATGATCTGGTTTTGATTTGGATACTTTCCCCATAACTAAAGTGTGTTGAAAAGTATATCATTGTATTTTATGGCGCACATGTACTTTTAAAAAGGTATCTGCTCATTTCCGTCACTCAGTTTTTTATTAGGTATTTGAATTTTGGGATGTTTCCATCTTTTGACTTTTTATCCAGGTATTGATCTACCTCCCAATGAATCAGTAGCAAAGATTTGTTGTTCATTTCATGGAGGTCTACTCTAGATTGTCTCTTCTAGATAATGATACTTTTGTCGATTTGAAGACTTCAAAATTCAGTTTAATCTACATTTTTGGGTAAATTTTTTTTATGTGGGGATCTTGTTATCAAAATGTTTTTGCCTATACCTCTATCTTGAAAGGTTTGGCTTAAGTTTTTCTTATAGATTTGGAATTTAAGGAGTAAAAGGACAGCACAGCTGAAATCTTTAATATTCTTTTACTTTATTTTGTATCAGTTGAGATAAGAAATCTACTTTCAGTCTTCGTATTCGTCTGGAGGTTGTCGCTCTGTGTGGTAGTTGTTATAAGTGAGGGGATTGGTGCTAAAATTAATGACTTCAAAGACTATGAATTGATACATTTAAATGGAGAACTACGTGCTGTTAGACAACATGGTGCGTTGAAATTTCTTAGTACCACAATTGTTCTTGGCTCTCCGATGTCTGTTTCTTATGTCACTGGTCACAAATAGGGCGGTGGAGATGAACACAGTTTTCCAGGCCATTGAATCTATTGCGGTCTTGTCTAGTCAGATCACCAGATGTTATTGAGATAATAAATGCTAATTGAACTATAATTGGAATCAATATTGAGCTATTATAGCCACTCCTACACTTGGAACCACACTTTCGCTCTGCAGTTGCATGTTGGTGGGCAGGGTTGGGATGGCACAGAGGGTGCAATCGGCCCTGTGGAGACAGAAGTATGCATCTTTGGATGTCGTTCTCAAATCAGTCTCCAGCATTGTTTTTTGAGGCAGGTCTCCTCTGAACTGGGCTTGCTGAATTTGGCGAGACTGGCTGGCCTGGCCGCCCCCGAGAGCCTCATTGTTCTCTACATAGCATCAGACTATGTGGGATTTCAGGCATTTGAACGGCACTATTAACAAATAACCTCGCCCAACTAATACAAGTTTCTATAGGGGAGGAATGAAACTTGAATTTGTTAATTAAATGAGGAGTTGCCTTTTCACTGTCTCTGCCATCTTTTATATCTAAAAGTTGGCATTAATTTTTGCTATGCTCATTCTGCCATGGGATAATGTGTTGATTTTTTATTTACCATCTTAACTAGTTCAAAAATTTTACTTGGTTGTTTCCATTATGACATCTTTTATCTCAAGTAACTAATGCAGGATCTTGTCCGACTAGGAAGTGTGAATGTTACAAAACCAGAGATCATGAAAATATCAACGGGTTTGATCTATGGACTAAGCTGATCTCCTTGGAGCCAGTTCTGGCTACACGCATGGGGTGCGGACTTCTGTAGCCGGGGGGGATGATGGATTTCCCAGGGTTCGCCATCCTAAAATGGAATCTTAAAGAAGAAAAAAAGATTTCTGGGGGCTGAGAGAGGATGGCGGCATAGAGGCGGTTAAGAGCGTCCGACCCAGCTCTTTAAACAGGAGGACCGGGGAGTTCGAATCCCCAGCACGCCACATGGTGGCCGAGAAGAGCCAGCTCTGAAAACTCCAATTCCAGGAGAAACTCCAGTCTCCATGGTGGATCCGCGAGTACCCTCTTGCTAGACCTCCGGCGGCGTTGCACGATACACGGTGGTGCACAGACTTGCAGCAGATGCAGACCAGACAGTCTTCATACAGCATACAATAAATAATAAAATAATAAAAAAAACAAGATTCTGAATCTCAGCAGCAAAGCGTCATTCCAACTCAAATGCTGTCGTTGGCCTTATCTCACTGGATCTCCCAATCACTGTGGAGTGCTGGGATTGAAAGAAAATGTTGCGAACCAGATCAACACACCCGAGGCATGTTTTTAAGGGGTTTAGAATTAAGGCAAGAGAAAGTTTCCCTTATTAAATGATAAGAAAAATGTTCGGGGTCCTCCGTTTGAGGTCGGCGATAGTGGCAACGTCCGATTGGTAAAGAGGGCAGAAAAAAAAGAAAAAAGGAAAAATAAACATGTTTTGTTTTTGGTGGAGGGAGTAAAGAAATGGGTGTCAGGGAACGCACTCAGGGCGGTTTCTATGGGTAGCCCAATGGCGTTGAAGAAAAATAAAAGGAGAACCATGCTGTGTGTCCAATAGAGAATTTATTGTACAGTAGATACTGAAGAAAGGGGGTGTATAAATGGAAAATCATAGAATCATATTTGGTAATTGCATTCCGCCTGTAACAAAGTAATTCTTACTCCTGACGGTACCAAAACATGGTGTAGGGTTTAGATTTGGCACTGGAACTATGGCTTTGCCATCCCCATGGGTTTAGTAATAAGTCTGTTGGTTTCTCGCTATCTTGCTCATAGGTATGCTGAGGGAGAAGGAGAGTGTGTTCTCTGATTTTGGGGTCTAGCAAAGTGTAAGATAATTGTGGCTTATGAGATAAAGCAGCACGCGTGGTCTTAACGGTCAGTCAGTCTCCTAGCTGCCTAGCAGCCCAGTCATTAAACAAAGTCTTGATGCAAGAGGCCCTAGCGCTAGTTCAAGAGCCTGAAAAAAGGAGTGGGGTTCTGCGCTTTATCGGGTGGGAAGGCAAGATTCATAGATTAAGAAGGCCGGCCCATGCAAGGAAGCCTATTGATGCTTCTCTTTGGCTCACATCAGAAAAAACTATATAGGGGAGGGAAAACTAAGTGAGGATCAGGATATCAGGGTCAGAGTGTATCTCGACCAGGACTTGGCAATTCCGTGGCTTATGTGATCGCAAGAGAAGTGGAGGATTGCTTCTTGGATTTAAGTAAGGAAATGGAAATAATCACCAAGATACTGAAGTGATCAAAACTTGTTTCATGATTTTATAAATTTGCATATCAATTTCTCTTTTTGTACTAAATGCATATACATACACTGTAATAAAAAGTGAATCTTAAACATATTTATATGTAAACACATTTATATAACTATCTTAGGCTATCTAATTTGTGACCTAAACAATAAATCAACCAACTTCTTATTAATAATAAACCCTAGCTTGCTACAAATGAAATTATTTTGATATGTTAATTTTGTAAAAAGTGTGCAAGTCTAGTCTGGCCATTATTTTATGATCATGATTCCCTCGCCCAAACCACAGTTGGTGGGTTAGCCCTGTTTCCACAAGGACTTAGAGTCTTTTCAAGGAACTTAAGGTTTTAGCATCATTAGCTACTTGAACCAATGCTCATTCATTTATCCAAAATCAATATCGAGTATTTTCTACCAGACATCTAAAGAACATAATATATTCCCATAAGCAACACATCTTCAGTAAGAGCATGCATATTTATTTAGTTAGTGATTCTGGTACTAGAGATCAAACCCAAGTCCTATGCAGCCAAGCAAGTTGGCGCGACCAGTAAACACTACTGTTGTTTTTTTCCTTATGGCATAGTTAAAAAGAGTAGCCAGAAATGCAGTTCTAAGGCTCTGATGGAGATGGGTGGGGCACAAGTGGGGCAAGGTCAGAGTTGAAATGTTGGTAAATTGGGTGTGGTATGAAGGGATGCACAAGCGGGTCAATAAAGAATTGGCTTGTGGAAAAAAAAAACAAACAATGGGCATTATTTCATATGAGTGTTTCATATATATATATATATATCTATAATATATAATATTGATAGTACTTTTGTTTTTACTTGCGTTAATTACTTGCTCCCCACTGGCCTGCCCTGTCGCCCTATCCCAGACCTGTTTGCTGATCAAATCTCTTCCATAAGTAGCCGGATCCGTTCTGCTTTCATGTCATATACATTGGTTACTTTCTTTTTTTTTTTTTTTTTTTTTTTTTTTTTTTTTTTTTTTTTTTTTTTTTTTTTGCCTACATGTATGTAAGTGGTTTTGTGTTGTGCAATGCCGCGAGGTCAGCAGAGGGAAGAGATCGGCAGAGGTCTTGTCCCTGGAACGGGAGTTCGAATATCTCCTGAAAGTGGAGTTTCAGATGGTTCTAAAAACGGGGCGGCGGTGGCAGCATGTGGGTGCTGGGGATTGAACCCAGGTCCTCTGTAAAAGTGGTTGGCACTGATCTACCGCGAGGCACTCTCCAGTCGCACCACATGGTTACGTATTCACATTGTTCACCCCCCGCCGTCCCTTGATATTCTTTCTTTTCATCAGCATGCATCCCCTTAAAAAAATTCTACGTTTTTAGAGAATCAAGAATCAAACACACACACATAAATTTATAATATGGTCAGAGGTGAAGAGAAAATGTGATCAATATCTTTCTACATATGGTTTTATTTCACTTAAAATAACTTCCCACTCTATCCATTTCTTTCTGGAAATGCCATAATTTCATTCTTCATAGTCGAATAAAATTGCTTGAGAGAGACTGTCTCTGTCCCACCCAACAGCCATCTGTTGCTCTCTTGCCACCGATGTTCTTAGGGGGGGTTGGATCTGTTTTAACCCACCTCCGCCTTGTCCTGTGCTGGGACTTTTTTTTCTGGTTTGGGCTCATTTGAACATTCCTATTTATACACCTTGTCCCTATTGCTGTAAGGGCATACCACTAACTGACCAGCTGTTTTGTATGCTGTTTCCTTCTGGTCAGGGCCCCACCTCTGGCTCTTAAATCTTCATCTCCGCCACTTCCACAGTGATCCCTGGTCCTTGGGGGGTAGAAGTTTGACATAGATATTCTGTCCAGGAATAAGCACTCTTCAGCCTCTTTGCCCTTTGCTGTTGGCATGTTTGGGGTTTTGTGTAATTAAATCACCATCTGCTGCACAAGGAAACGTCGACTGGAATGTTGAGAGATGCATTAGCATCCATGAGGATTAAACCACTAAGGTCATTAAAGCAGTTTAAGATACTAGTGCAAAATGAGTATATATTCTCCTCTAATGTCCGTGACCTGTCTACTCCAGGTGTCCTAAGTCTGAATACCAGTGTTAGGTATTGCTGCCATCCTAGGAACAGACCTTTAATCAATTAAAGAGTGATTGGGTGGGGCTGGAGATATGGTGCCTAGCAGGTTAGAGCACTAACCGCTCTTACGGAGGACCCGGGGTTCAATCCCCCACCCACATGACAGCCGAGAACCATCTGAAACTGCAATTCCATGAGAACTCCAGTTCCAGGGGGGAATCCAACACCGCTCGTCTGACCTCCGCAGCATTGCACAACACGGGGCACAGACTTGCATGCGGACAGTAAATTGGTACACATACAGAAATAAAAAAAAAAAAAAAAAAAAAGAGTGATTGGTTACTTCCGCAGTATTTGTGCCACTATCACATTGCTGGCCCTATCTTTGCCTTGAGTGGGTCAGAAACTATAAAGAATAATAATGACGGTTGAGGTCTTCCAGGAGAGGGATGGTGTAGATGCATAGATATGAAGAGGAAAGTAATGATGTGTATAGACCAGGGAGAGCTAAATGGGGTGGGGGACGGGAAGGGAGAGGCAGAGGAGGTGGAGTATGTGAAGGGACAAGTCATGGTAAAGGCCTATAGAAAAAGCACCTGAATCCTACCATTATATAAGCTTTAAGAAGTATGTACATATGATACAATCAATAAAAGATGTAAAAGAGCGGAGAGATGGCTCAGCAGTTAAGTGCTTTTGCAGAGGACTTGGGTTTCCATTCCTAGCAGCCCTATGGCAGCTGTGATGGCTAATTCAGGGTGTCGACTTGACCGGAGGCTGGAGAAGAGAGAGAGAGAGAGAGAGAGAGAGAATATCAGTAGAAGAACAATCAGTTGAACTGGAAAGACACACACCCAAATAACTGGGGAGCGTTACCATTCTGATGTCCTCCTCGTACCACAGTTCATGGCAGAAGGGTGGAGATTTACTTTTTTGGCACTTTGCCTTCTCTCTGGCTGGTGAGTTCATCTTGATGTTGTGATCAACTTGGATTCCAATGCAGACCGAAGACTAGTAGATCTCCTGAGATCTGACTGGGACTCTGATTGGATCTCTGATTGGGACTGTGAGACATCCAGCTTTGTGTACGGGGCAGCTAACCCGATTCTCATCTCTCCATATGCTGCAGCCATTGTTGACCACTCAAGTCTGTCCTGTGAGTTAATCTAATAAAATTTCTGGAACTGAAGTTAAGATGGCTTCCATGTGAGCCAACCATGTGGGTTCTGGAAACAAAACCCAGGTCATCTGCAAAACAGCCAGTGCTTTTAAACTGCTGAGCCATTCTCCACCCTGGTTTCAAATCTTATCGTATGGCCTGTACTATTGGAATCCTTCTCAGAAAGTCCTCGCCTGTGCTTATGTGTTGAAAAATTTTTTACCTATGTGTTATTGTATCAGTTTCAAATTTCCTAACCTTATATTAAGGTCTTCAATCTATTTTGAATGGGCTTTTGTGCCAGGTAAGTAATACGGATCTAGCTTTATTATTTTAGGTCTGATTATGCAGTTTTTTCCTAGCAACATTTGCTAAAGAAAAAATGTCCTTTTTTGTTTTTTCAATTTTCAATGAATAATTTTGACACGATAGTTAAAGATTAGGTGGTTGTTGCTGTTTGTGGTTGTTTGAAGTCCTCTAGTCTGTGCTATTGGTCTATAAACTAATTTTGAACTAGTACCATGCTGGTCTTGTCACTATAGCTTTGAAGTAGAATTTGAGACCAGACATTGCTATTAATGCACAGGATTGTTTTGCCTATTCACAAGATTCTTCTGTGCTCCTCAAATAAACGGTCAAGATGAATTTATAATCTAATTCTATAAATATATATCATTGGAAAGTTTTATAAGGAGTACGATTCGGGACCATTACTTTGCTGGATTGGCAGCATAGTCATGAGATTATTAATAACCAATATTATTATTATGGTGAATGGGTCATGGGGGAAAAATTCGTGAACTTTGGAGGCTTTTCTAGCTTCTGGTGTGTCCTGTTTCCTCCTTCATTCTCTTAAAAGGTTCATTGTGTGAAGTACTTTACCTCCTTGGCTGGGTTTATTTTGAACAACTTGTTCTTTTATATCGCTATTGTGAATTTTTACCTTATTTCTTTCTCTCATCAAAATTTTGGATATTGCTATGTAGAAAAGCTACTGACTTTTGTATGTTGAACCATACATCTGCATTCACGGAGCCTTTCCGAGAAAGTGTATAATTTTGTCGATCTCACAGCTTTTCATTGATTGATGATTTATAGCTTGGAAAGATACAGGGATCATATAGCCCTGACATGTGTTGATAATTTGCATTCGTCCTTTTTTTCTAAGTATAATCCTTTCTTATGCCGTTTTCCATTTTCTTCCTTCCATAATCCTTGCCTTCCTTCCTTTCTTTCTTTCATTGTTTTCTCTTGTAGTATAACGCTTCAAAACGGAATAAGAGTAAAGAGATGTGCACATTTGTATAATTCTTAATTTTAGAGGAAATAGTTTTAGTTGTTCCTTGTCATTCAAAATAATTCCTATGAGTTTACCATGAATATCTTTTATTATGGCCAGGTAACCGGCTTGTATTATAGTAGCTTTTTCATGGAATTTATCACGATTAACTTTGTCAATAGTGCGTTTTACATCGCAGTTGAAATGACCCAGTTAGTCTTTCTCCATTAAGGTCTTTATGTTTGGTAATAATTTTATTGATTGAGGCATTTTGTACACCTTGCATTCCTGGAATGAAACCAACTTAGCTATAGTGAATGCTATTCTTATTCTTAATATTATCTTGAATTCCCTTTGAAATAATTTTCCTGAAATTTTTGTGCTTTTTTTTCATCATCAGCAGAAATTGACATATCTCTCCTGTCAGACACATAGGAATAAAACTAAAAAAAATGAAAGGGGGTAAGGAAAACAAAAGAGAACCAAGGGCGTGCAGGAGAGGTTATGGGGAAAAGGAACACTCAGCCACTGCTGGTGGGAGTGTAAACTCATACGCCACTATGGAAAGCCAGTGTGGAAAACCCTTAAAGACTCAGAATGAACCTAACACCTGACCAAGTCATACCAATCCAGGGTATATACCCTGCAAAGACTCATCGCGATCCGCAAAAATAAATGCACATCCATGTTTAAAAAAAAAATTGCAGCTCTTTCCTCCCAATAGGAAGAAGCTGGAACCAACCCAAATGCCCCTCACAGATGAGTGGATGACAAAAAGTGGTACAATCTTACACAATGGAGTAATATTCAAGTGGTAAAGAAAGATGGGCATTATGAACTTGGAGGTAAATGGATGAGCTCGAAGTCAGTATGCTGAGTTAAGTAACACAATCCAAGAAAGACAAACAGAGAATGGTTGCCCGCATTTGTGGGATGCTAACACCAAATCCCACAGATGAATGGCAAATATCTGAATGACATTATTATTATATATTCTGTTTATCTTGAAAGCAACTATGTTGTCATAATGTGAATCTCTCAACAGGCTCTTGAATCCACCCACCAATTATTTTCTGACTTTGTAATTACTGTATAAGGGTGGAGAGTAAGTATCTACATTTTAGAATTAATATAAAATTAATGAGGAAAATTGAATTCCTAAAAATAAAAAAAAAGACTGAGGGCAATATTTAACAGGAAAAAATGTAATTGCATGGATGAACATACCATCGAACATATTGTCTATACCAAATAACCAAACTATACCAAACTATTAGTGCTGTTTAAATCCTATGTATATCTAATTGGCTTGTGCTTCATTAGTATAGGAAATCGAAAGGTTATTCCTGGACAAAACTGTCAGCCCATGAAAAGGATCAGCCAGAATTGAACCAGAGTCCAAGACAACAGCTCCAGAGAAGTAAACTGTGTTTGCTTCTCATCCACCTGGTACCCCTTTTCTAAGCCTAGGGGAACAATCTGATGGAAGATGGGGCGTGGTAGAAATGTAAAGGGCTGCAATTGGGGTGAATGGTGAAACTACAGCAATGATTATCTGAACCAGTTTGGGATCAACTTGATTGACATACAACCCCCCGCCGGACCCCCGCTGGATGGTGGGACACATGGGCTGTGTGGGTTTGGGCAAAACTCCTTGCAAATTGGTTTTATACTAAGGATGGCTTTGTACCCATAAATTATCACTTATTTGCTAAAAAATGAGAAAAAAACTGAGAGAAAATGCAGGACATTATGGCAGAATGCATGATCTGGATGGGGTAGGGTGAGTGGGGTGGGGGGAGAGGGAAAGGGGAAATATGCTGGAAAGAATTGGAAAATGATGTGTAGAATACACAAAGCATCAATAAAAAAAAACTGGGGAAAGATTGAGGACAGTTATGGCAGAATAATGATCTGGCATGGGGTTCGGGTGGGGGTTGGGTGGTGTGGGGGAAGAAAGGGAAAGGAATGGGAGAATGGCCTGAAGATGAAATTGAAAGAATGTGTACGAAATACAAAAGAACATCAATAAAAAAAATAATTTTAAAAAAGACTAAAAAGTCCAAACTCAAATGTATCAAAGACCTCAACGATGAAAACCAGAAACTCTGCAGGTGGTAGAAGAAAACTTTGGTAACAACCTACAAGAAATAGACATAGGAAAAGACTGTAATCAGAAGCAGCTGCACAGAAATAAGATCAACAATTGACAAGTAGGAATTTCATAAACTCAATTGCTTCTGTAAAGTGAAAGAAACAATCAGAGAAGTGAGGAAAACCATAGTAGTAGAAAAGCTCACCGATGAGACATATGACAAATCATTTATTTCCAGAATATATTAACTACGCAAAAAACAAAGAAGTAAGAAAACAAATACTCATGGAGTAAAGATGGAGTAAAGAGCTGAACAGAGAATTCACAAGTGAAGAAAGGAGATGGAGGAGAACATCTGTAAAAGTATTCATTTGCTAATAATTAAAGGAATGCAAATTTAAAACCACGTTAAGACATCTGCCACTCCAAAAAGTCCGGGTAGGATCAAGAAAAAAATGATACAAGTGCCTGGAGAGCTTGGTTGGGGAAATGGGAACACTCATGCACTAATGGTGGGAAGTAAAAACGCATACAACCACTATAAAAAGCAGTGTGGAAAACGAGAACGCTTTAAAGAGGCTCAAAGATAGGCTTGCCACATACCCAGAGTCATAGCACTCCTTGTTGTATACCCAAAGGATTCATTTTACTGCAGAGATACAGGCAAAGCCATGTTTATTGCAGTTCTCTCACAATAACAAAGAGCTGGGAACGCAACCGTAGGTTGGTTCCAATGCACCGCAACTGAGGAGTGGAATAGACAAAGTGGTAACATCTACAGCAAAGGGAGTTCTATGAGTGGTAAGTGAAGATGACATCAGGAAAGTTTTCAGGTTAAATGGATGGAAACTAGAAGATGTTATGCATTTTAAGTGAATAACACAGTCCCAGAAAAAGCAATGATGAATGGTATCTATTTGATGCTAGCACCAGTCACCAGTTGTAAGGTGAACTGAGCAACATCAACATTACATACCCCTTTCCCTGAAAACAACTGCGCTCTTATATTGTGATCCTTTGACAGTTTCTAGAACTAAGCTAAAAAAACCATTTGGTATTTTCATAGAGTATAGGAATTTGGGCATTGGGTGGAAGTGAGTATAATGCATGAGTTTAGAGTAAATATAAGATCAACAAGAAATGAGGAAAAACGAGTTTGTCATGACATTTTGTCTAACAACAGTATTTATGTTATGAGAGTGCTTGGCTTAGTATTTATAATACAAGGCTGCTTGAGCTTTTGGGGCCGCGAGCTCGTGTCCTAAAATAGTAATGAAGATAAAGTATGAGATTGGTGTAACTTAACCTTTTTGATTGCTTAATGATCATACTTTATGCCAATGACCAATTTGGCCGAGACCGTAAGGATAGGGACTTGTTCCGTGTCCTCAGAGGGACAACAAGAGGTACCAAGGAAGCACCGGGAGGGGACGATGCAAATAGGGGGCATCTTTGAAAAATGTCTAGCAAATGGTGAGTCACCAGTCCCATCCTGTGCAGGGAGTGAGGTCTTGGAGAGCCACTGGTGGGACTTCACCAGTGTCCAGTCTATAATGAGTAAAGTCTGTTCATGGGGGCTTTGAAAAGGGAAGCCGTGTCTAGCAAGACCTGAACTTTTGTCCCCTTGAGTGGATGGAACGGGGAATGTAAGCCACAAGGAGCCAGGGGCTCCCTCCCCCACAAAAAATCTGAGGACCTTGAGGGACCACATCGTCAAGTGACCCTGAGAAAAAAAAAACCTTGGTAATCTGGGCTAACTGTGGTGGCCTTAAACATCAAAAGGAAAGTAAACCAGAAATAAACAAATAAAACAATAAAAAAAAAAAAAAAAAAAAAAAAAAAAAAACTTGAGATCTTACTAAAAAAGATAAAAAAGTAAAAAGAGAAGCATATGTGTTTTGCCTGTCCCTTAACTGGCAAGTGCAGGCTACCCTGTGGCTGCCATTGCTTTTTGCCATCCTTCAAAGACAATGAGACACAGCTTTTTAACACTCCAATATGGACATGAAGACTCATTTCTCTCCAACAATCCTCCAAAACTTCAGTGGCCCAGATGGGGATTGCTGAGACATCAAACTTATGGACTGAGCTACTACGGGGGTTTCCACTCCAGAGTATAGTCGGGCCATTGCCCCCAGCGTTATCATGGAGGACCCGCAGTACCAGAAGATCAAGACAGGACACAGTGCTTACTGGACCTCATTTATTGACCACGGGAAGGGCCCCAGTGTTGAGCACAAGGACAAGACTGATGGTCGTTTGGGATTGCCAAAGAGGAAACTTCAAACACTTCATTAATGACATCTTTTAGCCCCCTCAAAAAAAAAAAAAGCATAAGCTGAAGATGCTAAACCTATAATATATGTGGCATGCATTGCATATTTTGGAGTGATGCATTTGGAAGGAATAACAACAATTAACTAACAACAACAACACCAAGACTGAGTCAAAGAACTGACTGAAACGTGAAATTCTGCTCAAACGTAAACTTGCTTCATTGAGATTTGAGAGAAACCGGAGAAAAAGATGAAAAACATGTTCGGCAGATGCAATGGGAGCTCCTGGGGGGCCGGGGGGGCAGGGAGGGTTGCATAGATCAAGATTTGGATTTGAGATTACGTATGCAATGCACAATCTTCAATAAAATATTGCTTGGAAAAAAAGTGTTTTCAACATCATTAATAAATAAGGAAATGCAAATTAAAACCACTTTAAAAGGATATCATGTCACTCAAATAAAACTGGTAGGACCAAGAAAACAAAATGATACCAAATGCTTGGAAGAGTTGTGGGGGAAAGAGGAAAACTCATCCCTGCTGGTGGGAATGTAACTTGTACAACAACTATGGAAAGCAGTATGAGAGAACATTAACTCCACCTAACCCAGCCATACCACGCCTAGGTATGTACCCTCAAGACGCAATTCTACCACGAGATAGAATTTAACGTACAGCCATAGTTTACTGCAGCTCTCTTGACAATAGTGAAAGAGTTGGAACCAACTCAAGTGCCCTCAAATGATGAGTGGATAAAAAAATTGTGGTATATCTAACAGGGGAATTCTATGTGTGGTAAAGAAAGATTGGCATCATGAACTTGTTGCAGGTAAATGGATGGAACTAGAAGGAATTATGCTAAGCGAGGTAACACAGTCTCAGAACACATGACAATGGTATCCCTCATTGGGGGATGCTAGCACTAAGTATCTAGTTGCAAGGCAAACTGAACGTCAGTGAGATTATATCCCTCTTTTTCTGAAAACAACTTTGCTCTTATAATGGTGAATCCCTTAAAAGGCTCTAGAATTAATGCACCACTTATTTTCAGACTTTTGGGTAACCTTGGTTTGTGGGTGGAGAGTATTTAGGGATATTTTAGACGGAATAATAAGTTTTAAAAAAGAAAGAATGTGAATCCTGAAATATGAGTTGGAAATAACATACAGTTTTTTTCAGATGGCATAATTTTAGTACAGGTGTGACATATATCTCCTAATGATGGAGCAATACAAACTGGAGGAACAACAGCGACAAAGAACTGGGACAAGAACAGACTGAAATAGTAAAGTTCTTCCAAATCATAACCTCTTCTTTGAAAACTTTTAAAAAGACTCAGAAAAAGATACAAGGCATGTATGGAGAATGCATGAACTCGGGAGGGGTGAGGGGCATGGGAATGGAAATGAGCCTAAATTGGACTTAAAATATTCTTTCTTTTTTTTTTTTAAATTTCTGTGATTTATTTATGTGTATGCATGTACTTCCTGCATGTAGGGTTTGTGCCCACCGTGTGTCGGGCAGGCTGTGGAGAGTTAGAGAGGGTATGTCGGATTCCCCTGGCACCGGAGTTATCCTAGAATTGGAGTTTACAGACAGTTCTCAGACGCCATTGGGTGCTGGGGATCTAACACGGGTCCTCTGCAGAGCAGTCGGGTGCGCTTAACCACTAAGCCATCTCTCCAGCCCGGGACTGAGAATTTTCTATTTCTATGAAATCCAAAACTTTCAATAAAAAAGAAAAAAAAATTAAAAAAGACTTTTTAATCAAATGTAGAGATGGCATTTTATAGCCCTTAATCCTATCTTCTGACTTGTATCTACATCTCCTTTTACTAAAATATCCCCTGACCCTTAGAGTGGGAGGGATAACTATTATGTTTAGTGCTGAGCCCTAATTAGAGGGGAGGAATAGCTTTCTTGTTTAGAGCTGAGCACTAATACTTTAATGTCATTGCTGGTTGTAGGTTTGTTTTAAAAGTTCTCGGATATCTTTTTATGTAATTTTGAATGTTCATAGGTGTTCGAGAAATCTATACAGTGCCTTTTTATTTTTTCCAGGCTTCCTCCTCGCGTTTTTTTTTTAAATGTAGGTGCTTAATTTTCTCCATAATGTTTCTGTATTTCACTGGAATCTGTAGTAAAATACATTCTCTTTTCATTTATAATGTATTGAATTTTCTCTTTCTCTTGNGGGAAGGGGAAGGGAAGGGAAGGGAAGAGGAAGGGAAGGGGAAGGGGAAGGGAAGGGAAGGGAAGGAAGAATCCTTTTTACTGGGAAGATCACAGAAGATACTTGCTAGTAACTCACTGGGAACCAGCTGGAAACTACGTAATCTACCAGAAGTTTCCTGTGAGTTTCTCAATAGGTGTGAGCTCCACTATATTTTTCTAATACCAGCTCAACATCCCAGCAACTAGAAGCCAGGAAGCTCAACAAAACCTAAAACGTGTCCTACTTCTGTTGGAGTGATCTTTTAGCTTCCTTCCTAGCAGGGGTTAGCATAATGTTAGTTGACAACACAGAAAAATCTTCAATATCCAACTCTAGTATCATATGCAGGTTGATAATGAACAGACTTAGAGCTAAGGACAGCAACTTGATATCGGGCACCATTTGCACCATTCATCCCTTTGAATATTTAATTTCTGTGTGGATCCTCCCATGTACATTTGAACACCCAGGCTATGAAACATGTTTTCACCTTACAACACATAGATACCTTTTGTATGAGTGGAGACAGTAGTATAATTGGCCATATTATTTGCTCCTCAAATTTAGAGCTCCACTAACTAGTAATCTCAAATACAGAATTCTGTAGACAATAGTAATGGAAAAAAAAAGTAGTCATTTGCATATTCAAATAATGCATGTGTTATAACAAGCAAAGAAAAATACACAAATAGTCCCCATCTCTGTGAGCAGAAGGCTAGAGGTGACATCTGTGAGGTGTTCTTTCCATTACGTATTCAATATCTGCTTGCCCCTCAGCTAGTGATTTTTACCTGGTAGAGTGAGCAAAAATTCATTCTTGTTATCTCTTGACATCTCTGCTTTACTTTCTTTGTTCTGGGTTTCCATAGCCTCTATCATAGGGATTGGGCATAGTAAGAAGAAGCATCTTGAGAAGAATCCAGAGACACCATTTTCTTTTTTTTTTTATTGATGCTTTGTGTATTTCATACATCATTTTCCAATTCAGTTCAGGCATATTTCCCTTTCCCTTCCCCCCACCCCACCCCACCCCATCCCAGATCATGCATTCTGCCATAACTGTCCTGCATCTTTCTCTGTTTTCTTTTTCATTTTTTAGCAATAAGTGATAATTTATGAGTACAAGCATCCTTCATGTAAAACCAATTTGCAGGCTGTTGTGCCCAAACCCACACAGCCCATGGGTCCCACCATCCAGCAGGCGGGGGGGGGGCTTGTATGTTCAATCAAGTTGATCAAATGAGTGTCCAGACAATATTGCTGTAGTTTCACCATTCACCCCTATCGCAGCCCTTACATTCTACCACACTCCCTCTTCCACAGATTGTTCCCTAGGCTTAGAAAAAAGGCACAGGTGGATGAGAAACAAAACAGTCTACTTTCTCTGGAGCTGTTGTCTTGGACTCTGGTCAATTCTGGCTGTTTCCTTTCATGGGCTGACAGTTTGTCCAGGAATAACTTTTCGATCCTACTAATGAAGCACAAGCAATTAGATATATAGGTATTTAAACGGTACTAATAGTTATGGTAGGTTACTTTGGTATAGACACATATGTTTGGATGGTATGTTAATCCATGAATTACATTTTTTCCTATTAAATATGACAGGGTCTTACTGGTGATGCTATACTCTTTGACCACATTGCTGTGCAGCACCACTTCTCCAAGGTGATCAGGATCAGTCACTCCAAGCTGTGGAGGAACTCCCTTTCTTGCTGCTGGCACAATGGTGTAAGGAGCCTCAAAGGCAGATGGCAGCCACAACTTTCAGATCAACAAAACTACCATTGCATGCTTTTGTGGAATTATTCTTCTCTAGGTTACGAGGACCTCTAAAACAGCAGAACTTAATGATGCCAAAGTGAGAAGAAAAAATAGTTTAAGTGGCTTATTGGGGTATCTAAAAATGGAGGAGTCTAGCCCAAACCTGCTTGTGGGTTCATTAGTGTTTTTATATAGCTGGGCTGTAAGGAAGAGGCCTTTATAACAGATGTTCCATATCTTGTAAGCCAGTAGCCTAGTTTTCAGGACGTCATATCCTTACTGATGGTGTGCCTATGTCTTCGATGAAGTCATTTTGGCTTTCTGTTAATCCAGCCACTACCAGATGACCAAGTAAATAGTGACATTACTTGCTTCCATGGGCATACACTTATTTGTTCACTTTCCTATAAACTGAATTCCTTTGTTACAAGAAATTCTATCTGGAACACAGCAACAATGGATAAGATATTCTGTGTATTCATGCATGATAGTTATGGTGGAGTAATCAAGGATAGAAAAAGTATGTTCCTGTCTAAAATATACATCTATTGGGGCTGGAGAGATAGCCTAGTGGTTAAGAGCACCGACTGCTCTTGCAGAGGACCCAGGCTCGATCTCCAGCACCCACATGGTGGCTGAGAACAGTCTGTAACTCCAATTCCAGGAGAACTCCAGTTCCAGAGGAATCCGAGACACTCGTTTGACCTCCGAGGCATTGCACAACATGGGTGCACAAACCTACATGCAGACAGTACATTCATATACATACAAAAATAAATAAAATTAAAAAAATAAAATATATGTCTATTTTAATGAGGGCACACATTTGCCTCCTGTATTAAGTGTCAGGCCCAATAATTAGTCTGATCTGGCACTTAGTGTCAGCTGACCCTTCTGTGGAGTGGTCCCTATCAGGGGCTCAACTGTGGAGTCTACTGCAGCAAAATTAGGCACTCAGTACTTTCCAAATCAGCTTTCCTAAAAGAACAGCCATACCACTTGGCCCATGTATAGATTCTATTCCTGCTATTTTGTTCATCCTCCATGAGCAATCACTTCAGTGGCTGGAGAAAGAATATAACTGATCTATAAAGAGAATGCTTCTTGTGTAGAAGCTTGAGTATTAAATTTCTTTGTAACAGATGTAGTATGAGGGGCATCACAAGAGACATAACTGCCTCCAAAGTCTGTGTCCATTCTGAGGTTATCCACATGCTTCCTCCATGTAATACTTTCTTACTGAACTTATAATTATGTTCCCTTCAGAAACATCCTGTCTAGCTAAACACTTCACAGATGCCTGATAATTGGTATTGAACTAAACTTGGAATCCACTTCTCACTCCAGACAAGTAGAAAATCAAGTTTTCTGCTCAAAGTTTCAGCTAACGGGAAGACGGTCCTCGGACACGTTCCCCAAGGGTTTATCCCTCTATGGATCTGTAGTGCTACAACTGTCTTCTTTGCAGGAGCATATCATGAGACTCATCTGTAATCTAGGGATTCAGAATTGTTTATTCCTCTATCACTTGGTCGTAAAATACTCCCTACAAGACCACAGGTATGGACTATGGGATAGAAGGCAACAGAGCAGGAATCAGTCCTGGAAGGGTAGTAACTAGTCTTCATTCACTTGTACCTTCTGCACCTGCCTAAGCTATGATATTGTATACCTAACATTGGTTAGACATATCTAGTTCCTGGTGAGAATATTGGATCATCTGATAACTGATGTCCCATAAAATTAAGCATTTAATCTCTACCGAGGCACAACAGCAAACTAGATGTTATTGGACTCTGGGGAGAGGGGGAAGAAGGAGATGTAGAGAGGGAGATAATAGGACACAGGCTCTATCAAGGGGGAAATGGAAAAACTGGGAGGGCACTGTAACAGCAGATAGGGAAGTGTGGGTAATACAGAGTGAGAATAGAGAGATAAATGCTGCTAAAGATTTCTGAAAAAACAAAATAACAAAATAGAGAATCATATTTTTAGAAGCCTACCTATTTTTTTGGTTAGAGTCAGTTGCTCTTAACAAACCTCAGAAAAGGCAACCTCAACTGAGAAATGGTCTTTATCGGATTGCCTTGGGTGCTTGTCTATGGGACATTTTCTTCTTTTTCTCCTTTTTAATTCAATTTTTTTGTAATTTTCATACAGTATAATTTGATGGCATTTATATCCTCTGTCCTATCTGCAGCTCTCCTTATTGCTACTGTCCAATTTAATGTGTTCCCAAAAATGGGCCCATCCATTGGGGTCTGGTTAACCTACAAAATCTCATGATAGAAAAAGACTGTCTTTGCCTTTGCAACGTCCTTGTTGATACAACTTCCTAGGTGGCACTGGAACTTCTTACTCACTTCCTCAGGTCTTTGCTGGATTTTTTTTCTAGTTTGAACTTGCATGGGACTGGTGCATGCTGTTGCCATCTCTGTGAGTTCATTTGAGTAACTGGCCAGCTGTCTGGAAAATTGTTTCCTGTGGTCATCCACCATCTTTGGCTCTTAGAGTCTTTCTACATACTCGTCAACAGTGATCCCCGTGCCTTGGGGTCAGGAGTTTGATATAGGTATAATATTCAGAGACAAGTGCTCTGCACGGGTTTCTGTGTTGATCACCATCTGTTGCATAAGAAAATTTCTCTGGTGAGAGCTATGTATCAATCTATGGTCATAACAATAACTCATTAGGAATCAGTTTAATATGATAACGATTTAGTAGAAAATTGATATTAGGTTCTCCCATATATCTATGACCTGTCTAGCTTCAGGCTCCTAAGCTTGACATAAATACCAGCTATGGGCTCCATCCTAAGAATTGAACCTTAAATCTGATTAAAGAGTGCTTGGTTATTCCCATAATAGTAGTGCAACTATTGCACAGGTAGGTATATCTTGCCAGGCCAGTTGCTATTGTAGTTTGTAGTATTCATAGCTGGGTAAGGTTGATTATTTTTTCTCTTCTGGTAGTTTGAACAGCACCTTCCAGCACTATCAATGCTTCTAGCCAGTATAGATGATGCTCTGAGTCAGAACCAGCTTGATTTCTCAGTTGTTCTATGGCTCATGTATCTATTATCACCAGCAATATCATCCACTTCTCATGAGAAACCAAGGACAGGAGCAATGGCCAGTATTTTTTGAAGGTCTGTGCAACGCCTGGTCAACAGCTTCTAGAGAGGGAGTCCATTCCTGGCATTGATAATCTTATTTTCATTAGCATCTGTTGTCTAGAAAAGCCTATGACCCCTATTATAGCATAACTCTTTTTAATCTCTTTTTGTGATGTGTATGATGTACTTCGTAACTTATTTAGCAAGTCTTTTCTACACCCTATATCTTGCAGGTTACTACCAACCTTTTCTTCTATCATTTTCAGAGTTTCAGGTTTCACATTGAGGTCTTTGATCCATTTTGAGTTGATTTTTGTATTTGGTGAGAGGTAGGGGTTTAGTTTTATTCTTCTACAAGTGGTGATCCAGTTATGCCAAGACCATTTGCTGAAGATGCTGTCTTTCCTCCATTGAGTCCTCTTGGCCCCTTTGTTGAATATGAGGTGGTTGAAATTGGATGTGCTCAGCTTCGGATCCTCAGTTTCATTCCCTTGACTTATGGGTCTGTTTTTGTGCCAGCACCAGGCTGTTTTTATGACTATAGCCCTGTAATATAGTTTGAAGTTTGGTATGGTAATGCCTCTGTATTGTTCTTTCTACTCAGGGTTTCTTTGGCTATCCAGGGTCTGGGGTCTTTTGTTTCAAAATCAGTCAACAGCTGCACAAAAAATAAAGTCTAAAATTGACAAATAGGACCTTATTAAACTCAACAGCTTCTTTAGGGCAAAAGAAACAATCAAAGAAGTGAAGAGAAAACCCACAGAGTGGGAGGAAAGCTTCACCAGTGATATATCTGACAGAGCATTAACATCCAGAGTATATAAACTATTCACAAAACAAAGGAGGAAGAAAACAAATGACCCATGTAAAAGATGGAGTAAAGTTGGGCTGGAGAGATGGCTTAGCAGTTAAGAGCACCGACTGCTCTTGCAGAGGACCCAGGTTCAATCCCCAACACCCACATGGCGGGAAAGGACCAAAAAAAAAAAGTGTTCAACACTCCTAATAATTAAGGAAATGCAAATTAAATCTACCTTTTATCTTATTCTGGTAAGACTAGCTATGATCAAACAAAGAATACCAAATGCTGGAGAGGTTGTGGGGAAAGGGGAACACGTGTGCACTGCTGGTGGGAGTGCAAACTCATGTAACCCCTATGGAAAGCAGTGTGGAGAACCCCTAAAAGACTCAAAATGAGCCTACACATGACCCAGTCATACCATTCCTGGATATATACGCACAAGACTCATCCTACCACAGAGATACATGGACATCTATGGCAGCTCTCTTCATAATAGCCAAGAGCTGGAAACAACACGTGTCCCTCAACTGACGAGTGGATAGAAAAAATGTGGTACATCTACAGAATGGAATTCTACGGAGCAGTAAAGAAAGATATCATGAACTTTTCAGGTAAATGGATAGAACTAGAAACCATTATGCTAAGTGAAGTATCATAGTACCAGAAAAACGAACAACATATGGTGTCCCTCATTTGTGGATGCTAGCACCAATTCTCTCTTTAGAAGGCAAACTAAATAATTCCTGTTTATTTATTTGTGTTTTTTTATTTTATTTATTTTTGTATGTGTATGAGTGTACTGTCTGCATGTAGGTTTGTGCGCCTGTGTCATGCAATGCCGCAGAGGTCAGAAGAGGGTCTTGGATTCCCCTGGAACTGGAGTTCTCCTGGAATTGGAGTTACAGATGGTTCTTAGCCACCATGTGGGTGCTGGGGATCGAACCCGGGTTCTCTGCAAGAGCAGTTGGTGCTCTTAACCGCTAGGCTATCTCTCCAGCCCCTATTTATTTGTTTTTTAGTAAATATAATACCTAATGTTACTCATCAACTTGCTATGTAATGTAGAAAAGTAAAGTAAAATTTTTTCTTTAAAAAATATTATTCTCCATAATAAAAAATATGTTGGAAAAACCTTATATACTGGCAGGTTTCTATATAGCTTTCTGTGTGCTTCACTTCCTGTCTCTGGATTCCTGCTCTTTTTAAGTTCCTGACTTGGTTTCCCTCAGTGATGGACTATCATTTTGAAGAATAAAATGAAATAAGACTTCTTCCCCATGGCAGTTTTGGTCACAGCAATTTATCACAGCAATATGAAGCTAACTCTGACACATACTCAAATGCACTGTGTGTAGAGGGGAGCGTAGGTGTGGGTGTGGTCTGGGTGACCAGGCAAGGGAAAGTTTCCTTCATATTGTTGGTCAAGTAATCCAAGAGACTCCCAAAGGACTATAAGCTATCATTATACCCCTTGGTTGTCTACCATAACTTGAAAATAAGATCTTGTTATTGACTTCATCACACACTTCAGACATAGGACTTAGAGAAATCAAGGTGGAACTGACCGAGATGCCACCTTCCTAGAAACTAGTTCCCAGAGTATCAGAAGGTTTATTTGATCTCTCAAGGTAGAAAAACAATGAACAGTTCTACTCAGCTGAAAATTCTATGCAGTACAACAATGACCACCCCAACAAAATATCACTAATTGTGCAATAGTGGCACTTTTATCTTGTGTATAGCCAACAATAGTGTAATTGGACTTGGATTCTGATTAGTAAGAGAATATTCATTCTTACTACTGTGGACTTAGCCAAATACACAAGTTTGGAGATGTTACAGTCTATAAAGTAGAACAGTTTACTGTCAGTTTTCTAAAAGCATACAAATTTTAAACTAAATTCTGAATACTTATTCTTATAGCCACAGATGACTGTAGCTCTCAACATTCATCAAAAGCTTCCAATGTGACAGATGGAAACTATTATAAAGTTCCACAACTAGTCAAAATCCGGAAAGTAAGTGATCATATGATGGCCAGCCTCCAGTGATGCATCTACAATGCAACCTTGACACCTGTGGCTCGAGGAGTAGCACAGAAGAGGGAGTAGAAAGACTGGAAGAGCCAGAGGACTAGGATACCTTGTGCTGGGATCTCTAGATATGACAAAGAAGCGGTGCCCAAGAAATCTCAACGATAAGGTTTCCTAAGCAAGAACTCCATGATGACATTAGTTGACTTACCAATGTAGATGGGAGGAGTCTGACACAGCCCCACCTGTACATGAGGAGCTGCAGGCAATCATTGGCTGATGAGGGAGGGAGAACTAATTTTTTTTCAGGGATGAGATCCTCAATAGGTTATCTAATCCCAAGTGGACAGCCCTACACACATGTATACATGAACACCACTAAATGGACTTCAGTGGATGAGACATATGTGTGTGCACATGTGTGTAACATTAATAATCAAAGAAAAGGTCACAAAAGTGAGCAAGAGTGAAGGGAATGTGAAAAGAGTTGGAGGGGTGGAGGGAAGGGTGAAATGATGTAAATATTCATTCTCAAAAAATTTAAAAACAAAAGCAAAGTGTTAGGAAAAATATTTAATAGTTAACAAAATAAGAGGATGTATATTTGCTCTAAATTTAAAAAGTTCCATGTGACGATCAATTAGTTATTGTTAGAAGATCAATAATGCTTTCCTAGTGGCCATAAAGATTTCAAGTACCACTGAATCTGCAACATTATCAGACCCAAGTATTAGAGCAGCCTCTGTAATGCTGTCTGGACTTGCTGAAGAAACGACTATAGATGCCAACCCAGATTACTATACCCAGCAAAAATGTCCATTATAGTTGAAGGAGAAAGAAAAATATTGCATGACATAACAAGATGAAAGATTACATGTCCGGAAAACCAAACCTTCAGAAAATACTCAAAGCAATTCAAAGGACAGAGGAAAGGAGTGACTATCCCCAAACAGTGAGAGAGAGAAATTAATAAAAGTATATCCAGGAAAATACATACCTAGATCAAAATGCAAACAGAAAATAAGGTGAAGAGACGCAACACACATCTCTCAATAATCTTAAATATTGATGGTCTAAACTCCCCAATCAAAAGACATACATAGACTGGGAGAATATATTAGAAAACAGAATCCATTGAGCCAGGCGTGGTGGTGCATGCCTTTAATCCTAGCACTCGGGAGGCAGAGGCAGGCGGATCTTTGTGAGTTCAAGGCCAGCCTGGTCTACAGAGTGAGTTCCAGGACAGCTGGGGCTACAAGGAGACCCTGTCTCAAAAAGACCGAAAAAGAAAGAAAGAAAGAAAGAAAGAAAGAAAGAAAGAAAGAAAGAAAGAAAGAAAGAAAGAAAGAAAGAAAGAAAACAGAATCCGGAGTGCACAGAGGTTAGATGGGGATTTCCCAGGACCACCTGAAGCACAGGTAGGAGCTGGGCGCTTCAGCCAGGTGTATTGTTTGGTTTGATTCAATCCTCTTGTGTGGCTGTGGAGGCAACTAGCTAGTATAAAAGGTGGGCCTGTTGCCATTGTGAGACTTGCGTGCACAGAGCTTAGATTGGGGATTTCCTAGGACCACCTGAAGCACAGAGTACCAGGGCCTGGGCTAAACAGATATAACCCCCACCCCCACTCCCGGCTGCCAACTGGAATTGCCCAGGGAGTGTCCAAGTGGATTCTTTGGAGAGCCTTCAGAACAGAAAGGGAAGAGTGAGTTAAACTTCCAATAGAAAGCCTAAAACTTAGACAAGTCAACACTCTACAAGCAAGGAGAAAAACTAATCAATCAAACAGACATTGAAGGCATCTGAAGGAGGCAAGCAAAGCAAGCCTTCAACACAGTGAAGAGGCATTTGGGAGTCTCATTGGAATACAGGCAAAGAGAAACCCACATGCCAGGGACATAACAAAGGGACAACATGGGAAAGATGCAGGATAATTCCACACCAAACTCTACCAACCCTGTGGGAGATTCCTACAGTGGGATTCCCCTGGGGATGGCCCAGGGCACAGATCTTAGAAGAAGAATTGTGGACATACTCAAAGAAATCAAAGACTGTAAAGAACAAGTCATCTAACCTGTAGAGGATGTAAGCTTGTGGCATCAGCCATGGGTTATTTCTCCAAGGGGAGAGCCAATAGCCAATTAGATTTGGGATATACAGGCACATGGCTGCCTCTGCTGCACAGTATTTCCAGGCAGGTGAGGTGTATCTGGTGCTGACGGTGGAGTCTTGCTTGACTCAGGGAGACCCATATTTGCTTTATTGGTTTAGTGGCCTTTGGTAACACTCTCTGGCATTCCAGAGGCCATCTGTACACTTGCATGTGTGGTCTCAATACATCCCTCCCATGTTAACGTCAGGTCTTCGGCAGCAGGGTCTTATTGCCTCTCCTCCTGTAGGTATCCCAACTTAGAGGCAAGGAGCCCTTACCTTTTGTGGGGCCTTGGATCCCCTGGCCAACATCCACCTGGTAGAACAATCCATTGCTGATGTCAGAGCTCCTGTATTAATATATTTTGCCTGAGTGCATAGCCCTAGGACTTTAGTATTATATTTGGTTCTGAACAGAGAGTAATCCCTTCCACAGTTCCCATGTCTAGTGTCAGCCCATGAAAGGAAACGCCAGAATTGACCAGAAGTCCAAGTCAACAGCTCGCTCAGAGAGAGTGGACTGTTTTTACCTCTCATCCACCTGTACCCCTTTTCTAAGCCTAGGAACAACCTGCAGAAAGGGGGTGGTAGAAAGTGAATGTGGCGATTGTGGGGTGAAGTGGGAAACTACAGCAATGTAGTTCTGGACCACTCTTTGAATCAACTTGATTGAACAAACAACCTCACCCCCCCCCCGACTGGATGGTGGGTCCGTGTGTGGTGTTTGGGACAACAGCCCTGCAGATAGGTTTTGCATGAAGGATGCTTTGTACTCATGGAATTATCACTTATCTAAAAATGAAAAAAAAACTGAGAGAAAATGCAGAGCAGTTATGGCAGAATGCATGATCTGCGGATGGGGGGTGAGGGTGGGGGGGGGAGGAAGGGGAATACGCTGAAAGAATTGGCACCCTGTATGAAATGGCACACAGGCCTTAAAGAAAATTAATAAACAAAAAGAACAAGTCAGAGAACTAACGAGAGAGAATGCAAACACATCAAGGAAGGACAGAGAGAGAGAGAGAGAGCGAGAAGACTGACAAACTCCAGAAGGAAGTGAAAACACTGAAAAGATCCCATATTGGAAAAGAAAAGGAAACCAACCAGCAAAGCAAAGAGCTCCAGGAAGAGATTGAGAAGCTCCAAAAGGAAATGGAAATACTAAAGAAATCACAAGACAAAATGAAAAAGGAAATCAAACACTCATGCAATCAAGAGGAAAGGAATGGAAAAAGCCTCAGAAGTAGAACGGAGGAAGCAGAACAAAGAATATCAGACCTGGAAGATAACACAGAACAACTAAAAAGCCCAAGTAAAGACTATGAAAAATTAAAAAATACACAAAAGTGGAACAACCTGGAAATGTGAGACACTATGAAAAAATCAAACCTCCACATCATAGGAATAGAGGAAGGAGAAGAATCCTAAGAGAATGGTATTGATCAGATCTTCAACAGAAGAATAAATGAAAATTTCCCCAAACCAAAAAAACACAAACCAATACAAATACAAGAAGCACATAGAATTCCAAACAGACAAGATCAGAAAAGAAACTCCCCACGCCATATCGTAGTTAAAACGCTAGATGCCCAAAATAAAGACAAAATTCTGAAAACCACAAGAGAAAAACAACAAGTTACATATAAGGGGCAACCTATCAGAATTACAACTGACTTCTCAGTGCACACTATGGAGCAACTATCCCCAGGCACCTAGAAAGAGAAATTAATAAAAGTATAAATGCAGAAGTAGAAACCTAAACAAAAAATGCAAATGGATAATAAGGTGAAAGGAAGCAACACACATCCATCAGTTATAACCTTACATATTAATGGACTAAACTCCCCAATCAAAAGACACAGACTGGGAGATTGGACTAGGAAACAGAACCCATCTAGATGCTGTCTACAAGAAACCTATCTTACCTTCAAGGATAGGCACCACCTTAAAGTAAAAGGATGGTAAAAGATATTCCAAGAAAATGGTACCAAAAAGAAAGCAGGTGTTGCTATTTTAATATCAGACAAAATAGACATCAAAGGAATGTGGAAAAAAACAAAAGCAAAAACAAAAAAAGTGTTCAATGGAGTGCACAGAGCTTAGATTGGGGATTTTCCAGGACCACCTGAAGCACAGGTAGGAGCTGGGCACTTCAGCCAGGTGGATTGTTGGATAATTATATCACTGGGTTGTTGGATAACTGTATCATTGGTCTGTTGGATAATTGAATCATTGTCTTGTGTGGCTGTGGGGGCAGAGTCACCCTGCTAGCTTGTATAAAAGGTTGGCATGTTGCTACTGTGAGACTTGAGTGCACAGAGCTTAGATCTGTGTTTTCCCAGGACCACCTGAATCACAGGTAGGAGCTGGGCGCCTCAGCCAGGCAGATCGTTGGATAATTCTGTCACTGGGTTGTTGGATAATTGTATCATTGGTCTGTTGGATAACTGAATAATTGTCTTGTGTGGCTGTGGGGGCGGAGTCGCCATTGCTAGCTGGTATAAAAGGTGGGGCTATTGGCACTGTGAGACTTGAGTGCACAGAGTTTAGATAGGGGATTTCCCAGGACCACCTGAAGCTAAGAGAGGCATATCCCCTCCCCCCACCCCCTGCCAACTGGAAGTGCTGAGGGAGTATCCATGTGCAACCACAATACTGATTCTGGGGCAAAGGGCAAGGTAATAAATGAAACAGTGAACCTGAAACACCTCTAGTCCCTCATCAACAAGCCCTAGAAACAACCTAATGAAACTGGCTGGTAGGAAGCAGAATGAGCACAGTGCTCAGCAGGGTACTGACTGGGTTGTTCCCTACCCTATTTTTTTTTTTTGGAGAACCTTCAGAACAGAAAGGGAAGAGTGAATTAGACTTCCAATATATAAACAGGGACACAACAAAGGGACAACATGAGAAAGGTGCAGGATAATTCCACACTGAGCTCTACCAACTCTATGGGAGATTGCTATAGTGGGATCCCCCTGGGGGTGGCCCAGGACACAGATCTTAGAGGAACAATTGCAATCATATTCAAAGAAATCAAAGAATGTAAAGAAACATCCAGAGAAATAAGGAGAGAGAATGAAAAACTCAGCAAGGACCTAGAGGGAGAGAATGACAAATGTCAGAAAGAACTAGAGGGAGAGAATGACAAACTCCAGAAGGAAGTGGAAACACTGAAAAAAGAAACCAACCAGCAAAGAAAGGGAGTACAGGAAGAGATTGAGAAGCTCCAAAAGGAAGTAGAAATACTAAAGAAATCACAGGATGAAATGAAAAAGAAAATTGAACACTCATGCAATCAAGAGGAAAGGAACAGAAAAAGCCTCAGAAGTAGAATGGAAGAAGCAGAACAAAGAATAACAGACGTGGAAGATAACACAGAACAGCTAAATAGCTCAAGTAAAGATTATGAAAAATTTTAAAATACATAAAAGTGGAACATCCAGGAAATGTGGGACATTATGAAAAGATAAAACCTCCACATCATAGGGATAGAAAAAGGAGAAGAACATGGTGGATGAAAACTGTCTTTAACTCCAGTTCCAGGGGAATCTGAAACACTCTTCTGACCTCCGCGGCATTGCATGGCACGGGTGCACCAACCTACATGCAGACAGTACATTCATACACATACAAAGTAATAAAATTAAAACAATAAAAAATCAGAATGGGCACAAATAAATGACTAAATGGTACAACTCAAGAATCTGGGAAAAGAAGAACAAATTCAGAAGACACTAAGGAAAAAGAAACAAAGAAAATAGTACAAATAATCAATGAATGTAAGACCTGGTTCTTTGAAAAGAAAACAATTTAGGCAGAACTTTAACCCAATTAACCAAGAGAAGGAAAGAACAAATCAAATCAACCAAATCAGAAGCAAAAGGGGAATGTCAGAACAACAAAAATATCCAGAACAGTTTGAGGGGATACTTTTAAATTATGAACTCTATTAAATTGGAAAATCAAAAATATATGTAGGAATTTCATTGATACCACAAAAGGTAAACAAAGAAAACAACAACCTAGAGACCCACAAACAAATACGAAAATGGAAAAAATAATCCAAAGCCTCCTGATCCAAACCCCATTCCCATGGATTCACAGCTGGATTCCACTAGATGATCAAAAAAGATCCAAAAAAGATAGAAACAGAGGGAGAACTAACAAAATATTGTGATGCTTGTATTACTCTAATGCCCAAACCAGGAAATAACATAACAAAGAAAGAAAAAATATACTCAGATATCCCTAATAAACATGGATGCAAAAACTCTTTTCAACCTACTCACAAGTCGAATACAGACATACATCGAAATATCATCCTTCATAAAAAAAAAGAAAAAGGAGAATTCCAAGAGAATGGTATTGATCAGATCTTCAACAAATAATAGATGAAAATTTCCCCAAACTAAAAAAAGCAAACCAATACAAATACAAGAAGCACATAAATCTCCAAACAGACAAAATCAGAAAAGAAACTCCCCACACCATATCATAGTTAAAACACTAAGATTCCCAAAACAAAACGAAATTCTGAAAGCCACAAGAGAAAAACAACAAGTTACATATAAGGGGCAACCTATCAGAATTACAACTGACTTTTCAGCAAAAACTATGAAAGCAAGAAGAACGTGGAGCAAAGCATTCCCAGTGTTAAAGGACAATAGATGCCAACCCAGGTTACTATACCCAGCAAAAATGTCAATTATAGTTGAAGGACAGAGAAAAATCTTCCATGACATAAACAAAATGATAGAATACATGTCTGGAAAACCAACCCTTCAGAGAATACTTGAAGCAATTCAAAGGACAGAAGAGAGGAGCAACTATCGCCAAACACCTAGAAAGAGGAATTAATAAAAGCATAAAAGCAGAACTAGAAACCTAAACCAAAAATGCCAATGGATAATAAGGTGAAAGGAAGCAGCACACATATTTCAAATATAACCTTAAATATTAATGGACTAAACTCCCCAATCAAAAGACATAGACTGGGAGATTGGATTAGAAAACAGAACCCATCTATATGCTGTCTACAAGAAACCCATATCACTCTCAAGGATAGGCACCAACTTAAGGTGAAGGGATGGGAAAAAATATTCCAAGCAAATGGTACCAAAAAGAAAGCAGGTAGTGCTATTTTAATATCAGACAAAATAGACTTCAAAGTAAAAGAAATCAGAAGAGACAAAGAATGCCATTACATGTTTATCAAATAAACAATTGACCATGAAGATTTCACGATCATGAATATATATGCACCAAACTCTGGTACACAAAACTTTAAAAAGACAATTCTCCAGGACCTCAAGGCACAGATTAAACCCAGCATACTCACAGTAGGGAACTTCAATACCCCACTGAGCCCTTTGGACAAGTCAACCAGACAAAGAATAAACAGAGAGACATCTGAATTGAATGATACAATACAACAAATGGACCTCACAGACATCTATCAAATATTCCAGCCAAATAACAGAGAATACACTTTCTACTCAGCACCCCATAGAACATTCTCCAAAATCGTCCACATACTGGGACACTGAAAAAATAACTCCATAAATACAAGAAGACTGAAATAATTTCATGCATTCTATCAGACCACAGTGTAATAAAGCTCACTATCAACACCAGGTAAGCCCTACTATCTACAAGATCACAGGGAGGCTAAACTACACACTCCGGAACCATGAATGGGACAAGGAAGAAATAAAGAGAGAAATAAAATCATTCCTGGAACTGAATGACAATGACAATACAACACAACAAAACCTATGGGATAACTTAAAAGCAGTCCTAAGAGGGAAGTTCATAGCCCTGGGTGCCTACATTAGAAAACCAGAAAGAGCACAAGTGAATGATCTAACACTGCAGCTAAAAGCACTTGAGAGACAAAAACAGATGAAACCTAAATGCAACACACAGGAAGAAATAACAAAAATCAGAGCAGAAATCAATGAAATAGAAACAAAGAAAACCATACAATACATCAATGAATCCAAAAGTTGGTTCTTTGAGAGAATAAATGAGATACACAGACCTCTATCCCAGTTAACCAAAGAAAGAAAGAGAAACTTCAAATCAATAGAATCCATGATGAAAGGGGAAATTTCACAACAAACAGTGAAAAGATCCAGACAATCAAAGGTGAATACTTAAAAAACCTATACTCTACTAAGTTTGAAAACCTAGGAGAAACAGATGAATATCTGAAATCCTGGGAATCACCAAAGATAGCAGCTCACACCAGTAAGACTGGCTAGGATCAAGAAGACAAATGATAGCAAATGTTGGAGAGGTCATGGGAAAAGAGGAACACTCATCTGGTGGGAGGAGTGCTGGTGGGAATGTAAATTCATACAACCACTACCCAAAACAGTTTGGGGAACCCTTAAAAGACTCAAAATGAACCTACCACCTGACCCAGTCATTCCACTCCTGGGTATGTACCCACAAGACTCATCCTACTGCAGAGATACATGCACAGCCATGTTGATTGCATCTCTCTTTACAATAACAAATAGCTGGAACCAACCCAAATGCCCCTCAACCAATGAGTGCATAGAGAAAATGTCATACATCTCCACAATGGAATTCCAGTGGTAAAGAAAGATGACATCATGAACATTGCAAGTAAATGGATGGAACTAGAGGATATTATGCCATGTGAAGTAGCACAGTCCCAGAAAAACAAACAACTAATGGTATCCCGCATTTGTGGATGCTAGTGCCAATCACCTAGTTGTAAGGCAAACTGAGCATCATAAAAAAAAAACAAAAACTGAGCATCATCAATGTTACATTCCTCTTTTTCTAAAAGCAATTGTGCTCTTATAATGTGAATCCCTTAGACTCTAGAATTAACCTAGCACTTATTTCAGACTTTGTAATCTTGTTTTATGGGTAGAGGGTATATAGGCATATTTTAGAGGAATATAAATTTAAAAAGGAAAAATGTGAATCCTGAAATACGACATAGAAATGACATACAGTTTATTTTCAGATGACATAATTTGGGTATAGGCACGAAATATATATATATATATATATATATATTCATATATTTGCATATGTTGAAGCAATACAGATTAGAGGGAACAGCAATAGCAGAGGAACTGTGACAGGGATTCTACTGAAACAGTAAAGTTCTCCCAAAGACAATAATCCTCTGCTTTGAAAAACTTTGAAAAGACTCAGAAAAAAGATAAAAGGTAGGTATGGCAGAACGCATGAACTCGGGTGGGGGTGGGGGGCACAGAGAGGGAAATGAGTCTAAACTGGACTGAGAAATGATGTATGAAATACACAAAACTTCAATAAAATATAAAAATAAATTTACTACATTTGTTTATTTTTATTTGTGTGTGTGTGTGTGTGTTCGTGTGTGTGTAATTTATTCCCCACACTTAGTTCACATGCTGTGCCAAAACATCATTGTACTTACTACCTTCTGCTTCTCAGACCACACAACAGATCGCCCTCAATACCGCAGAACACTATGTTACTTTGTGGAAGGTCAAGATGAGCAAGACCACTGTACGCTTCATGGTGAAAGAGAAAAGAAGAATTAAAGCTTTAACCCACACACAATTTGGCTCACAAAAAGAAACATAACCACTTCCTTGGGTCTTGAAAGTTACTTTAGAACAAACATTACCCAGATCAGTAGCTATATAACAAACACCAAAGGCCATGTTGATATCTTTCCGGCAAAGTCACTGTATGTTTGACAGCTGCTGCAGTTGGAATCTATACCTGATTAAATTTATGTAGTTGACAGGTTTTCTCCAAGATTCACCAGGTGTCTATGCAGTCCAAACAGATGGACCAATGGTGATCAAAATAGAGGATTCCTGGGTCTTGAAACTTGCAGGGCAATGACAGTGTCACCAACTTCTACAGTTCTCCCTTCCACAGTTGTGGCATGGCAATGCTGGTGAAGAAGAGTTTCCAGACCCCCTTCCTCTACTAGAGCTCATTTGATGTATCAACATGATGCAAGGAGATCCTACCTTATGTTTATCTCTTTAAATTATACATGCAGGAAGTGAGGGGGGATAAGAAGGAATTATCTTAAATGTGAACCCTGCTTATTCTGAGACTTGTAATCAGACTTCATCTATAACTTGACAGCCATCAGCCCCTTCCTCAGTGTCATCAGGCAGGAATTAGCCCCAATTCCATGTGACTATGTGGCAATCAATGACATTTTAATTTCTTTTTTTTTTCGTCTCCCTGTAGCCCCAGCTGTCCTGGAACTCACTCTGTAGACCAGGCTGGCCTTGAACTCACGAAGATCCACCTGTCTCTGCCTCCCAAGTGCTAGGATTAAAGGCGTGTGCCACCATGCCTGGCTTGACATTTTAATTTCTTTCCATCCAAAATATAATCAGTCTACCTTAGCCATAGGTTCCTTAAATAAAGCTTGGAAGAAGATTTATAGCATATGCTTATTACAAGATCTTCCTCAAGAGGACTCAAACTTCCCTTCAGTCAAGGAACTATGAATCTGTGAACTGAAGTATACATAGAAATAAAGCTGTAAGTCATCAGTGTGCTGACATAGCTCCTACTTTCTGCTACTAGACACAGAAAGGTTAGTTGTTGTTGTTGTTATACAGGTCAAACAATAGTAGAGTAGGTTGTCCATAAATTTTGTTTCTAAGAACAAAATAATTAACTATATCCAAAGGTCTCTGTGAGCTAAGGCATTTTGACTATGTCTCTGCCATATTTCACAATGACAAGATAACATTATTTCTATTGGCCTCTGCTGCTCCCTGACACCTTCGCCCTCAGTGAAATCAAGGTATTCTTGAGAGACCCACATTCAGGCTAAAAATCAGAGGTAGAAGTAAGAAAACCACATTCAAACCAGCAATAGAAATCTCCCCCAGCTCCCTCTACTGGCAAAGCTTTACTACATGAATTGGCAAAAGAGAAACCTAAGATGCCATTCCTTCCGGTAATATAAGCAAGGTAATAAAAGGTAGGTGCATAGCTGAGAGGTGATAAAATGCAAGAGCCACACTCCAAACATTTTGTCAAGTGACATGGAAGGCTGCATCCTAGGAGGACACAGTCCCTATGCAGCAGGTCCAGGATATACAAGCAGCTCTGTTGGGTTGACTGTATTTACCAAGAGCATTATGATTTTTAAAGTATTTAAAAATCATAATGCTCTTGGTAAATACAGTCAACACACAGAGTCAGGAAAACCCCAAAGAAATACTTTATCAATGTTGGAGTTGTGGAGCAAGACCATGCATGCCACATGCAGCAGAGAACTAAACATTAGAAAAGTCATGCTACAGGGTCACAGCAAAGACAGAAAAATTAATTGCAGGACACCAAGAGGCTACACGAACAGAAGCATGCCTGATAGAGGTTCCTTATGTCTTATGGAGTTGTAGGTTGAAGAAGCTCATGAACTGATTTAACAGAGATGGAAATAGTACATATGGAATCAAGCACATGCAAATGGGACTAGAGAGTGTAAAAAGTACCAGCTGGTAACTGGGATTGCCACAGGTCCATGGACTGCAGTAGTGTTGATTTGTTCCCTTCTGTACAGCCATACTGCACGGAGATCCCTTGGTAGCAAAGTATAATACAAGGCCGAGTTCAGTTGATGAGTGTATTAGTCACTTTTCTGTTGCTGTGATAAAACACCATGACCAAGGAAACTTATAAAAGGAAGAGTTTATTTGAGCTTACAATTGACGCTTCCAGGGAATTAGAGTCCATTGTGGTAGGAGGCATGGTGGCCGGGCTGGAGCAGAAAGCCGAAGCACACATCTCGCAATGTGTACAGGAAGTCGAGAGAGAGAGAGAGAGAGAGAGAGAGAGAGAGAGAGAGAGAGAGAGAGAGAGACTGGAGACTGCAAGGCTTGTTAAACTCACTAAGCCCGCCCCCAATGACATACTTCCTCCAGCATGGCCGCACCTTCTAAGATCTCCCAGAACAGTGCCACCAGCTGGGGACAAAATGTCTGAATACTTAAAGCCTATGGGGGACACTCATTCAAACCACCACAATGGGTTAGACAGCCCAAAGAATATGTGAATGTGAGCAGAGATGGACTGTAGCCCCAATAATAAATGTCCTAGAAAGGTAGTCATGAGACGAAATAATTACATTGGACAGAGCTTTAGATGTCATGTTTGGTCATTTACTCTATGTAAGAGGAAAGTGGTTGGGAATAAGGAGGTCTGAGCAAGAGGTATGTGGATGAGATCCTAGAGTCAGATCAGATAGTAAAGGCCTTTGGTTTGCATTTCAATGGCCACCAGAAAGCATTAACTACAGAAGGGCATACTACCAACTATATAGCATGGCTTTTCAAGTTGACCTTAGCCAACTCTGCCCCTGTTCAACCCAGGCCTGTCACAATGTTTCCATGGTGATAAAATTTAGATTAATCATGAGCCCAGTATCAAAGGCAGCCACTCAGGAAGGTTATTAACAATTCCCAATGTACAACTTCTCAGCAGGGGACGACACTAAACTTATGTCTGAATTATCATTGAAGAGATCAGCCAAATACTAGGTGGTAATATGCTTAAAAGGCATATAGTACTTCTTCTACCCTGGAAGGGGCATAAATACATTTTGATACAAACTGAAGGTCCCCCTGTTACAAACTTCCTTTTTCTTTAATTTTATTTATTTTGTATGTGTATGAATGTACTGTCTGCATGCAAGTTTGTACACCCATGTGGTGCAATGCCGCGGAGGTCAGAAGAGGGCGTCGGATTCCCCTGGAACTGGAGTTAAAGACGGTTCTCAGCCACCATGTGGGTGCTGGGGATCAAACCCAGGTCCTCTGCAAGAGCAGTCGGTGCTCTTAACTGCTAGGCCATCTCTCCAGCCCAAACTTCCTTTTTCTTTACATTAGCCCATCAGCCCACACCACTATAGAAAGACTAAGACTGTTTGGCTCAATAACAAAGGGTCTCTTGTAAAAGTTCCTTAGACCATGGAAGTAAAGCAGTGAGAAAATGATCATGTTCTTGTCACATCCATATTTTAGAAGCTAATGGCCTGCTAGAGTGATAGAATGGCTCTTGAAAGGCATGCCTGAGGGAGCATCCTGGAGATGACATACCAAAGACAGAATATACATCTTGTCTTGGTCTATTTGTGCAGCTATGAGAAATATCTGAGACTGGGTAATTTATAAGAAGCATAAATTTCTCATAATGCTAGAGGTTTGCACCAATCCAAAATGAAGACATCACGGTTGGTTTCTCTTGAGGATTGCTGTCTGTTTCCAGGCCACTGCCTTGTTCCTTGTTCTGTTTCCTTATAAAACAACAGAGCAAGGGTGTCCTCCCTTCAATCTTGAACCATTTTATGAGGGTGCTAATCCCACTCAAAACTGGTCTCCTCACCTTCCCAAACCCATGTCTTTTTGTTGTTATTTGGTTGTTTTTTAGACAGGGTCTCCCCATAGCATAAGCTGGCCTGGAACTCACTATGTAGACCAGGCTGCAATCACACAGAGATCTGCCTCCCAAGTGCTGGGATTAATGGCGTGTGCCACCATGCCCAGTTTTATGCCTTTTTGATGTTACATTGGAGGTGAAATTTCAACATGTATTTTAGAGAATACCATTATTCAAACTTTAAACTACTTATTATAATATGATGCTATAGCCACAAGAGGCAGAACATGTAAACCTGGTTTCAGGAAATAAATGGAGTAAGAATGGTCAGAGTATTACCATCAGAGATTAATTCAGAGAATCTGTGCTCATCAACTTCAAATCTTTACACTGCATAAGTGCACTGAGTTTTGGTTCCTAGAGGGGTCAGTTTACCAAAAAACAAAGTATCAGGTATATTATCCTATAAGTTATAACTGTATCTCTGTCCCTTTAAGATTCATAAACCAACAGTCCAGCAGATGAGGATAAGGGACATTGTTCTAGAAGTAGTAATCAAGATGTATGCTTGTCAACTAGAAATTCCTATGAAACCTCTGTTGATACTCCTTTTATACTGCCAAAGAGCACTATTTAGTAGCATGCTATCAATTCCATCAGCACCTAGGGATGTTGCATACTGATGGCTCAGAGTGAAGCCACTTCCCAGAGGTGCCCTCAGCCTAAGAGAATTTCCCTGCTCAGTGTGTTGGTTGGCATCAGATATTTCTGTCCAACAAGATGGAGGGTGTGGTGAAATACAGGAGCCATCTGAGAAGTGTCAAGAAGAAGAATGCTTGCCTATGTGTGTCTCCTTTTGCACCTTATTCCACCTGGACTCTCAGTCTGTGGAACACTGCTGCCCACATTCATATCTATTTCCTTCTTGTTAGACATGTGAGACATGAACCTTACCAGCCCATCCCCGAGCCACTTCTCATGCTGTGCAGTTGGGAATGAAGCATAACCAATCAAAGTCAAGAACATGACCTCCTAGAGGACAGCCCTTGTAGATGCAGGATTATGGGATCGCATACCCTTGCCCCAGTTTGGAAGATCTCTGACAGCTTATTCCACCTCTATGGGCTCCATGTATTCTGAATTACCTTTAATGACATAATATTTAAGTATAAAAAGTAAAAGCCTTGGGGCTAAAGAGATGGCTCGGTGGTTAAGAGCAATAATTGCTCTTTCAGAGGACCTGAGTTCAGTTCCCAGGACCCACAGGGCAGTTAAGAACTATCCATAACTCTCCAATTCCAGGGAATCTGATGCCCTCTCCGACCTCTGTGGGCATTTCATACATGAGGGCAATACACTCATAAACATTAAATAAAAATAACAAGATATTTCTTTAAAAGTAAAAGTGTGGGGGCTGGAGAGATGGCTTAGTGGTTAAGAGCACCAACTGCTCTTGCAGAGGACTCAGGTTCGATTCCCAGCATCCACGTGGCAGCTAAGAACTATCTTTAACTCCAGTTCCAGGGGAATCCAACATCCTCTTCTGACCTCTGCGGCATTGCACAACATGGGTGCACCAACCTACATGCAGACAGCACATTCATACGCATAAAAATAAATAAAAAATAAATAAATAAATAAATAAAATGTTAAAAGTAAAACTGTGAAGATTTTTTTAGGGAAATAAAGAAAATTGACATGCTTAGATTAACAATAAACTAAACTTTAGCCAAAAAAATTCATAGATAGATAGAATTCCATATATAGAGATTTTAGGCATCAGTTAAAAAAGAAAGATACTACTTACTGATAAATGATTTCAGGCCATTAAGGAGACATAACAATCCTAAATTAACATGAATCTAATTAACAACTTCAAAATGTATTAAGAAAAGGGGACAGAATTATGAAAGAATTCATCAGTTCTGCTATAGCAATAAGAGATTCTCAGTAATTGGCTGATCAAGCATACAAAAATGAGATATTAAAGATTTAAATATCACAATTAAAAAGCAAGTCTCAACAAGATTCAGAGATATTAGCATTCTACTAAAAAATTCCCTGACTATAATTCAACTATTAGAATTCTAATTACTCCATGAAACAATTAAATAAAAAACTGTATACATTAGAAACTTCTAAAAGCTCATTTGAAGAGTTAATAGCACATAATAAATCATCATAATAATGAGAAAATGTTAGAAATTAAAAGTGACTTACCAAAATGTATGTGATTCTTTGAAAGCAGCATATATATAGGAATATATGTAATCAGTTTTAAATAGATATTTTAGAAATAAATCCTAAAAGTAAATGAGCTAGGCATCCAGTTTAATTAAAAAAGCCAGGAATTCAAAATTAACCTAACATTAGAACTTTGACTAATTTAGTCGATTATAATAACCAATTAAAAGATAAAAATCATGTGACCCATCTTAATAGATGCAATTGAAATAAAAGCTGGCTAAAATTCAATATCCCCCTATTTTAAACACTAAATATACAAGAATAGGAAGAACATTTTAGCCGATTAAAAATATTTAAAAATTAAAGACACAAAAAAAATTTTAAATAAGGATTTTCAATAAGGATAAAATATTAATGCTTTCCATTTAAATACCAGACCTCAGACAACACCACTTCCCAATGTAGTACTGGAGTCTACCTTGTCTATAAAACTGTCTACTTGTGCTATTATCACAAAATGCTTGAGACTGAGTAATTTATTAAGACTAAGTTTATTACCCACAGTGCTGTAAATTGTAAAGTCCAAAACCACGGTGCCAGCAGGTTTAACAACGCTGCTTTTCTCATGGTGTCTTGAATGCTGTATCTTTCAAAGGGGTAGGGTTATGTGTGTTTTCAGAGAACAGTGGAGGCAAAGTGGTGGGAATGGATCAATGCTAATGATGTCCCTTCCCTTGTAAGGCAGGAATCCTGTCCTGAGGGTGGAGCCCTCCTCCCTTGATCTCACCTCTAATATATCAACCCAAGGAAGATTAAGGATTTACATTAATTTTGGAAAGACAATAAAGCAATGATTTAAAATAAATATGCTGCTTAGGAGGTAAAGGCAGGCAGATCTTGGTGAGTTCAAGGTCAGCCTGCTCTACATAGTGAGTTCCAGGACAGTTGGGGCAACAGGGAGACCCTGCTCAGAAGGATGCAAACAAAGGGAATTCTCCCAAATTCCTTCTATGAATCCAGAATCACCCTAATACCCAAACCAGACAAAGAAACAACCAAAAAAGAAAGCTATAGACCCATCTCATTAATGAACACAGATGCAAAAATTCTCAAAAAAATACTTGGTAAATCGCATACAGACCCACATCAAAAAGATCATGACCAAATTGGATTCATACCAGAGATGCAGGGATGGTTCAACATACATAAATCAATAAATATCATAAAGCACATAAATGGACTGGAAAGACAAAAACCACACTATCAACTCAATTGACACAGAAAAAGCCTTTGACAAGATCCAGCATCCTTTCATGTTTAAAATCCTAGAGGGAATTGAACTGAAGGGAACATTCCTCAACATGATCAAAGCCATATATAGCAAACCCACTGCCAACATCATCCTAAATGGAGAAAAATTGGAACCATTTCCCTTAAAGGTGGGACCCCGGCAAGGCTGCCCCTTATGGCCATGCCTCTTTAGCATAGTGTTTGAAACACTTGCTAGGGCAATAAGACAAGAGAAGGAAATTAAAGGAGTACTAATCAGAAAAGAAGAAGTTAAGCTATCCCTTTTTACAGATGATAAGATAGTTTACCTAATATATGCTAAAAACTCCACCAGAAAACTTCTAGAAATGATTAAGAGTTTCAGTAAAGTGGCGGGATACAAAATTAACCTGGAAAAATCAGTAGCCTTTCTTTACACCAACAATAAACAAATGGAGAAGGAATATAAGAAGACATTCCCACTCACAATAGCCTCAAAAAGAATAAAATACCTGGGAAAAAACCTAACCAACAATCTCTACAACAAAAATTTTAAACCCCTGAAGAAGGAGATTGAAAATGACATCAAAAGATGGAAAGATTTACCATGCTCATGGATTAGAAAAATTAATATAGTAAAAATGTCCATTTTACCCAAAGTGATATACAGATTCAATGCAATCCCAATAAAAATCCCCATGAACTTCTTCACAGACGTGGGGGGAAAATCCTTAAATTCATATGGAAAAACAAAAGGCCTCAAATAGCTAAAGTAGCCCTGAGTGAATAATGCAATACAGGGGGGATTGCTCTACCAGACTTCAAGCTATATTACAGGGCCATAGTCATAAAGACAGCCTGATACTGGCACAAAAACAGACCCATTGACCAATGGAAAAAAATTGAAGATCCAAACTTGAGCTTATACAATTTCAGCCACCTCATATTTGACAAAGGGGCAAAATGACCTCAATGGAGGAAGGATAGCATCTTCAGCAAATGGTGCTGGCAAAACTGGATCACCATTTGTAGAAGAACAAAATTACTCCCCCCATACCTCTCACCCTGTACAAAAATCAACTCCAAGTGGATCAAAGATCTCAATGTAAAACCCTTTCTTTTTTTAAAAGATTTTATTTATTTTCATATGTGTATGAATGTACTGTCTGCATGTAGGTTCGTGCACCCATGTCATGCAATGTTGCAGAGGTCAGAAGAGGGCATTGGATTCCCCTGGAACTGGAGTTAAAGATGGTTCTCAGCCGCCATGTGGGTGGTGGGGATCGAACCTGGGTCCTCTGCAAGAGCAGTTGGTGCTCTTAACCACTAGGCCATCTCTCCAGCCCTGTAAAACCCTTTCTAAATAAGACAGCAGCTGCACAGGAAATAAAGTCAACAGTTGACAAATGGGACCTCATCAAACTCAAAAGCTTCTGTACAGCAAAAGAAACAAGGAAGTGAAGAGAAAACCCACAGAGTGGGAGGAAATCTTCACCAGTGATTCATCTGACAGAGCATTAATGTCAAGAATATATAGACTACTCAAAAAACAAAGAAGTAAGAAAACAAATTACCTACTCAAAAGAGCTGAACAGAGACTTCACCAGTGAGGAAGTAAAGATAGCTGAGAAACATCTTAAAAAGTGTTCAACATCGATGCCAGCCTCTCTCTCCCTTGTCCCTTCACTCCTCTCTCTCTCTCTCTCTCTCTCTCTCTCTCTCTCTCTCTCTCTCTCTGCCTTTCACGCCCTCTTCCACTTTCACTCTGCATGCTTTTTCACTTTCTTCACTCTTTATTCCCCCCTCCCCCCAGGCTGTTGGGTTTTCCCCCAAGGGCGCATTTCCTCTTATTTCCCTGATAAAGCCTGCCCCCTGTTAATTCTTTTAAAAAGTGTTCAACATCATTAATAATTAAGGAAATTCAAATTAAAACCACTCTCAGATATCGTCTCACTTCAATACAACTGGCCAAAATCAAGAACACAAAAGACACCAAATGCTGGAGAGGGTGTGGGGTAAGAGGAATACTCGTCCACTGCTGGTGGGAATGTAAACTTGTACAACCATTATGGAAAGCAGTGTGGAGAATACTTAAAAGACTCAAAATGAGCCTACCACCTGACCCAGCCATACTACTCCGGGTATATACCCACAAAACTCATCCTACCACAAAGAACATGCTCATCCATGTTTATTGCAGCTCTCTTCACAATAGTGAAGAACTGGAACAACCCAAATGCCCCTAAACTGATGAGTGGTTGACAAAAATGTGGTACATCTACACAGTGGAGTACTACTCAGTGGTAAAGAAAGATGACATCATGAATTTTGCAGGTTGGATGGAACTGGAAGCCATTATGCTAAGTGAAGTAACACAGTCCCAGAAATACAAGTGGCAAATGGTCTCCCTCATTTGTGGATTCTAACACCAAATCTCTGGATGAAAGGCAAGCTGAACAATATTATTGTTATATTTCTGTTTATCAGAAAGCAACTATATTGTTATAATGTAAATCTCTTAATGGGCTCTAGAATTGATCTACCACTTACTTTCAGACTCTGTAATTACTGTATATGAGTGGAAAGTATGTATTCATATTTTAGAGTAATATAAAATGAAAGGAGGAAAATGTGTATTCCTAAACATAAAAAAAAGACTGAGAGAAAGATGCAGGACAGTTATGGCAGAATGCATGATCTGGGGTGGGGTGGAAGGGAAAGGGGAATATGTCTAAACTGAACTGAAAATTCATGCCTGAAATACACAAAACATCAATAAAAGCATTATTAAAAAAAGAAAAAAGACAAATAAATAAAAACTGTTGTGGGTACACTCAGGAAGCTGAGTCAGGAAGACTGTGATTTTTGGGATATAAATACATATTTTATATGTTTTTATATGTATATATTTATATCTGGGTGTGGTGGTGCATGTCTTTAATCCCAGCACTTGGGAGGCAGATCTCTGTGAATTCAAGGCCAGCCTGGTCTACATAGCAAGTTCCAGGCCAGTTGGGACTAAAGGGAGACCCTGTCTCAAAAAAAAAAAAAAGAATTTTGGCCTGATAACTCAGCCAAAGATCTTGACATGACATTTATGCTCTGAAAAAGTCTATATTGCTATGCATCCTGAAGGCAATTCTTTCTAGGAAGTGTTGTTTTGGGAGCCCCAAAACAAACCTTTTGCCTACCCTCTGTATATTTCTTTGGACAGGATCGTGTTATGTAGCCTGGTGCCTCAAAGTCACAGTCCTCCCGGCTCAGCCTCCTGAGTGCACCCATAGCAGTATAATATTTGTTTTAAATCACTGTTTCATTTCTTTTCCAAGATTAATGTCAAAACTTGGTCTCCCTTGTGTTGGTTCATTAGAAGTGAGTTCAAAGGGAGAAGGCTTCAGTATCATGGCAGGACCCATGCCTTACACAGCCATGAGCAGGTTAGCATTGGTCCATTCCCACCCTTTGTCTCTCTGCTCCCTGAAAACATACCTCCCCACCTCCCCTTTAAAGGATATCACATTCAAGACACTATTGAGAAAGCAGAGCTTTTAAACCTGCCAACATTATGGTTTTGACTTTACAATTCTAACTCCCTTCTTTGTCCATTTTCTGCACATGGTGTTGTGTATGGGGTCAAGGGCACTCAGGATTTTGTAGGGAGGATAGGGAAGGAAAGTCATGGAGTGGTGAGGGGGTAGTTGTCTGCAGAGCTCTCTGCTGTATAGTCACTGTGGAGCAGAATATTCTAGAAGAAATGCTGGAATAGCTGGTTTTTTTAGAATTACATAGGAGCCCAAGAGGTCACAGGAAAAGCAAAGTGTTTAAAAGATGTCAAGACTCTGGTTTAACCCAGTAAACCCAGAAATTTTCAAGTACTTAAACTGCCTTAGGGGTGAGAACTGTCCATTCGGAGTGGTATTAATTCTCCTGTGGAAGGGCACTGCAGGTTTTGCAGACATTTGAGATTTGTCATTAGTTTTCACTCAGTGCTAAGTAGGGTCTGTGAGCCCCAAAAGAACAAGGGGAGACTGAGAGAGCAAGGAAAACGTACAATTTAGTTCTTAATTTTTGTTCTTATGTCACTGGTCAATTCTGAATAGGACTTTTAGTTGTGTCACTATGGGATCTTAGATCTGGGAAAATGGCATGGATACTTAAGAAATCAAATTTGCAGCATTCAGCTCAGAGCCTGTGCCTCACAGATGAGAAAACTGAACAAAGCAGACAATCTGAATGAACAAAAAGAATGGGAAACTGTAGCAAGCTGAAGAGCCTCCTCAATATCCTCCATACCTACTCCCCCTTGGCTGGCATCTAAGGAGCCTGGGGATTAGGACATGCTGGCCTACTGAGTCATGGTTTTTAGTTTTTCCATTAAAAGCTAGAATAGTTATTTGGGGGGGGGGTAAAATCTCTTGATTTTTAAATGCTAGATCTTAAAAAATAAAACAAATACTAGACAGGCTGTAAGGAAAACACCTGCCAATGTATTTGTCAGATTTAGTGTGTAAGCCACCATTTTATGGTTTTTAGGATAAGTCCACTGGCAAGAGACGGTGCGGGGCCAGGAAAGCCAGCCTCCTGGCTTCTGTGCTCAAACTCCTGTCACTCCAGTTTCCCTTTCCAAAGCATGTTCAGATTTTAAAGTTATCATATTTCCTTGATCGCATTTTCTAAGAGAGATACACCTTTCTTAACCATTGCTATTAAGATGGAAAACCTACCACTGAGCAGAAAAAAAGTTGAGAGAAAGAAAGGGCATAGCACTGCATTGAATTACAATTAGCAAAGAAGTGTCTGACTTAATTTTCCATGTATTTAGAAGCATCGAGCATACATTTCCAGAGAATGTTTTGTATTTACAGCATGTCTGTCTAGTTATATGGCTGCAATATAATTGTTTTCCTGCTGAGAATTATAGCAGTGGAGTTACTCTGGGTCCTATTACAGCTAATTATAGTCTTGCTCAGGAATTTAAGCGCTCCCCTGCAAAGCTCCCTGCTCTACAGAGATACACAACAGACCCAGAGAACAATCTGATTCTGCCTGTGATTGTGGCTCTCAGATTCCTGCTAGAAAATATGTCATTTGCATGTGTAGGGGTGTGGATTGCCAGAAATGAGCCTGGGCTGATGGACATAATTCTGACTTTCAATTATGTGAAAATGGAGTACCATTTATCAAAAGTAATGTATATGTGGGGCTGGAGAGATGACTTAGTGGCTAAGAGCACTGACTGCTCTTGTAGAAGACCTGAGTTCAAATCAAAGCACCCACATACCTGTTAACAACCGTCTGTGACTTCCAGTTTCAGGGAATCTAACGCCCTCTTCTGTCCTCCTTGGGCACTGCATGACACGGGTGCACTTATGCACATGCAGGTATAACACTCATACACATAAAATAAAAATAAATTTAGCCGGGTGTGGTGGTGCACGCCTTTAATCCTAGCACTTGGGAGGCAGAGACAGGTGGATCTTTGTGAGTTCAAGGACAGCCTGGTCTACAGAGTGAGTTCCAGGACAGCAGGGGCTACAGGGAGACCCTGTCTCGAAAAGACCAAAAAAAAATTTTTTAAATTAAGTAATACATATGTATATATGTATACACATTTACTTTATTTTCTAAACTATACCCAGTGAACTTATAGACACAGAACCTCCTCAGCCTGAGCTGTAGAAAGAATAGAAGATGATGCATTGGATGTACATCTTTTCAACCTCTTTAATTGATAAACTTCCTTTGTGCTCAGAGTGGAAAGACCGGGGCTTTTTTCTTACAATGTCACTTTCTACCTCTGGGATGTTAGGAAATCATTCCACTTAGTTAAACTTCATTTTTCTTCATCTGTGAAATCAGGACACTAATGCCTGCCCTACACTCATCCCAAAGTTGCTGTGAGGATCAAATTGGATAGTGAGATGGAATTAGATTAAGGGAGCTGGCCTCCTTTAGTTCCTCATTCTTAGGGGATATGGGAGGATGTATGACACTTTGAAGAGGGAGAGATGAGTAACAAGACACTTTGCAGCCTTGGGCAGCCCTCATCTGCAGAGTGCTGCACAGGCTCTATGGGTTAACCAAGATGATTCCCAGAAAATGCTTGACTGCAGTGTCTGCCTGACACAGAACTTACAGTCAGTCTCCTCCACACTCCTGTGGAGCCGGATTATGGACTTTTTGTTTAATTGTATTAATGAAAGTGTTATTTGCATATAAAGGACACTGAATAAGATTTTGAATAAAATTTCTATTTTTAGGGATGTGATCATTGATTTCTAACCAAACCTGAGAGATTTTTGTTAAAAATCAAACAGTGCAGGCACTGGAGAGATGGCCTAGCGGTTGGGAGCACAGACTGCTCTTGCAGAGGACCCGGGTTCGATCCCCAGCACCCACATGGTGGTTGAGAACCGTCCATAACTCCAATTCCAGAACTTCAGTTCCAGAGGAATCCTACACCCTCTTGTGACCTGCGTGGCCTTGCACGACACGGGTGCACAGACCTGCATGCAGACAGTACATTTATACACATAAATAAATAAAATTTAAAAAAATCAAACAGTGCATTAAAAGATTCAAGGGTTCTAGAAACAAAGAGAAAAAGCTAAATTCAAAACTTTTGATCTTGAAAGTGCCTACTTCCCTGTCTTCCCTGGGGCACATCAGAAGATGGAAGGAAGAGGAAGGGGAGAAGCAAGCTGGGAGATTGTAACTCAAATAAGCTTGTATGGACACCAAGAGGCATGCCACACCTCAACTTTGTAGCTTATACTTTGTATGAAATTTTTTTTAATTTCTACCTGGTTACTATAATATATAATATATTTATATATTAATATATATATAGTATATATATAATTATGTTATATATAATGACACAGTAATATAATACTATAGAATATACTAGATGATATAGATATTACTATCAATATTTACTATGAATACGATATATATTCTATAATAGGACTGAATATATAATCATACTATACTAGATTATAGATAGATAATAAATAGAATATATATATACTTAACTACAAACCTTTCCCATGGAACATAGCTGCCCCTTGCTTTCCCCCTTGCCCCCCCATTCCAGCTGCCTGCAAGTAGCTACTTTTCAATCTTGTGATTTTATTGTTTATCTTCTGTGTTTCTAAATGGCATGCTTACACTGCCATTTCTTGATTTAGCTTCCATTTCATTTTTATCTATTGATCTTTCTACCAGGGAAGGGGATTATTTAGCCCCCATGTGACTTCTTTACACACTGTCTCTCCTCCTCCCATCTTTACAACAGGCCAGTCATCAGTTTTCATAACACCGTGACCCTGGTGACCTGTTAACAGTTTTGTCACACTGTGTTTTCCCACCTGAAAGCCACAGATATCAGACACTAGCACTCCGGTGATACACTTTGACTCTTGAATCTTCTCCAAATGGTCTGCTTTCCTAAGGTCCATATTAGAGGTTTGTTCACCATCCTGATGCTATTGAGAAGAGGTAGAGCCTTTAGTAGGAAGTCCCAGTATAGAATGTTTAGGGGCATTTTGGCCATCACTTGAAGGAGATTTTGGTACCCTTGCTTCCTCCTTTCTACTCCTTGATTATGATATAAGCAGGTTTTTAAATTTTATTTACTTATTTTGATTGTATGTGTAGGAGTGTTTTGCCTGCATGAATGTTAGTGCAATGCCCACAGAAGCCAGAAGAAGGCATCAGATCCCCTTGAACTGGAGTTATGAGTGGTTGTTAGCCTCCATGTGAATGCTAAGAACTGAAACCAGGTTCTCTGCCAGAGCGGCCAGGCTTCTTAACCACCAAGCTGTATCTCCATCCCCATGATATAAACAGATTTACTCCACCACAGGCCCCAAACAATATAGCCAGCCAATCATGGACTGGATCCTCCCAAATTGTGATAGAGAATAAAATTTTCTCTTTATAAATTGGTAATCTCAGGTTCTTTTTTTTGTATTGATAGAAAGGTGACTAGCACAGATAATTACATAAATTCTCCCATTTATAAATATATTTTATCATGCCTACTGACATCTCCTTGAAAGGATGATTTCAAAGGCTTTGCATGTAAATACCTCAAAAGGTAGAGGGTACAGGATTGCTAGATTATATGGTAACTCTAGTTTGAATTTTTGGAGGAACTTTAATATGATGCTCTATAGTGGCTGTGCCATTTTGTATTCCCAACTTTTGCCAGTGTTCTAATTTTTCCAGTTATATTCAGATAGATAGATGACGATGATGATGTTGATGATACATAGATAGAAAGATAGATAGATACATACATACATACACAGCAGATACATAGATACATAGATATATAGATACATAGATAGATGATATATGGATATGAGCCACACCCTCAGATATAAAATGACATTTCATTATAGTTCTGATTTGCTTTCCCTTGATACTAAGTGACATGTAGCATTTTTCACCTCCCTGTCTCAGTTTGTGTATCTATCTTAATCTTTGGCCCATTTTTGAATTGAGTTGTTTGCACTTCAATACTGAATGGTGTACATTTTTACATTGTGAGATTAATGCTTTATTAGACACATAATTTGCAAATATGAAAATCTTCACCCATTCTATAGGTTTCTTTTTAATGATGTTACATTTGCTGTGCAGAAACTTTTTACTTTGGTTTGATCCCATTTCGGTTTTGTGACTCATGTTTTTAGTGTCATATCCAAGAAGTCACCACTAAGGGGGATATCATGGAGACTTCATCCTGTGGTTTCTTGTAGAAACTACACAGCAGTTGACATCTTAATCCATTCTTTTCTGTGCATGGGCCCAATTTCATTCTTTTCATGGCATATCCAATTCTCCCAACAGCATTTTTATTTTTATTTTTATTTTATTTTATTTTATTTTATTTTATTTTTTATTTTTATTTATTTATTTTTTTCCACATAAATTTATTATTTTTTTTAGCAAATCTAGACCCATGTTCCTGCCCATTCCCCCACCCCGCCAGAGCTCATGCATTCTGCCAAACATTCTTTTCATCTCTTTCTCAGTCTTTCTCAATATTCTCCATGAGGAAGTTGACTGTTTTGAGCAGAAGTTCACTGTTTCAGTCAGTTCTTTGATGCAGTCCTTTCTGTTGTTGTTGTTGTTGTTGTTGTTGTTTCCAATATGCATCACGCCCAACTGCCTTGGACAAAAGCTCAGGGGGCAGTGCACAAGAAATACTTACAAATAGGTAATTGGCACTAGCATCCACAGATGAGGGATAACATTTGTCATTTGTTTTTCTGGGACTGTGTTACTTCACTCAGCATGTCCTCTAGCTCCAGGCATTTTCCTGCAAAGCTCGTGATGTCTTTCTTTACTGCTGCAGAGAACTCCATTGTGTAGATGTACCACATTTTCTCCATCCACTCATCAGTTGAGGGGCATTTGGGTTGGTTCCAGCTCCTTGCTATTGTGAAGAGAGCTGAAATAAACATGGCCGTGCATGTATCTCTGCAGTGGGGTGAGTCTTGAGGGTACATGCCTAGGAGTGGTAAGGCTGGTTCGGGTGGCAAGTTCATTTCAAGTCTTCCAAGGGTTCTCCACACTGCTTTCCATAGTGGCTGCACGAGTTTACATTCCCACCAGCAGTGGATGAGTGTTCCCCTTTCCCCACAACCTCTCCAGCACTTGGTATCATTTGTTTTCTTGATCCTAGCCAGTCTTATTGGAGTAAGATGATATCTTAAAGTGGTTTTGATTTGCATTTCCTTAATGATTAGTGATGTTGAACACTTCTTAAGGTGTTTCTCAGCCATCTCTAATTCCTCACTTGTGAAGTCTCTGTTCAGCTCTTTGCTCCATCTATTGAGTGGGTCATTTGTTTTCTTTCTTCTTTGTTTTTTGAGTAGTTTATATATTCTGGAAATCAATGCTTTGTCAGATGTATCTGCGGTGAAGGTTTCCTCCCACTCTGTGGGATTTCTCTTCACTTCCTTGATTGTTTCTTTTGATGTACAGAAGCTTTTGAGTTTAATGAGGTCCCGTTTGTCAATTGTGGACCTTAATTCTTGCATAGCTGCTGTCTGATTTAGGAAGTCTTTTCCTACGCCTATGTCTTGTAGTCTGCTGCCAACTTTTTCTTCTATCACCTTCAGAGTTTGGGGTTTCATATGGTTTTTTTTCCATATATATATATATGGATTTATTTCTGGAATTAGTTTATGTATCTGTCTATATGCCAGGCTGGTTTGATTAGTACAGCTTTATAAATTCATGTTTAACTATCATTACATATTAATTGTTAAATAAACGTCGGTGAAGTACAAATAAGTGACTGAATAGCAAGAATATTATAAATCATTTGAAGAAAACATCCATGTTGCCTTGTAACTGGGTTCATTTTCAAGTGGCTGATAATGTCATTGAATTCATAGATGAAAGCTTCTGTTTTTATTCTCCATCAAGGATTAGAAAAATAGTAACTATAAGAGAGAAATCTGGGCCTGGATAGATGGCTCAGTGGTTAAGAGCACTGGCTGCTCTTGCAGAGGACCTGGATTCGCTCCCCAGCACCCATATGGCAGTTAAACAGTGTCTGTAACTCCAGTTCCAGGAGATCCAACCCCCTCTTCTGACCTCTATGGGCATTGCATGGCACAGGTGCACATGCAGGCAATATATTCAGACAGGTAAAAAATTTAAAAAAAAAAAAAAAGGGGGGAGAGAGAAATCTGAAAGTTGTAAGGACAGCAAAAATTTCATGGTCAGAACACAAGGATTTGAGTTACAAATCTTCTAGGCTTTTAAAGATATGAACCCAAGCCTGGTGCAATATTTCGTATACCTGTTTATACCTCTATAATGGTGGTAGTAACCATCAAGTTCAAATAGAAGAAGGGATGCAAGAGCCTGTGTATACCTTGACATGTGGCCTAAATGTTACTTTTCAATTCTTCCTAAGATTCTACATTTACAAATAATAAATTATGAAAGCTGAGTTCTGAAGACTTTGATTCAGCCTGCCTGGGAGTGAATGTGTTCTTTGCCTGACCTCTGATCTGTTTTGCCCACTGTCCTGGAATGCTGTACTCTGTAAGTGGCCACGTCGCTACAGCACAGTGTCGTACATATTTTCAACATGAAATGTCAACAAGCTTCCCAGAATGGAGCATTAAAAATGTATGCAGAACTGCTGTCATGCAAAGAAGCTAATAACCCTCACGCTTTCTCCCTTATACTCAAGGCTGTTCACTTCAACAGAAACATGTATTACTATAATCTGTTAAAATGATTTTAGTATCCCCCATTGGTACACAACAGGAAACAAGCATCTTAATATTGATCTCAATTTTTATGTGCTAAAGTACAGCTGTGTTTATTCTACCAACATATTACTCTAGATTTTAAAAAAGATGTGAAGTACATAGGACCAGCTGTAAGCCAATTTATAATATAGAAGTTGTGAAATTATATACATTTCTTTCAATGCCAGCTAATGTTCAGGAGAAGGAGGCTTTGACTCTGAGAAACCTTCATATTTTATAACCTTCACTGCTTTTTTTTCTTTCTTACTTTCCTGTTGCTTTGTCTCTACCTACCCTGGCAGCTTGAGAGCAGTACTCTGTCATCTAGTCAGCCCCTGCCAGGGTGAAGCACAACTGTTACAAGATGCTAACTTCAACCCAGAGTGGGGCCAATGCAGTGCTCCTCTTGGCTATAGATTTAAACCCCAAGAAGCAATCACCAATTCCATATTATGCAGCACTTTGTAACAATGATAATCACTGATACTTTTCATAGCCTTTTGCAGACACATCCAGGGTGCCTAACAGCATGGGCTTTGGAATTGCACTGCATGGGCTTGAAATATGACTCTTTCTTGGACAAGTTACCATACTACTTGGTGCCTAGTTTTTCACCTGCAAAATCAGGTTGATAACTCTGTCTAGCACACAGAGCTTGGAGAATTTCAAAGTGAGTTAGTCCATGAAATGGCTAGGCACAATGAGTGCCTGGCACACAGGTGAGCTCAATCCCTAACACCTAGGTATCCAGCCATTATTTCTAGCTCACAAACCCTGTCAAACGCATACATATCCCTCCCTCATTTTTGAAGAAATAAAGCAGACTGAGTAATTAAATGACCTGCCCAAGATCTAATTCCCAGAAATGGGTAGAGAACAGGACTCAGAGCTAAACTGATTCTTGATAAAAATCATGCTCTCCCTGCTCATACATGCCTGGTATTTCAGAAAAAAATGAAAGTAAAAAATTATAAAGAGGAAAATAAAACAAGCTCAGGATCAGACTGCATTTGGGGGTTCACCCTGCCCAGCCACCTTTTCACTTACAATGTTAACTCAGTGAGCCTCTATTTATTTAACAGATACACTAAATTACAGTTGTAGGGGCTGGGGCAATGACCCCAGGGTTACAAGAACTTGCCGCTCTTTCAGAAGGTCCAAGTTCAGATCCTGGCACTCATGGTTGGTGACTCACAACCACCTGTGATTCCAGCTCCAGGGGGATCTGACACTCTCCCTCCTCTGACCTCCACTGACATTTGCATAAGTACACACACACACACACACACACACACACACACATCTAAAGCAAATCTTTTTAAATGTTATTGTAAACAGAACACATCATGGTACCTGTACTTATGGAGTGCATAGCCTAGGGAAGAGACCACAGGCAGGAAACGAACACCAAATACACAGCAAGTTCAGATAGTCCTAAGCATTGTGTTGAATATAAAACAATGTACTATGCCCTTGAGCAGAGGCCTAAATGTCAGGAAGAAGAGGCAGCATGGTATCTGAGTTAAGAGCAGAGGCTCTGGATCCACGATCTATGATCTGAGGCTTAACACTGCGGCTTGCTCTCACCGTGTTTCTGTTGCCTTGTGGGACTGTTTGAAGGTTCACTGGCTATTATGTGCAGAGTCTAAAATGGGCCCAGCATGTAGTAAGTACTCTACAAGTGGCTATCAGGTATAAGGAGGAGCCAGGCGTGATGGTGCACACCTTTAGTCTCAGCAGAAGCAGGTGGATCTCTGTGAGAGCAAGGCCAGCCTGGTCTACATAGTAAGTTCCAGGCCAGCTGGGCAAAAGGGAGACCATGGCTCAAAAAGATGAGGAAAAAAACTATAAGGAAAGATAGCTGCAAATGATGCTTAGCAAAGTAATTTGCTTCCCCTGTGTCCAAACTGGCAGTATCTTGTAGCAGCTAAGTCTTAGAAGGTCTGAGGGAAAAGCTGCTCTCTAAGCACAAGAGCAGCAGGTATAAGAGCTATAGAACTGGCCAAGCTTGGGCGTATAAGGAGAGAAATGAGGCCAATGTTTTGACACATAGTAAGTAAGGGATGGTGGAAGTTGATAAGGTCTATCATGTCCATTAGAGAATTAATAGTAGTTCTATTAATTCTTATCAAAATTAAGGGGCTGGAAAATCATATCTGAATGTTTCTTTAGCTCCAAGACAATTTGACAAAAACAGAATTAACCTACTAAGAAAGAATAGATTGATTTGCCCCCCTGTGAGCAAGGACTAGCATGTACCACTCACCTCCTGATGTCTCCTGGGACCAATATGGGAATTGGCTAGAGGGGACCAGGAGCTGACCTTCAGTAATGCATTGCTGCAAGGTACTGCCAGTTTGGACACAAGGGAAGCAAATGACTGTCCTAAGCATCATTAGCAGCTATCTTTCCAGAACCTGTACAAAGCAGTCCCTCATTATTATCTATCTTGAACCAATAGGGTCCCACCATAGGTGATTATGCAAGAAATTCCTGGATACCCATAATCTGAGAATGTTTCAGAATAGAACCCTTGGGTCCACTCTCATTGTGGTACAAACCAGCAAGGTACTCTGGAGCCTAATCTGTAAAATGAAGATGTATGATAGAACTGCTCTCATAGGTTATGTGAAGATTCGGTGAGATAAAGCAGAGAGGCTGGCACAGAGAATTGTTCAATCAATGATCACATCTTGAAGATCTGAGAGCTAATTCATCTTTGTGACCACTGAAGGATAGCATGCCCTCCTGTGCTAGCTTAAGACTGAAATGCAGACAATGCTCAGCACAAAAGAACAAAGCATTGAAGGGAGCATCTCACGCACTGGGCTGGGCCCTCCAGAAAGAAGGGCCAGTGGGGGTTGTCATGGAAACCCTCTCTGAGTGAGCTCCAGCTTCATACAGACATGGACTTGAATCCAGGCTCTACCTGTCTTCCTTGTTCCATCTAGGACTTAAATTCCTCATGTACGGATTCTGAATAACTATAGTCACCTTTGAGGTAAAATATAAATAAGGCAGAGTAGCTTGCATATAATGGATAGCAATAAATGGTGACTATGCTAGTTGCCCTGGGCCTACCCTTATCATGGAGTTTTGCAAATCTTGGATTTCTGCAGGGCTTGCCTCAATGATTCCTTTGCTAACTCTAGCAATACTTGGATTATTCTGCACTTTGAAAGGCCAGAAAGGATTCATGGGGCTGGAGAGATAGCCTAGAGGTTAAGAGCACCGACTGCTCTTGCAGAGGACCTGGGTTCGATCCCCAGCACCCACATGGCGGCTAAGAACCATCTGTAACTCCAGTTCCAGGAGAACTCCAGTTCCAAGGGAATCTTTGAGACCCTCTTCTGACCTCCGTGGCATTGCAGGACACGGATGCACAAACCTACACGCAGACAGAACATTCATACACATACAAAAATAAATAAAATTAAAAACAAGGATTCATTCACATACCTGACCCCTTAGTGACTACTCTCCACGTATGTCACATTCCACCTGGTGTCCCAGGATTCCCAGAGATCAAGAAAAGCTGCCAGCCATTGTAAAGACTGGGTTTGCTTTTGCTGACATTTCCACTTAAAGTGCACATTCAAAGGAATGGGGAGCAGACTTCAAGTTTTGATGGGAAAAAGAGTCAAAAAATTTGGAAACATCTCAAATCTCCCAAAGCTAAAGAATAATGGGAAATTCAAAGTGTGGTCACGTGGACTACAGAGCTGTTATCTCTATGGGATGGCCATCCTCTAAGCACCTCCTCTTTCCTAAATTTACAGCTCTATCTTGATTAGGACTTACCCCCTATTCAGTGGCAGCTGTAAGCCATCTTGATAACTGACATGTAAAATGATAATATTTTACAGAGCACCTTGATTGCATCATTCATCCAAGAATATGCAAGTCGTCTGCAAACAGTAATTAAGCCTCCATGCCCCCCATGTTGCTCCATTATCTCCTCTTTTTAGATAGGGAGGCACTGAACCCAGGAAAGTGAGTTTGTCAAGGTCGCAAGAGTGAGTGATGGAGCTGGGAAGGATCCATCCATATGGTCACCCACAGGGTCCTTACTGCCCATTGTCCCCTCCCGGGGATTCATGCTCCCCTCGATGTTCAACTTCACGACGACTGCCCTTGCTTATCACAGCACCTCTGAAAACATGCCTCTTCAGAGCCAGATGGAGACCATCAAGAGAGCTGGGAGAAACACACATCCCTCCCTTCACACCCAATGTCTTCTGTGATGACTCAGGGAGTCACGCACGATTAAACAGAGGCAGTGCACAATGTGAAACACTGGGCTGTGCTTTCATTCTTCACTGGACATACCTCATTTGCTTTGCTGTCAAACTGCAAGAAATCCCAGGGAAGAGGAAGGAAAAGGAAATGCACATTGGGGGAAGGGAAGTAAGAGGGACTAAATGAAGTGCCACTTTCAGAATGTAGCGTTTAGCTTTTGCCACACTATTGACTCCTGGCTTGTCTTTGTCAACTCTTATAAAGCAAGCACCATGGAAGGCTGTTAACCCCCGCTGGAGTTATTAAACTTATTAGATAAATTAGAATGAGATCAGATATATCACCTTGTCTAGGGGACTTCTCCATTTTTCCAGCCCTGTTCCTACTTCTCGGGTCCCCAGACCTACCTAGCACTGTCCTCTCTTCTTGTGTTCCCAGACCTACCTTGTTAGTAAACACCTTTTAAAACCTGTTTCTGTGTCTAGCCCCTCCCCAGCCATGCAGCTCACAGATGCTAGTTTAATTTCTATGTGTTCTTTTAAAATGTGAGTGAAATGGAGTTCACAAAGTTATTTAGTTTAACAGCTTTATGTTATAGGCAAATATTTTAGGGCATCAAGATGACATGGTGATTTAAATACTGTGGTGATTTGAATGAATATTGTGGAAATTGGACTCAACTTGAAACTTCTCTGAGTGTCAATTTTCATTTAACCTCAGCTTTAATTTGCTTACCTGTAAGAAATGAATTGTGCTTATTTCTACGTCTGATTGCATCAAGGACCACACAGAATTGCATCAAGGACTACATAGAATTGCATACATAAAAGATTCGTAGTTCTGAACTATTATGCAGAAGAATGGAGTTGCTCAAGGTCACAAGTGATCTACAGAGAATAAGCTTATTTTAAGCCCTTGACTCTTAACATCTGCTTCATCAATCCCTTTCATAAATATTTATTGTGAGACTACTATGTCCCAGGTACTGTAATGAACACAGACATCAAGTAATAAATAAGACCATATTGCTATTGCTCTTACTGGACCTTCCAGACTAAGGGGAAAAAATAGAATTATTATAGCTGTGTTAGAAAAGAATGGAGGTTAGTGCTATGAAATTGTTAGAAGACAATCTCCCTGGGTCAGAGAAGTGAGATAAGAAGCCTATGAGGATATTCAAGTTAACACATTAAGACTGCAGTGAGCTTTATCAGGGAGAAGAGCGGGGGCCCAGAAGTCAGTGGCAGAACAAGTATGCAGATCGCAAGGTGGGAAGTAGTGTGATGGGTTCTCACAACTGAAAAGAAGTTGCTGCCATCCAAGTGTCCCCTCTACTACCAGTGTCCTTCTGTCACCCCCATTGGACCCTGTTTTGGCCCAGAAAGAAGAAAGCCCACCTATTCCTGGTGCTTTGGAAGTCTTATGTTAGAAATGGGGAAAGGTCCTTATTTCAACTCTGCAAGTTTAATTACATTTACGCCAATTCCATGTGTGGAAATTCTGACTTGCTTTAGAGGAGGAATTAGTTGAGAGTGATTTAGTGAATGCTTATTTGCAAAAATATGTTAGCCTCTACTTGCCCTGTTTATTGCTCGGATCCCGCGAGGGCAAGTTGGAAACACCACAAGTCCCTTGGTGCAGGGGAGAGACTTCTCTGCAAACATACAGAACAATGGGCAGCCCAAAATTAACCCTCATTCTATCCTTCAGACCATGTGCGTACTCTCCTTTCTTGGTCACCATCCTGCAGTCTGTTCTCTTAGCATCTCCACACTGATTTACAGTCCACTCTTACTATTTCTCAATCAATCCTCATGATCTGAACACAGAAAGGAGCAACACTCATCCTTGAAATGCAGTCCCAGCCTGAGGTGGATCTATTCTAGATCAAGCACCATGCAGACTGGAAGAGTTTGTTCACCAAGCCAAACAAACAGCTTATCATCTCAAGGGAGAGGTGCTAATCTTGCATTTCCAGAATTTGGGAGCCCAGTATTTGTAATACACTCATGCTCTAAGAAACAAATCTGGTTTATCTGGCTTCAAAGACAGAAGATATAAGAACCATGACTATAAATGTAATAATTGTCTTCAAGGGTCATACAAACAAGTTAAGGAAATTAGGCAATTGGTATAATGATAATTATTAGCATTTATTAAGTACTGTATCAGGTGTAATGGTAAGAAATTTACATACATAGTCCTTTTAATTTTCCAATAAATATGAGGCTGCTCAGGTCCCATTTCATACATAAATGTGCTTATGATCACATGAGACAGAACTGAAATAAAGTCTGTGATGTACTGTTCTAAAACATGTGCACATAGATTAGAACAGATAAAATGACAGCTCATACTGTCATCAGAAAAGATGAAACAAAACGTGCATATCATCCTGAGAGAGGGGGCCTGTGGGGTAGAGTCAGGGCTTAAAGAAGCGATACAAAAGGGTCTTATATTTTAAAGACCCAGAAAGTGTTAAGCCAGCACTTCTCAACCTTGGCATTACTGAGATGTTGGTCTAAATAGTTCCTTATGTGGGAGCTGTCCTGTGCATTGGAGTATAGACAGGCAACCCTGAGCTCTGTCTACTGAACACCAGTAGAAAAGCCAAAAATCTCACAATCAAAAGACTTTACAGACATTATCAAATGTGCTTTGGTGAGAAAATGGCATCTCATTGAAAACACTGCATTAGAAGAAGTCAGACAATCTTCAGCACAGTAAAGGCCAAGGGAAAAGTCAAGAGGCCGGATGGACCTGAGCCCACAGGAATACTCCAGAAAAAGCTAGAGCAGAGACTGAACAAGGCTATGAAGGGCTTTGAATGGCAGGCTATGATATGGGAAGTTAAGAGTCGGTACAGGCTCTAGAGACTGAGACACCAAGTCAGCCCCCTAGCTTTGTGCTGTGTCCTGAATGCCCTGTGAATGCCTCAGAGCACTTGAATATCCCCTTCTCTGTCCTCCAAATTATGTACCATCAGCTTCCAAAGAATACATCTCATCTCTTCCCTCCACTCTCCACCTCAAACTGCATCCTGTCATAGTCTGGGTTGGTCTCCAATTCATGATCTAGCTTCAGCCTCTTGAGTGCTGGATTAGCAGATGTGCACCACCACACCTGGCTTAGGTTTCTGGTTCAGACTTTACTAGTGAGGCCAGCCCTGCTTCTAATTCTCTGTCCTCCTATGCTGCTTAAGACAAAAAGGATCTGCTCTTTCTCCATACCATGCCATAGCACTAGCTTGCGTGTTTACCACCTTATTGTCTGCTATGGCAAGTAGAATGTCAGGGAAATGAGGTCAGCCACTCTGTCTGAAAATGTGTTATTGTATATATGGTAGCAGAAATATTTTCTAGAACTCAGTAAACACTGGTTAAATTAACAAACGGAATTTAAGGAGCGTTTCAGGTAGAGTGATTCCCTAAAGCCAGATACTACCCTAGCTAGTCTGTAAAAGAAAGGTCTTTTTTTTAATTTTTTTATTAATTTTATTTATTTCTGTATGTGTATGAATGTACTGTCTGCATGCAAGTTTGTGCACCCATGTCGTGCAATGCCGCGGAGGTCAGAAGAGGGTGTCGGATTCCCCTGGAACTGGAGTTCTCCTGGAATTGGAGTTTCAGACGGTTCTCAGCCACCATGTGGGTGCTGGGGATCGAACCTGGGTCTTCTGCAAGAGCGGTCGGCGCTCTTAACTGCTAGGACATCTCTCCAGCCCCAAGAAAGTTCTTATTAAGATGATAGGTTGTCACAAAAAATGCTCTGGGTTCAACTTTCGTGAGAATTAATTATCCCAGGATATGTCTTTAGCAGTGTAGTAGACTCAGGCAACCTAGATTAATGTCAACACACTAAAGTATCTCTAAACTAGTGTGAAGAAACTGTCTTTTAGTGCATTCCTATGTATATAAGCCACCTGCAGCCTGTTCTGTTACAACAGGACTCTGTTTACTGCTTCTACTTCACTTCTTTGAGGGAGCTTCTCTTGCTACGAGCAGGCACAGTGCAGTCCTGCTAAGGGAAGCAGAGCATAGTGGCTGCCCGCAGTCACTGTGGGGAACTGACCCCTTGGCACAGAGGTCAGTTAATCACTCACAATTCACTTCACAGGGTGGTGATCTGATAGGTCTCCATCCGACCCCACGCCAGCTTACCAGGTTGGTGGTCTGATGGACCTCCGTCCAACCCATGGGCCACAGCTGGTGACCTAATAAGTCTCTGTCCAGCCCTATAGTACTGTGCACTCCCATGCTAGCTTATCCGGGCTGGTGGTCTGATAGACCTCCATCCAGCCCACTAGCCACGACACTGGAAATCCAGGCCTGCTTCAGCCTGTATGTGTGCAAAATAACAACTGGGAATTCTGTGTAAAGATAGTAATGGAGAATTTGAATTATTGCCTGTTGGAACTCACTTTTATAAGCAAAATGACATCAGCTCCCAGAGCCAATCACAGATCCCCAATTTCATGACACCGTATACTGCTCCTCTGCCTAGCATCATGTTCCTGGGCCATGTTACTTGCTCCCTCTTGGGGCAGGGTCACAGGAATCCCATGACTCTCACATTGTGCCCTGAACGGTGCTAGCTGAGAACTAGACCCTAATTCAAACTGGATCTTCCCACACTTCTTAGGAAGCTAAGATTTGGATTCTCAGGTGTGATGGCTAATTTTGGTTCTAAGTTTGCCTCTGAAATCAACTTTAGTTGATGCAAGCCAGTGAGTGAGTACTTTTGTAAGGAATCTCCTTGATCAGATTATTTGAACCTGGAAGACCCTCCCTAAATGCAGGCAGCAATTTTGGGAGGCAGCCCATATAAACGGACATGGCAGAAGGGAGATTTTGCTTTCTGCCTGCTTCCCTTCTCTCTCCATGGTGAGTTTACCTGTCTTGTTGCTGCAGCATTCCTTCACCAGTACTAGAGCCAACTTCTTCTTCAGGTTCCAATGTAGACTGAAGACTAGCAGCTGTCCGGCATCCTCCAAGATTTGTTCTGTCAGTTCTGTTCCTCTAAAGAACCCTGATGAGGGGGGCTGGAGAGATGGCCTAGTGGTTAAGAGCGCCGACCGCTCTTACAGAGGACCCGGGTTCGATCCCCAGCACCCACATGGCGGCCGAGAGCCGTCTGAAACTCCAATTCCAGGAGAACTCCAGTTCCAGGGGAATCAGAGACCCTCTTCTGACCTCCGCGGCATTGCACGACACGGGTGCACAAACTTGCATGCAGACAGTACATTCATATACATACAAAAAAAAAAAAAAAAAAAAAAAAAAGAACCCTGATGAATACAGGTTGTGGTTCCAGGATGGTCTTTCCCCGAGGGTGCTTTTTCATTTATCAGGTGTAAATTGAGAGAGATCTCCTTAATTGTTCTAATCTTGACAGTTTACATCCTCTCTCCCAGGATAGGCCTTGGTTGTAACATTAAGCTTCCTAGTGCATTTTTCCCCCTCCAGACTGCATTTAGATTTCTTTCTACCCCACTTTCATTGTATATCTGCATAAAGTTTATCAGTAGCAACCAAGCCACAGAGTCAATGTTAGGCTGTCTTGAAATGTCCACCTCCAAAGAACTTAATTCATTACTTTGTAATTCAAACTGAGGCAAGCTTTTAGGACTCGGGCAAAAGGCAGCCAGATTCTTTACCAAATTACCAGGGGAATGATCCAGTTGCTGTCCTTGCTTCCTGCTGAGAACGGTCTGAAACTCCAATTCCAGGAGAACTCCAGTTCCAGGGGAATCCAAGACCCTCTTCTGACCTCCACGGCATTGCACGACACGGGTGCACAAACTTGCATGCAGACAGTACATTCATATACATACAGAAATAAAAATTAATAAAAAAAATAAAAAAAATGACATTGCTCCTCGTAGCACTACTTTCTTATAGGCTCCTACTAAAATGGCCTATTCCAGCATTCAACTACTTTTCAAGTCCAAATGTCCAAAGTCTTTCAGATTCTACCAGAAAATAATATAGTCAGATAGTTCACACCAACAGCCTATTTTCTGGTACCAACTTCAGTGTGGTGGTTTCAGTGAGAATGTCCACCATAGGCTCAACAATTTGAATACTTGGTCAGTTTGTGGCACTGTTTGGGCTGTGGGGTCCATGGAACTTTTAGGAGGTGCAGCCTAGGTGGAAGAGGCACGTCACTGGGGATGGACTTTGAGAGTTCACAACTTTGCCACACTTCCAGTTTCTCTCTCTCTCTCTCTGCTTCCTCACTTAAGATGTGAATGTTAAACTTTCTGCTCTGGCTGCCTCTGTAAACATGCCTCTCCACCATGATGGTGTTTATCCCTCTAGAATCCAAACAACCTCTTCCTTCCAAAAATTGCCTTGATCATGGTGTTTTAGCACAGCAACAGAAATGTAACTAATACATCAAGCATTAGTAAACAGGAGATTTCAGTATAGAACGACTGGAGAGTTCATGCAATGCCTATCAAAACATAAATGTCACAATATGTTGATTTGGATGGTGAATATTCAAAGCCCTTTTCAATTCACACAGCATTTCATATTCATGATTCTTTTTGTTCTTTGAAGTAATCTTTAAGAAAGTCAGAGTAGACCTATTTTTTTCTGTTTTGTCTAATGAAGCAATGGAAATGTGAAGATATGTAAGGCCACATCTATGCAAAATTGTATGTATACTTACACGAATTTTACCACAGCATTCAATTGATCTGTTATGAAGGCTGAATGAATTTTATCAACGCTTTATAGTTACTAAATACTTTGATGGACTCTGAAGCAGTACGTTCAAATAGATGGTCATGTTTATGTTTTCAGGTGAGCAGATCAAGAAACACTCTGGTTAATTTTTTTTAATTAGTTTTTATTGATTGCTTTGTGCCTTTCATACAATTTTTCCAATTCAGTTCAGGCTTATTTCCCTTCCCTTTTCCCCCCCCAACCCATCCCAGATCATGCATTCTGCCATAAACTGTCCTGCATCTTTCTCTCAGTTTTTTTTTTTCATTTTTAGCTTAAGTGATAATCCCTGAGTACAACATCCTTCATGCAAAACCTATCTGCAGGCTGTTGTGCCTCAAACACCTACAGCCCCACCATCCAGTGGGGGGTGACAGGTTGTTTGTTCAATCAAGTTGATCAAATGAGTGTCCAGACTACATTGCTGTAGTTTCACCATTCACCCAATCGCAGCCCTTACATTCTTACCACGCCCCCTCTTCCGCGGTTGTTCCCTAGGCTAGAAAAGGGGCACAGGTGGATGAGGGTAAAACAGTCCACTCTCTCTGGAGCTGTTGACTTGGCTCTGGTCAATTCTGGTGTTTCCTTTCATGGGCTGACAAGTTTGTCCAGGAATAACCTTTCGATCCTGCCTGGCGCGTTATGGCGTCTCCCCTGCGACCCCGGTTCCCGCCCACAAGTCCAGCCGGGACCAGAGCAGAGGGAAACGCGACCCTGCTCACCCGAGCGCGGTCCCTCTGGGCAGGGGACCCCGTAGACGGGTTCACAGCGAGACCCTCTCCCAGCTGCCCCCCGCCAGACACCGCCTAGAGCTGTCACACTCTGGTTAATTTTAAAGATCTGAAGCAAATGCCCTGCTTCTCATACATGCTCAGTGACTGTAAATAAATGACCTGACTTGTATGAAACACAACTTACCAATTTGCAAAATTAGAGCATGACCTTACTATTTGGAGAGTGTTGTGAGGATCACATTTCATAATCCGTGCAAATACAGAGGGAGAGCCATAAACTCAACAAACGTCAGCTCTTATTAGAAATTAATACTCAGGTTAATCAAAGCAAAGAAGGGCTCATTGTCATCCTGCTTCTTATCCCAGTGGGTGACACAGCAGGAATTCAACGTGGTTTTGCTGGATCAAATAATGTAGTGAATGATAGAGGTGAAAATCATTTTCTCAAGATTAAAAGGGAAATGAATGAAGAATAAAGCTGCAAAGGATCATGTCACTTATAGATAACAGCTAAACCCAGGCTCTCGTCTTCCTGCCAGTCCTAATAATATACAGGTCTTCCAAGTCTTCCACCTGAACAGGGAGGGAAAGGTGATATATCTATTGTATGAGCACTGTATTGGAAGCGTCTACATGGGTGAAAGTGAAATTGTAAACATTTGACCCTGAAAAAATTTTAACTGAACCCAGTCAGTCAATTGAAGCTCTGTGCTTCGTGTCACGCCTCCTGCTTGCTGCCCTGGGTCCCTGAGCAGTACACATAGACATCTATATTCTCCTGAAACATTGGCAAGGCCACTCAGGTACTTTCTTACTGTTTAAAGATGCTGCCTCTGTCTGCACTTCTCTAGGGCAATGGAGGAATTGGGAGGTGAATATCTAGCATGTTCTGGTCACACAACAAGAAAGGGTTGTCTCCTTGTGACTGTGCTGGCACTGACTGAAGTTCACAAACCTCTATCTGTTCTCCTAACCTTTCAGTCATTAACCACCATCTCCTCCTCTCCACCTTCTGTTAGACAGCATATATTCCCTTACTGACAAAAGGCCTTTTCAATCACATCTAATAGGAAAATGCCATTCACCATACTCTTCATGCTTTGTGTGAAATCTCACTGGACAGTAACCATGAATCAATGTTAATTTATTGGCAACTGAAGCCCTCACTTTTCACAGCACTGCTGACTCACACAACGAAGATTGCACTATTTCCAATTCATTTCACTGTGATCATGATTATGGGGGTGGCAGATTTTTCTGGTGCAGTCAATGATTCGAATACAAGGATTTTTTTTTAATCAACAACAACAAAAAAACCTGTCTAGAAAACAGAATCCTAAAGTATGTAAACTCATAAGGACCTTAGAAATCTGACCCTTGGGGCTGGAGAGATGGCTCAGTGATCAAGAGCACTTTCAGAAGATTGGGGTTGGGTTCTTAGCATACATGACAGGGGGTTCATCATTCATCTATAATTCCAGCTCCAGAGGACCAAAAATTATTTTATAACCTCTGTAGGCACCTGAACACACACACACACACACACACACACACACACACACACCATATACACACACGCATGCCCACACACAGTAAAATAAATGAATAAATAAGTAAATTCTTCTTTAAGAAAGAAAGAATCTGATTCAACTTCCTTAATATACATGTTTTAGGTTTTCATTGTTATTTGTTGATGGTGGTGGTGGTGATAGTTTTGCAGTTGTGAAAACTGAGGTCAGAGAAAGACTAGAGATGTGTCGGACCGTGTATCTTCCATCTCCAGCAAGCCTCTTCATCTTCCCAGCCTACCCATCACAGTTGTGTTTCTAAACAAATCCCAACACACTCACCAGGAAGCTCTCTTTAAGGCAAGTCTCAAGTGGCAAGCAGGCAGGGCTATTAGAGTTGATTAGAAGATAACAGAATGGTCCAGGAATTGACCATCATTGCTCTCTCCTGAAGAGACAGACACTCTATCGGAGATAGTGCAGGTGCAGGAGAATTTGCCAGCTGAGAAGCCAGGCTCCAAATCAGATGGCAAAGATTAGAGTCACATGATAAAGCTCCTCTATTACCTTAAGCAATTGGATATGCTCAATCAGTGATCCCAGCTCTATCAGTTATAGATCATCAGTGACACCAGGCACTTACACATGAAGCTGTCTTGGGCTATCAATGCCAATTGCAAGAAGGTAAGAAATGGAAGCCGGATATCAGGGCACATGCCTGTAATCCCAATATCTGTCAAATGGAAACGGGAGGATCAGAATTAAAAGTTATCCTCACCTACTTAGTAAGTTGGAAGCCAGCCTGGGGTATAGGTGATGCTGTTGCAAAATAAAACAAAGCAGAAATAAGAACTTAGAATCCCAAACATTTTAAAACTCTGGCTTTTATGGCTAAGAGATGGTGGCAGAGAAGTTTGAAAGAGGTATGTGTGTGTGTCTATGTGTGTGTGTGTGTGTGTGTGTGTGTGTGTGTGTGTGTGTGTGCAATGACACTTCATATTATCTTTTGGAAGCTACCCTCAGAATACAGCTGTCCAGGACTTATCAGCATTTCTCCTAATCTATTATGTCAAACCTTCCCAGGTTAACCACCAACAGTAGAAATACAGATTCTGTATGGCCCCAACCAATAAATGACCTTGGGTATCACAAAACAGTGGTCCTCTGCTTTATGAGATCTTGCTGAGCCACCTGTGTTTCAACTGTGAGACAATTTCAGAATAAAATATCAGACTTTCCTGAATATTGCTAATACTCAAAATGTCCTGATATGAATATTTTAGTGATTAAAATATGAGACTAATATCATTTCATTTCCCTGGTTCTCTTCAGTAAAGTACATTGTAGGCTGAAACAATAAAAATACTGAATTCTAACTCAGCTCTCATGTGCCGAGCACTGTACTATGAGCCTTGCAGGTGCTAGCTCATTTCATTTTCACTGCCACGTGACAGGTAGGCACTCCACATTGCAGACTGCAAAACTGAGATTAAGGGTTAACTCTAGAACAAGAAAGAGGGCTCAAGTTTGAATTCTCAAACACATGTAAAGCAGGGTACAAGTGTCTATAATCCCAGAGATTTTACATGAGCTGAGAGACAGAGAAAAGGGAATCTGCAGTGGCTCGCTGGCCCACCAGCAGGACATATGCGGTGCTGAACAAGAGTCCCTATCTCTAACAGGGTGGGCACTAAGTACTGACACCTGAGGCTGTCTACATGTGAGCACACACAAAAAATTCTCTCTCTCTCTCTCTCTCTCTCTCTCTCTCTCTCTCTCTCTCTCTCTCTCTCTTCTGATTATGAGCAGTACCAAAGGCAAATGAGACACAAGGTGAATCTGTCTTCAAGAATTTTAAGATTTGCTGGACGTGGTGGCGCATGCCTTTAATCCTAGCACTTGGGAGGCAGAGGCAGGTGGATCTTTGTGAGTTCAAGGCCAGCCTGGTCCACAGAGTGAGTTCCAGGACAGCTAGGGCTACAGGGAGACCCTGTCTCAAAAAAAGACCAAAAAAAAAAAAAAAAAAAAGGAAGAATTTTACGATTTAAGAAAACTTTTGTGTACTTTAATTTTTAAACTAATTTCTGGTGAAATTGACTTTTGGTGTCAATTCTAGAAGTTTCATCATGTGCACAATTCTTGTAACCAGGACAGCAAGAATACAGACCTTCCTCCCAGTTCTTCCATGGGTCTTGCTTTGTGTCCCAGCCTTGTCCCCAGTCTTAACTCCTGAAAATCACTGACCGACCTCCACTCTAGCTTTGTCTTGTCCCCTCGACAACATCCTGTGTTTGGGAACACTGGCAGGCTTCTATCACTGGGCACAGTGCCACTGAGAGTCACCCAAATTGTTGCATTTATCAAGGTTTTTACTTCTACTTGGGAATCACATTCCATTGTGTAGGAAGTGCCACCAGGGTTTGTTAATTCGTTCTCTAGCTGAGGAGATGGAGGTTTTTCTCAGTATGGAGCAATCACCAACAAAGCTGTCAAAAACATTCTTGGATATGGTTTTATGTAACAAAAGTTTTTTGTTTGTCCAGAGTAAAGAGAAAAGTAGAGATTAGTTGTCAATATATTTACCTTTATAAGAAACTTCCACACTGTTTCCAAAGCACCAATCATGATCATTGATCATCATCAAAGACGACATGAGAGAGTTCTGGACCCTCCCCTGCTCCCACGTTCTCCTCCCATTTGATGTTGCCAGTGTTTAGTCTTTGCATAGGAATCTAACTCACCTCTCAGGGTTACTGTGTACATCTGCAAGGACTGTGGCATTTGTTTTTATATGCTAATTGACTACTCTATATCATCTTTGGCTCAGTGTCTTTTCCCGGTTTCTTTGTTTTACTGGTCAGTTATGAAACTCATTGATATCCTTGACCTAAGTCAGATATATACTTTGTAAATATATTTCTCCTGCTCTCTAACTTGACTTTGCATTTTTTTTCTTTTTCTTTTACCCTTCTCTCTTTGATTATGGCCCTCAAGATGCAGTTTCAGTATCCTGTTTTTTAAATATTTTTATTGAAGTTTTGTTCATTTCATACATCATTTCTCAGTCCAATTTACACTCATTTCCTTTCCATAACCACCACCTCACCGAAGTTCATGCATTCTGCCATACATGTCTTGTATATTTTTCTGAGTCTTTTTAAAGATTTTCTATGCAGAGGATTATTGTTTGGGGAGAACTTTACTATTTTGGTTGGTTCTTTGTCCCAGTTCTTTTGTTTTTGTTGTTATTCCCTCCAATTTGTATTGCTTCAATGTATGCATATATGTATATGTATATTTATGTGTGTCTGTGATGCCTATATTAAAATTATGTCATCTGAAAATAAACTGTATGTTATTTCCAAGTCCATTAAGGGAGTCATATTATAAGAGCACAGTTTTTTTCAGATAAAGAGAAATATAACATTAACATTGCTCAGTTTGCCTTACAACTAGGTACTTGGTGCTAACATCCACAAATGAGGGATACCATTCATCATTTGTTTTTCTGGGCCTGTGTTACTTCACTTAGCATAATGGCTCCTAGTTCCATCCATTTACTTAAATATTTCATGATGTCATCTTTCTTTACTGCTGCATAGAATTCCATTGTGTAGATGTACCACATTTTCTTTATCCACTTGTTGGTTGAGGGGAGCTTGGGTTGGTTCCACCTCTTTGCTATTGTGAAGAAACCTGCAATGAGCATGAATGTGCATGTATCTCTGCAGTAGGATGAGTCTTGTGGGTCTATACCCAGTGGTATAGCTGAGTCAGGGGTTAGGCTCATTTTGAGCCTTTTAAGTGTTCTCCACACTGCTTTCCATAGTGGTTGTTCACATTCCCACCAGCAGTGGATAAGTGTTCTCCTTTCCCCACATCCTCTCCAGCATTTGGTATCATTTGTTTTCTTCATCCTAGCCAGTCTTATTGGACTGAGATGATATCTTAAAGTGATTTTAATTTGCATTTCCTTAATTATTAATTATGTTGAACACTTTTTTTTTTTTTTTTGGTCTTTTTGAGACAGGGTCTCCCTGTAGCTCTGGCTGTCCTGGAACTCACTCTGTAGACCAGGTTGGCCTCGAACTTACAGAGATCCAC
>VZQC01008895.1:778270-796575 GCA_009823505.1 Rhizomys pruinosus
ATTTATTTCTGTATGTGTATCAATGTACTGTCTGCATGCAAGTTTGTGCACCCGTGTCATGCAATGCCGCAGAGGTCAGAAGAGGGTGTCGGATTCCCCTGGAACTGGAGTTCTCCTGGAATTGGAGTTTCAGATGGTCCTCGGCCGCCATGTGGGTGCTGGGGATTGAACCCGGGTCCTCTGTAAGAGCGGTCGGCGCTCTTAACCACTAGGCCATCTCTCCAGCCCCCGAACACTTTTTAAGATGTTTCTCATCCATCTTTATTTCCTGACTTGTGAAGTCTCTGTTGAGCTCTTTACTCCATCTTTTGAGTGAGTCATTTGTTTTCTTCTTTGTATTTTGAGTTGTTTATATATTCTGGAAGTTAATGCCCTTTCTTAATGATATTTTTCAGTGAGCAAAAGTGGTTAATTCATTTAAAAAATTTTTTATTTATTATTTTTTATGTGTAGGAGTGTACTGTCTGCATGTAGGTTTGTGCACCCATGTCATGCAATGCCACAGAGGTCAGAAGAGGGCGTTAGATTCCCCTGGAACTGGAGTCAAAGACGGTTCTCAGCTGCCATGTGGGTGCTGGGGATCGAAGCCGGGTCCTCTGCAAGAGCAGTCGGCACTCTTAACTGCTAGGCCATCTCTCCAGCCCGGTTAATTCATTTTTACCAAGTCCAATTTATCATTGTTTTTATGAATCAGACTTATTTTGCCATATCTAAGAGTGATGTAATTGGCACCAGGGCCTGCACAACTTTAAAAGTTTCTCTGGGGCTGTAGAGATGGCTCAGCAGTTAAGAACACTGGCTTCGCTGGCAGAGGACTTGAGTTAGATACCCAGCACCCACATAACAATTAATAAACATCTGTAATTCCAGTTCAAGGAATCTGACTATCTTCTGACTTCTGTAGGCATTGCACACCATGGGTATACTTACAATACACTCATATCCATCAATAATAATAATAATAATAATAATAATAATAATAATAGTTTCTCCTCAGTTATGTTTTATATTTAGATGATGTTTCACGTTGATCTTATGGAAAGCATGATGTCCAGGTCAAGGTTTCTGCCTTGTTGAAAAGATCTGTCTTTTTCCAGTGAATTGATTTTGCAATTTTGTAAACAGTAATTGGCCAACCTACAGGGAAAGGGGAGTGGATGCTGTTGGGTGCAAGGTTTCTTTTGGGAGTGATGCAAAACTTCCAACATTAGAGTATGCTGATAGTTGCACCTCTTTAAAAACATTCCCCAAACTTCTCAACTGTGTACTTCGAAGGAATAGATTCTGTGGTTTATAAAATATATATGCAAAACAGAGTGATTAAAGAAAATTTATTAGGCACAGTAGTGTGAATCTCTGCTAGGTTTGTATACAGTGTCCCCCAAAGCTCATGTACTGAAGCATGGTTTTTAATGTGATGATGTTAAGGTCAGGGGACTTTCAAAGACAATGAGAAGGTATTTAACAGGGATTTATAATTCTCTTCTTTGAACTGAGTTGGGTCTCGAGTGCATTCTTTTTAAAATATTTATGCTTATTTTATGTGTGAGACTGTTTTGCCTGCATTTATGTAAGTGCAGCCTTGTCATGCAATGCCTACAAGGCCAGAAGAGGCTGTCAGATCCCCTGGACAAGTAATTAAGCAGAGTTGTTAGTGCCATGTGTGTGCTGGAAATCAAACCTCAGTCCTCTACAAGAACAGCAAGTGCTCTTAACCACTGAGCCATCTCTCCAGCCCCAAGAGTAGACCCTTTTTGAACTAGAACTACATGACAAGGTTAGTAGATCAGAATGAAGCAAGCCTGCCAATTTCAGCTCACTGCCCTGCATCCTTCCTCACTGTATCTCCACCCACCTTCAAATGCGCTTCTGACACACAGTACTGTCTACCACTGCACCGTCATCTGCAGCTGTCAGTGCTGAACTTGTGCATCTTCAAAACTTCAGCCTAAATAAAGCTCTTTTCTTTATTTTTTTATACTTTTTTTCACATAAATTTATTTTTATTTTCTTAACAAATCTAGACCCGTATTCCTGCCCATTCCCCCACCCTGCCAGAACTCATGCATTCTGCCAAACATGCTTTTCATCTCTTTCTCAGTCTTTCTCAATATTCTCCATGAGAAAGTTGACTGTTTTGACCAGAAGTTCACTGTTTCAGTCAGTTCTTTGATGCAGTCCTTTCTGTTGTTGTTGTTGTTGTTGTTGTTGTTGTTTCCAACATGCATTATGCCCAACTGCTTTGGACAAAAGCTCAGGGGGCCATACACAAGAAATACTTACAACCAGGTAATTGGCACTAGCATCCACAGATAAGGGATATCATTCATCATTTGGTTTTCTAGGACTGTGGTACTTCACTCAGCATGATGTCCTTAGCTCCAGCCATTTTCCTGCAAAGCACGTGATGTCGTCTTTCTTTACTGCTGCATAGAACTCCATTGTGTAGATGTACCACATTTTCTCTATCCACTCGTCAGTTGAGGGGCATTTGCATTGGTTCCAGCTCCTTGCTATTGTGAAGAGAGCTACAATAAACATGGCCATGCATGTATCCCTGTGGTGGGGTGAGTCTTGAGGGTACATGCCCAGGAGTGGTATGGCTGGGTCGGGTGGCAAGTTCATTCCAAGTCTTCCAAGGGTTCTCCACACTGCTTTCCATAGTGGCTGTACGAGTTTACATTCCCACCAGCAGTGGATGAGTGTTCCCCTTTCCCCACAACCTCTCCAGCACTTGGTATCATTTGTTTTCTTGATCCTAGCCAGTCTTATTGGAGTAAGATGATATCTTAAAGTGGTTTTGATTTGCATTTCCTTAATGATTAGTGATGTTGAGCAGTTCTTGAGGTGTTTCTCAGACATCTCTAATTCCTCGCTTGTGAAGTCTCTGTTCAGTTCTTTGCTCCATCTATTGAGCGGGTCATTTGTTTTCTTTTTTCTTTGTTTTTTGAGTAGTTTATATATTCTGGAAATCAATGCTTTGTCAGATGTATCTGCAGTGAAGGTTTCCTCCCACTCTGTGGGATTTCTCTTCACTTCCTTGATTGTTTCTTTTGATGTACAGAAGCTTTTGAGTTTGATGAGGTCCCATTTGTCAATTGTCGACCTTAATTCTTGTGCAGCTGCTGTCTGATTTAGGAAGTCTTTTCCTACGCCTATGTCTTGTAGTCTGCTGCCAACTTTTTCTTCTATCACCTTCAGAGTTTGGGGTTTCACGTTGAGGTCTTTAATCCATCTGGAGTTGACTTTTGTACAGGGTGAGAGGTAGGGGTTTAATTTCATTCTTCTACAAGTGGTGATCCAGTTTTGCCAACACCACTTGCTGAAGATGCTGTCTTTTCTCCATTGTGGTTTCTTGGCCCCCTTGTCAAATATGAGATGGCTGAAATTGTATGTGCTCAGATTTGGATCTTCGGTTTTGTTCCATTGGTCAACAGGTCTGTTTTTGTGCCAGTACCAGGCTGTTTTTATGACTATAGCCCTGTAGTATAGTTTAAAATCTGGTATAGAGATCCCTCCTGTGTAGCTCTTTTCACTCAGGATTGATTTGGCTATTCGGGGTCTTTTGTTTTTCCAAATGAATTTAAGAACTTTTGTTTCCAAGCCTGTGAAGAAACTCTTGGGGATTTTGATTGGGATTGCATTAAATCTATACAAGAGTTTTGGTAAAATGGACATTTTTACAATGTTAATTTTCCCAATCCATGAGCATGGGAGGTTTTTCCATCTTCTGAGGTCTTCTTCAATTTCTTTCTTTAAGGGTTTAAAATTTTTGTTGTAGAGGTCTTTGGTGTCTTTGGTTAGGTTTGTTCCTAGGTATCTTATTGTTTTTGAGGCTATTGTGAGTGGGAAGGTCTCTTTGAATTCTTTCTCCAGTTGCTTGTTCTTGGTGTAAAGAAAGGCCATTGATTTTCTAAGGTTAATTTTGTATCCTGCCACTTTGCTGAAGCTGTTAATCGTTTCTAGGAGTTTTCTGGTGGAGTTTTTTGCATCCCTTAAGTAAACAATCATATCATCAGCAAATAGGGATAGTTTGACTTCCTCTTTTCCAATTAGTACTCCTTTAATATCCTTTTCTTGCCTTATTGCTCTAGCAAGTGTTTCAAGCACTATATTGAAGAGGAGTGGTGATAGGGGGCAGCCTTGCCGAGTTCCTACCTTTAAAGGGAATGTTTCTGTCATTTCCCCATTTAGGATGATATTGGCTGTGGGTTTCCTGTATATGGCTTTGATTACATTGAGGAATGATCCCTCCAATCCAATTCCTTCTAGGACTTTAAGCATGAAGGGATGCTGGATTTTGTCAAAGGCTTTTTCAGCATCAATTGCGATGATGGTGTGGTTTTTGTCTTTGATTCCGTTTATGTGTTTGATGATGTTTATTGATTTTCGTATGTTGAACCATCCCTGCATCTCTGGTATGAATCCAACTTGGTCATGATGGATGATCTTCTTGATGTGGGTCTGTATGCGATTTGCCAGTATTCTGTTTAGAATTTTGGCATCTGTGTTCATGAGGGAGATGGGTCTATAATTCTCCTTTTTAGTTGTATCTTTGCCTGGTTTTGGTAATAGAGTGATGTTGGCTTCATAGAAGGAATTTGGGAGAGTTCCCTCTGATTGTATACTTCTAAACAGTTTCAGAAATAATGGTTGTAGGTCTTTTTGAAATGTTTTATAGAATTCTGCTGTGAAACCGTCTGGGCCTGGGCTTTTTTTAGTTGGGAGGCTTCTTACTACATCCTCTATTTCTTCATATGTTATGGGTCTGTTTAAGCTGCTGGTCTCCTCTTGGCCAAGCTTTGGTGATTCCCAAGATTTCAGATATTCATCCATTTCTTCTAGATTTTCAAACTTGGTAGAATATAGGTTCTTGTAATATTCCCATATAATTTTCTTGATCTTTTCCTTGTCCGTTGTGATATTTCCCTTTTCATCACAGATTGTATTGATTTGGAGTTGTTCCTTCTTTCTTTTTGTTAACTGGGCTAGAGGTCTGTCTATCTTGTTTATTCTTTCAAAGAACCAACTTTTGGCTTCATTGATTTTTTGTATTGTTTTCTTTGTTTCTATTTCATTGATTTCTGCTCTGATTTTTGTTATTTCTTCCTGTCTGTTGCGTTTAGGGTTCATCTGTTGTTGCCTCTCAAGTGCTTTTAGCTGTAGTGTTAGATCATTCACTTGTGCTCTTTCTGTTTTTCTAATGTAGGCACCCAGGGCTATAAATTTCCCTCTTAGGACTGCTTTTAAGGTATCCCATAAGTTTTGTTGTGTTGTATTGTCATTGTCATTCAGTTCCAGGAATGTTTTTATTTCTTTCTTTATCTCTTCCTTGACCCATTCATTATTCAAGAGTGTGTTGTTTAGTCTCCATGTGTTCTTGTAGGCAGGAGGGCTTGTCCTGGTGTTGATGTTGAGCTTCATTGCACTGTGGTCTGACAGGATGCATGAAATTATTTCAATCTTTTTGTATTTGTAGAGGTTTCTTCTGTGTCCCAGGATGTGGTCGATTTTGGAGAATGTTCCGTGGGGTGCTGAGTAGAAAGTGTATTCTCTGGTATTAGGATGGAATGTTCGGTAGAGGTCTATGAGGTCCATTTGGTGTATCATATCGTTCAGTTCAGATGTCTCTCTGTTTATTTTTTGTCCTGTTGACCTATCCAAAGGACTCAGTGGGGTATTGAAATCTCCCACTATGAGTGTGCTGGGGTTAGTCTGTGACTTGTGGTCCTGGAGAATTGTCTTTATAAAGTTTGGTGCACCAGAATTTGGGGCATATATATTCATAATTGTGAAATCTTCTTGGTGGATTGTTCCTTTGATGAAAATGTAATGGCCTTCTTTGTCTCTTCTGATTTCTTTTACTTTGAAGTCTATTTTATCCGATATTAAAATAGCAACACCTGCTTTCTTTTTGGTACCATTTGCTTGGAATATTTTTTTCCATCCCTTCACTTTAAGGTGGTGCCTGTCCTTGAAGGTAAGATGTGTTTCTTGTAGACAGCATATCGATGGATTCTGTTTCCTAATCCAATCTCCCAGTCTATGTCTTTTGATTGGGGAATTTAGTCCATTAATATTTAAGGTTATGACTGATAGGTTTGTGTTGCTTCCTTTTGCCTTATTATCCATTTGCGGTTTTGGTTTAGGTTTCTACTTCTGCAGTTATGCTTTTATTGATTTCTCTTTCTAGGTGCCTGGGGTTGGTTGCTCCTTTCTTCTGTTCTTTGAATTGCTTCAAGTATTCTCTGAAGGGTTGGTTTTCCGGACATGTATTCTTTCAAGTTGTTTATGTCATGGAAGGTTTTTCTCTCTCCTTCAACTATAATTGACATTTTTGCTGGGTATAGTAACCTGGGTTGGCATCTATTGTCCCTTAACACTGGGAATGCTTTGCTCCAGGTTCTTCTTGCTTTCATAGTTTGCGTTGAGAAGTCAGTTGTAATTCTGATAGGTTTCCCCTTATAGGTCACTTGTTGTTTTTCTCTTGTGGCTTTAAGGATTTTGTCTTTGTTTTGGGTGTCTAGCATTTTAACTATGATGTGGCGTGGAGAATTTCTTTTCTGATCTTGTCTGTTTGGAGTTCTATGTGCTTCTTGTATTGGTATTGGTTTGTCCTTTTTTAGTTTGGGGAAGTTTTCATCTATTATTCTGTTGAAGATCTGATCAATACCATTCTCTTGGGATTCTTCTCCTTCCTCTATTCCTATGATGCGGAGGTTTGATCTTTTCATAGTGTCCCACAGCTCCTGGTTGTTCCACTTTTGTGTATTTTTAAATTTTTCATAATCTTTCCTTGAGGTTTTTAGTTGTTCTGTGTTATCTTCCAGGTCTGATATTCTTTGTTCTGCTTCCTCCATTCTGCTTCTGAGGCTTTTTCCATTCCTTTCCTCTTGAATGGATGAGTGTTTGATTTCCTTTTTCATTTCCTCTTCTGATTTCTTTAGTATTTCTACTTCTTTTTGGAGCTTCTCAATCTCTTCCTGTAGCTCTTTGGTTTGCTGGTTGGTTTCCTTATCTTTTTCAGCATGGGATCTTTTCAGTGTTTCCAGTTCCTTCTGGAGTTTGTCATTCTCTCTCTCTCTCTAGGTCCTTCTTGAGTTCTTCATTCTCTTTTCTTAGTTCTTTGATTTGTTCTTTATAATCTTGTAGTTCTTTAAATATGTTCCCAATTGTGTTTCTGATGTCTGTGTCCTGGGGCATCCCCAGAGGGATCCCACTACAGGAATCTTCCATATGGTTGGTAAAGCTTGGCAGGGGAGTATCCTGTCCCTTTCCAGTGTTGTCTCTTCTTCGTGATCCTGGCATATGGGCTTCTCCTTGCCTGTATTCCAATGTGAGTCCTAAATGCCTCTTCACTGTGTTGAAGGCTTTGCTTGCCTCCTTCAGATGCCTCTTTGTAATCCCAGTTGGCGGCGGGGTGGGGGATAAGGGGCTCTTTAGTCCTCGCCCTTGTACCTTCCGCTGGCCTCAGGAGATCTCCTCTTTTCCTTAAATCATACCTCACATCAAGGTACTGTGTGATAGCACAACAGACAAACTTAGTTCCAGACAAACTTAGATACATCACTAGGGGCCAGACAGACAGATAAACAAACAGACAGACAAGAGTTCAGGTGGTATAATTCTTTGATGTTTCTTCTTCAAAATTGTTTATTTTATTTTATTTACTTATTTTTGTGTGTATGAATGTACTGTCTGCATGTCGGTCTGTGCACCCATGTTGTGCAATGCTGAGGAGGTCAGAAGAGGGCATCAGATTCCCCTGGAACTGGAGCTAAAGATGGTTCTCAGCTACCATGTGGGTGCTGGGGATCGAACCTGGGTCCTCTGCAAGAGCAGTCGGTGCTCTTAACCCCTAGGCCATCTCTCCAGCCCCAAAATTGTATATTAACTTATCAACTTGTCTTCCCACATGAATGTTGGAATTATGTTGTCTTTATGATGAAGTTTGTACAAGGCTTTGGATTTAATCAGCATTGCATTAAGTTTATAGATTAATTTCAAGAAAAAAAATCTTTTTTAAAGTTTTTTATTAATTTTATTTATTTCTGTCTGTGTATGAATGTACTGTCTGCATGCAAGTCTGTGCACCCGTGTCGTGCAATGCCGCGGAGGTCAGAAGAGGGTGTCGGATTCCCCTGGAACTGGAGTTCTTCTGAAATTGGAGTTTCAGATGGTTCTCGGCCCGCCATGAGGATGCTGGGGATTGAACCCGGGTCCTCTGCAAGAACGGTCGGCGCTCTTAACCACTAGGCCATCTCTCCAGCCCAGAAATATCTTTATTATGATAATTCTCCTAATCCAGGAACATGGTATCTCTCAATTTTTTTAGATTTTTATGTATTCCATCCATATTTTGGGGTATTTCTCGTTGTATAGATCCTTGGTTTTATATCCATGTATTTAATTTTAGAATACTTTTATAAATGATATCATTGCCGGGCATGGTGGCGCACGCCTTTAATCCTAGCACTTGGGAGGCAGAGGCAGGCGGATCTTTGTGAGTTCAAGGCCAGCCTGGTCAACAGAGTGAGTTCCAGGACAGCTGGGGCTACAGGGAGACCCTGTCTCGAAAAGACCAAAAAAAAAAAATAAATAAATAAATAAATGATATCATTTAAATTTTTTACTTCTTTTAATTTTACCTGGCTAGTAAATAAAGTACAAAAGATTTTTATACAGTCATTTAATATTCTTTGAGCTTGATAAACTCCTCTTTAGTTCTACAAGCTGCTTTTATAAATTCAAGATTTTCTACATGTATATCCACTCATCTTGCCTATAGATGAGCTGTAGCTTTCTCTCTCTCTCTCTCTCTCTCTCTCTCTCTTCCTCCCTCCCTCCCTCCCTCCCTCCCAGTCTTCCTTTTATAGATATTCTACTTTAGGTAAATCTTTTAAATCAGTTGCATAGAAAGATGTGGATGAGAGAAGATGAGCATTGTGTTTCTTCTGTTCCTGCTTATCTTAATAGTTTCTAGAGATGGCTGAGACACATTTATGCTACCAACTGTTGACTCGGGTAAATTTCTCACACACGTATTCATTTCCTAGTATGGATGGACTTTCTTGGTAGAAGAATTAAAACATGAGATGAAGGAAAAGGTCCTAATTAGAAATTTATACATTGCTAGAAGGAATAAATGACTATAGAGATCCTTTAAGTGTTCTGTGATAAGCATTCCTGACATGAGGGATTAGATACGAGACAAACCCATAGACACAGATGAGGGGATATTTATTTGGCTAAATAGTAGTGAATGAGGTGGTCAGACATCCCTCACTCAAACCACCATCATTCTTCAGTTGAATTCATGACATCTTTCTAATTTAGTCCATGTTTCTATCTATGCTTTCCTGGCATTCTATTCTTTTTCTTAAAGAAAACAAATCAGTCTAATTGAGATATAATTCATAAACATCCAAGTCATATATTTAAAGTTTATAAGTCAATGGCCTTGAACTCACTCATTACCACATTAAATTTTGCACTATTTTTTGCTTGCTATAAATGAACATGTAAACATTCCCTGTAAACATCAGACCCCCAGCCTTCAATTTTCCCCAGACCCAGGCAACCACTAATCAAGCTTCTTTTGCTTTAGATTTTCCTGTTCTGGAAAAACCCCTATCAATGTACCTCTCTACTCAGCCCTCAGGGCCATGCTTCCCTAACCACAAAACCTTTCTTTCTTATGACCCCAGAACCAGCCTTCCTTTCCATCTTTGACCCCTTTCCATGATATCCATGGCGTTCAGATTTTAAATATTCCCTGGAGGCTCTGGCTCTGAGGGTTTGTTCACCTGTGTGTCCTGTTAGGGGAGAGGTAAAGGAACCTTCAGGAAGTGGAAGAGAGTGAATTCTCAGATGACTTGCCCTTGAAGGGGTTTCTGGTGGAGTGGTCAATCCATCCATCTCTCCTTCCTTTTCTTCCTCCCCCACAAACAGCTGAGCAGCTTTATCTAATTTCATGCTTATCTCAAGCCCAAAGCAATAGGAGCAGGAAGTCATGGACAGAGACGTGTGAAACTGTAAGCCAAAATACGTTTTTCCTTCATTAAGTTTCCTCAGGTACTTTGTCACAAGGTTTGAAAGCTGACTGTTCTGACCTCAGCTTTCAGACTTCCATTCAAATGGCCCCTTCAGAGAGGGACAGCAGTATGTGCTCATAGAAACTATACCATTGTGAAACTGTTTACTTGTTTGTTGGCTTATATGCTGTCCCTTCTCCTAAAATAATGCAAACTCCCTGCATTCAAGGACATGTTCAAACATTTCTGGCCTAGTATAACCTGAAGGTGTCCAGTATATGTGTATTAAATTGTATTAATGTGTGAATGAATGCATTGAATGAATCAGATAAGGCATCCTGAAGTAGTTGGAACTAGAAATGAGTTTAGTTTATGTATTTGTTTATTTATGTATTTATGTATTTATTTATTTATAGTTAGGTGTTTTGCTTTTCTTTTTTTTAATTTTTATTTATTTCTGTAGGTGTATGAATGTACTGTCTGCATGCAAGTTTGTGCACCCGTGTCGTGCAATGCCACGGAGGTCAGAAGATGGTGTCGGATTCCCCTGGAACTGGAGTTCTCCTGGAATTGGAAGGCATGTCATGTGGCACAGGCTGGTATTGAATTGGCATCGCCGTCATCCTCCTGCCACAGCCTCTTGAGTGCTAGGGTTGCAGGGATGAGCCACCACAAGCAACTTAGAGATGATTTTAAAAGAAAACTTTAAAAAACTTATTATTATCTCTATAAAAAATTAGGCTTTAAATGGAAGCATTTTTCAAATGTTCTAAGGGCAAGAAATCTGTAGTTAGAGCGCCTTCAACAGAAATTAATGCATTGTCTGGGTAAAAGTGCCTTCAACAGATATTAATGCATTGTCTGTGTGTGGTGGCATGTGCCTTTAATCCCAGCCCTCAAGAGGCAGAGGCAGGTAGACCTTTTGGATATCGAGACCAGCCTGGTACACATAGTGACTTCTGGGTGGGCTAGGACTAGGGAGGCCCTATCAAAAAATAAATTAATGTATACTTTGGTGATACATTTGAAAATTTGCACTACCGGCCTGATGTGGTTATATACAACTGATAGGTCAGCACATAGAAGGCAGAGTCAGGAGAATCAGGAATTCAAGGTCGTAGTTGGATTCACAGCAAGTTCAAGGCTAGCCTGGGCTACATGAAATCCTGTTTCAAAATAATAGCAAAGTGTCAGTAAAATGGAGAATAGAGATCATAGATAAGCCATATCCTCTCTTATAGAAATAACAATAATAAGGTGACATTTCTCCAATGCCTAATCTAGTGGTAGTTCTTCAGTTGTGGATTTGTGTATCAAATGAAACATGCTAACAACTATTTGACAGTCCTCCCTACAAAGACCAGGTGTCAGAGGAGGAAAACACATTCCCCTTCCAACTGGCACACACCAGTACTCAGCATCAAATCACTCTCTATTAGTAGCTGGATTCTGATGGAGACAAATATTTTTTTTCATTCACTTGCTACATCTTATTTTATTTGTTTTTGATAATTTCATGTATGTATAATATATCTTGACTATACCATCAGCTACCACATCCACTTCCCTAGACCTCTACAAATATGTACTTCCTTTCATCATGCCCTCCTCTATGTGTTTAATAACCCATGGAGTCCATGTAGTGCTGCATGTATGTGCAATGGCAACCTGTTAGCAGAACCTTCCCCCGTCCAGCATCCATCAATTGCTAATAGTGCCTCAGCTTGGGGCGAAGCTTCTGGAGATGCTCACCAGTTCCATACTGGGCTTATTGACTGGCTTGGTCTTGTCGTGGGCAGGTCTTGGGTGAATTCCTGTAGCTGCTGTGAACTCATGAGTGTAATGGCCATGTCACATCCAGAAGACAGCATTTCACAGCTCTCCTGTCACCCGTGGCTTCTTCAGTCTCCCTCAGCTCCACCATGATATTCCCTGAGCCTACTTGCTGTGTATGAGTCGAGAGATGACACAGCATTTGCCTTCCTGCCTTAGTTGCTCTGTGGAATAGTGCCCAGTGTATTTTTGCTGTTGGCTGACTTCTAGCATTCGTAGAGACACACTAGCAGCAAGGTGGAGCCAGGAGCTCAGATGTAAAACCTGGCTCTGCTAATTAACTGATGTGAGGCCTTGAATAAAATATTTAACCTCTGCTTAGCTCAAAGTAATTGTTTATGAAATGGGGAATACATTTCCTATCTTACTGAATTCTTGGGAGTAATTCTTTGTATACTGACTGAACTAATACAGAGTATCTGTTATGCAAATATATTGAAAGTACACTGTGGATCCAGTATTTTTTTGCAGACAATGTCTCCCTGAATCCCCTGTTGACCTGGAAATTGCTATGTAGACTAGGCTGGCCTTGATCTCACAGAGACTGCCTCTCCCTCCCAAGTATTAGAATTAAAGGTGTGTGCCACCATGCCCAACCTCAACATTATTCAGTTGTTCTCAGCCACCTTAAAAGCTCAGACCTGTGGTTATCATGGCCATTTCATAGATGAGTACACAGACTCCCAGGGATAGGAAAAAAACTGACCAAGGCCAAAAAGTTACAGTCACAGAGACTGTAACTTCAACAGTTAACTGAATCCAAGCTTCATTCTTCAAGATTTCTTTACATAAAGGCTGTAAATTGTTTCTTTTTTATTGGTTTTATGATTTTTATACAGTATAAATTGATGATATTTAGATCCCCTCCCCATTCCCACTCCCCCTTATTGCCCCTGTCCAGTTTGATGCACTGTTATATATAAAGTAAGGCCTATAGAATCTAATTTGTCTCCATATGTTCTTTAGTGTAGATCTATCCATGGGAGCCTCATTAACCTACTGACAGTCAGTCCAAGGCTTGAAAGAGAATGTGTGTCCCTCCCAGCAGCCATCTGTTGCCATAATTTCCTTATGTTGGGTTAAAGTTTCTTACCTTCCTCCTCATGTCTATGCATTTTTTCCAGTTTGAGTTTGCATGGGAATTGGATATGCTGTCACCATTACTGTGACTTCAAATGAGTAACTTCTAGATACCAGGAAAACTCTGTTTCCTTGAGGTCATTTACCATCTCTGGGTCTTACAATCTTTCTTTCCCTCTTCCACAACAATCCCTAAACCTTGGGAGGCAGAAGTTTCATATAAGTGTCCTATTGAGGAATAAGAACTCCGCAGCCTCTCTTTCTCTGCACATTGGCCGTTTATTGATTTCTGTGTTAATCGACATCTGGTGTATAAGAAACTTCTTTGGTGAGAAGTGGGAGATGCATTTATCTATGAGTATAACAATAAGTCATTAGGAGTCTGTTAAATGTGATAGCTATTTAATAGAAAACTAGTATTAGGTTCTTCCATATGTCCTGTAACCTGTTTAGCCTCAGGTTCCTAAGCCTGAAGGAATTCACAAACACTTCCTACTCTGTTAGACTCTGAAAACAAAACAATACATGGCAAAGGTATGGCTTCTTCTCATGTATCTTACAGTCTAATGGGGCTATGTGAGACCATGGCTATAAACTACCTAGATATAGTACATGCTGCTATAATATTCTAAAACAAATTTTCACTAATCTCAAGCTAAAATGTGTGTGTACTTTCAATACACTGTGTGATAATCATCACTTTATAATTCATACTATTACACACATACCCTTTGAGAGTTATTGTACCTTCTCATTTATTCATTTTTAATGTTTATTTGTTGTTTTTATTTTATGTTTATGACTGTACTGTCTGCATGCATGTAAATACAAGTCATGCAGTTCTTGCAGAGGTGAAAAGAAGGAGGCAGATCCCCTTGGAACTGGAGTTAGAGTCAGTTGTTAGCCACAATGTGGATGCTGGGAACTGAACCTGGGTCCTCTGTAAGAGTAGCCAGTGCTCTTAACCACTGAGCCATCTCTCCAACCCCTCATTCATTCTCTTAAAACAAATATATCGAATTGCATTCTGAGGTACAAAGTACCATTTACATAGAATCCAGAGAAATATGTTGGAGAACCTAGCTTCATTCTCCTGAGCACTGGTTTTGCTGATACTTTTCCCTCTAGCTATAGGGCAAGAATCAATGCATCAACCTGATACTGAGCACCCTGGGCCCTTGTGTTGTCATTTTATTCTCACACCAGAAAGTGACACAACAGCAAGGCTTGTGGCTAAAAAATGAACAGAAGTGTAGGCTTCTGTGACTGGAGTAGAAATATTATGAAAAGGAAAGCGAACAGGCGGGGCTGCTAGGCAGGAGGTTGTTTTAGCACCCCTCTAGCCCCTATCCAAGCATGAAGCATGAAAGGACTGGCCTGGAAAAGCAGATTTAGACTTGCCACATAGGGTTGCCAAGAGCAGAAGAAGGAGTTTCTATAGACAAGCAAGACTTTCCAGGAAGCAAAACAAAGTTAGGCAGTGCGGCCTATCCCACAGACACAAGATGCCACTGCCCTGGCGTGTTTTTATGCAGATTGGACATCTGACTCTTCTAGAATTGGGGTTCTATTACTATTCCATCTCTTGGATATTTTCTCCCAAGAAACTGATGCTCCTGAGCTTTTGTTCATTTTATATTTTGAAGGTGGATCATTTACCAGGGTCACCTTTTGACCTTCCTTTCTATTCTCTCTATGTCTCCTCTCAGTGTCCCCTTAGAGAACCTTTGACTTGACACAAGGCTTACAACCATATGTTTTTTTTTTTCTTTTTGTGTTTTTGAGACAGGGTCTCCCTGCAGCCCCAGCTATCCTGGAACTCACTTTGTAGACCAGGCTGGCCTTGAACTCCTGAGTGCTGAGATTAAAGGCGTGCGCCACCACACCCAGCCATGTTTTCCTTCTTTTTAGACAATATTTGCAATCTGACCAAGTCTTCATAGCCAAGAAGTGTATGATGTTTTCTTTGCTGGAAACAGAAATCAAGCATGGAAAATGGAAAGAAGTTGGAGTCCCTAAGACCTGCTCATTGGCTTAACTGTGTTTCAGTGCAGCACTACTGAGAGGAAGGGAATAAACAGCCTCCTGGCCTTTGACGGGAAACAAAAATGACTGTGAGAGCATCGGAAGCTCTTTCCTAAGTGCTTGCTCAAACTATTTTCTGCCTAGCTAGTTTTTGTGGACTTTAATTATGTGCTGTATTTCCCAATATTCGTACTACAAACCAGACTTCACGCCAAATTAAGCAATCATATATTATTACATCTAAATTTGCAATGGATTTTACAACAACTCTTTAGACAATTACAATTATTACTCTCCCTATTAAAAATAAAATACCTGAAGCACAGAGAGACTATGTAACTCTCCAGAAGTCAATTCATAAATTGAAGACAGAATTAAAAATCCAGGAGTGTGTCCCCAGACTTTAGCCTAGAAACACATGCTCATGGTAAGCAGCATTCTAAGACAGCCCTCAAGATTCCCAGCTGCTGGTAGACACACATTGTCAGATATTCAACTAAACCCTCATCTAGGTGATGTGCTGAAGGATTTTGCCAATGGAACTAAATTCCCAGATCATTTGACCATTATGTAGGAAGATTCTCTAGGTCTTTCAAAACATCCCGTGAGTTGGTGAAAAGCAGACAGTTTTCCTGGGTGCCTGGTGCTATATCGTATCATCCAGACATGACAGGAAAACTCAACCATATGGTTGCTTCTACAAGACCTATACAATGACAACATCAGCTGACATGGCAACATAGATGGGGGAAATCCACCTCTAGCAGAGCAACAGGCAATCAATGTCTGCTGAGGCAGAGAGAGAGAGAGAGAGAGAGAGAGAGAGAGAGAGAGAGAATATTAGTGTTCTCTAGCAACAAGCTCCCTAATAGGCTAATTCAAGTGGTCAGCCCTAACTACATGTACACACAGTACTATGGAATATATATATATATATATATATATTATATAATTTTTTTCAGTTATACTTATGTGGCATGGGTTGGAGAGGGGAGAAAGGGATCTGAATAGGTGATAAAAAAACACCAACAATTTGAATTAAAAAAAAAAAAATTTTAAAATTTAAATTAGAAAGAAAGAAAACTTTACAACAATAGTAATAACAACTAACAAAAAAATAGGTTCTCCTTTCAGTGTTTGCAAAGAAAAGGAACTTCATCATTAGGTGAAGTTACAGCATGGGCTGGAGAGACAAGCTCAGGCGAGAGACATGACACGACCGAAGTTTCATTCCTGGGACCCATATCGGGTGGCACAGGCATGTAACTCTAGCTCCAGAGAATTCAGCGCCCTCTTCTGGCCTCCTGGAACATCTACATTCACATGTGGACAGACCCATACACAAGTGCACATAGACACATACACATAATTAAAACTAAAATAAATCTTTTTTGAAGAAGAAAAAGAGAGAAAGAAAGAAAGGAAGGAAGGAAGGAAGGAAGGAAGGAAGGAAGGAAGGAAGGAAGGAAGGAAGGAAGGAAGGAAGGAAGGAAGGAAGAAATGTGAACCACCTATGGGCCATGTGGAAAGGAAGCACAACATTCACATAGCAGAATCTCCTTCCAACCACAGACACTGAATTCTTCCAACAGCATGAATGACCATGACCCCAGCTGACCCCTTTCTCAGTCTTATCCCAGCCTTGGTATGAGAGTCACGCTAAGCCAATGCTAAACTTCCACTGTGCCATAGCTGATAAATAACACAGGCTCATATTGTAACCAACAGGTTGAGTGTCCTTATAAAAATGCTTGGGGTCAAAAGTATTTCAGAGTTTTGGTGGGTTTTATTCAAATTTTTAAATATTTATATAATTCTTGAGGATATGACCCAAATCTAAGCACAAAATTCATTTGTTTCTTATATACCCTACCCCGGAGGGGATTTTATAAGATAGTTTTAATAATTTTGTGCATGAAACCAAGTTTCTCAATGTGCAATTTTCCACTTAGGGATTCATATTGCTGCTCAAAAAGTTTCAGCGCTGGGGCAGGTCAGTCTTTTAGCTCAGGGATGTTCACCCTGTGCAAAGTGGCTGCTGATATGTTCTGTAGCCAAAGAAAACTAATTTGATGTTCATTGTAGAGATTTAGGAAATACCAAAGTATTAAATAGGAGGAAATAAATGTCACCCATAATCTCACCACTCAGAGGTAATTGGGTTGACATTTTTGACATATTTGCTTCTAGTATTTATAAATCCATGATGAAAATTGGTAACAAACTGCTAATAAATTCTGTTCCCTATTTTATTCATTAGCATTCAGACAAGAGTGTTTCTCATATCATTAAATATTTTTAAAAATATAACTATTGATTAATATTATATATATATCCGTTAATTGAAATTGAGACAAACACTCTGGGGTAAGCTTTTAGATTGTTTTCATACTTCTTTATTGTAAACTTAATTTCTGTGATGATTCTGGTCATAAATCTTTGTGTTTACCTCTTCTGTCTTTGGAATAAATTCATAGAAGTTTTCTGGACAAAATTTTCACCTTCTTCTTCTGGTTTTAACACAGAAGGCCATTTTACTATAAGAAGTGTTGGAGAACTATTTACTGTCCCTTCCAACAGTGTGTGAGTAGCCAGCCTGCTGTTTTCTACTGTGTGTGCCTGCTATCAAGAAATCCCGGAAAGCCAGACACTTATAATGTACCATCTGCTTCCTGTTACCTATTGTTTCATTTGCATTTCTTCAGTACTGAGAAGATGTACCCCAGGCTGGCCTTGAATTCATGACAAAGGTCATGCTTCAGCATCTCAAGTGCTGGGATTAGAGGACTAAGCCAGCACCCTTAGCTTTCTTTCCATTATTTTTAGTTGATTGGTTAAGACTGTTTCATTTATTTTCCTCTGAATATAATTTCCTTTCTTAAAATTAGCATTGTGCCGGACGTGGTGGCGCATGCCTTTAATCCTAGGATTTGGGAGGCAGAGGCAGGCGGATCTTTGTGAGTTCAAGGCCAGCCTGGTCTACATAGCAAGTTCCAGGACAGCCCAGCCAGAGCTACCAGGAGACTCTGAAAAAAAAAAAAAAAAAAAAAAAATAGCATTGCTTAAAAAAATAACATTTCTATTGAAAACCTTTGTACAGACAGGAGAATTTGGAAAAGAGTGAATGCCAACTTCACATTACAGCAGTGGTGATGAGTTTCATGGCATTGTCGAAGCTTGTTAGTACAGTTTTCTCAGTAAATAATACTCAAAAATTATAGTAGGCATATAGAATTGTGAATTTTCAATTTAAAATACAATCAGATATTTTTAGTTCCAGAATTATGTCAGTTTACCTATTACAATACTTTTTTTTTCCTTTTTTTTTTTTTT